>JAKFHT010001559.1:0-26996 GCA_023783455.1 Erythrocebus patas
CGTATGAGTACAGTTTGAGGCGGTGAAAGCCGGTTTGAGATGTTCTGGTCAGGTTTGAGGCAGTTTGAGCCGGTCTGGTCTGGCTTGAGCCGGTTTGAGCCGGTCTGTTACTGTTTGAGCCGGTCTGGTCCTGTTTGAGTCAGTTTGAGCCATTCAAAACCGGTGTGAGCGGTCTAGTCGGTTTGAGTCAGGTTTCAGGCGGTCAAAACCGATTTGAGCCTGTTTGTTCGGTTTGAGTCCTTTTGAGCCAGTCAAAACAGGTTTGAGCCGGTCTGGTCGGTTTGAGTCCAGTTTGAGCAGGTCAAAACCGTTTTGAGCTGATCTGGTCCGGAAAAATACGGTCAAAACCAGTTTGAGTCTGTTTGAGCCGGTCAAAACCGGTTTGAGCCGGTCTGGTCGGGTTTGAGTCCAGTTTGAGCCGGTCAAAATTGGTTTGAGCCGGTCTGGCCTGGTTTGATTTGGTCAAAACCCGTTTGAGTCCGGTTTGAGCTGGTCAAAACCGGTTTGAGCAGGTCTGGCCTGGTTTGATCTGGTCAAAACCGTTTTGAGCCGGTCCAGTCATATTTTAGTCGGTTTGAGCCAGTCAAAACCGGTTTCAGCCGGTCTGGTTCGGTTTGAGCGGTCTTGTCGGTTTGAGCCTGTCAAAACCGATTGAAACCGGTCTGGGCGGTTTGAGTCCGGTTTCAGCCAGTCAAAACCGGTTTGAGCCGGTCTGGCCTGGTTTGATATGGTCAAAACCCGTATGAGACCGGTTTGAGCGGTGAAAACCGGTTTGAGATGTTCTGGTCGGTTTGAGCGGTTTGAGCCGTTCTGGTCTGGTGTGAGTCGGTTTGAGCTGGTCTGTTCCTGTTTGAGCTGTCTCTTCTTGTTTGAGTCCGGTTTGAGCCGTTCAAAACCGGATTGAGCCGGTCTAGTCCGGTTTGAGTCCGGTTTGAGCCAGTCAAAATCGATTGGAGAGGGGTGGCCTGCTTTGATCTGGTCAAAACCCGTATGAGTACGGTTTGAGGCAGTGAAAGCCGGTTTGAGATGTTGTGGTCAGGTTTGAGGCAGTTTGAGCCGGTCTGGTCTGGCTTGAGCCGGTTTGAGCCGGTCTGTTACTGTTTGAGCCGGTCTGTTCCTGTTTGAGTCCAGTTTGAGCCATTCAAAACCGGTGTGAGCCGGTCTAGTCTGGTTTGAGTCCGGTTTCAGCCGGTCAAAACCGGTTTGAGGCTGTTTGTTCCGGTTTGAGTCCTTTTTGAGCCAGTCGAAACAGGTTTGAGCTGGTCTGGTCCAGTTTGAGTCCGGTTTGAGCAGGTGAAAACCGTTTTGAGCTGATCTGGTCCGGAAAAATACGGTCAAAACCAGTTTGAGTCTGTTTGAGCCGGTCAAAACCGGTTTGAGCCGGGCTGGTCGGGTTTGAGTCCAGTTTGAGCCGGTCAAAATTGGTTTGAGCCGGTCTGGCCTGGTTTGATTTGGTCAAAACCCGTTTGAGTCCGGTTTGAGCTGGTCAAAACCGGTTTGAGCCTGTCTGGCCTGGTTTGATCTGGTCAAAACCGTTTTGAGCCGGTCCAGTCATGTTTTAGTCCGGTTTGAGCAGTCAAAACCGGTTTCAGCCGGTCTGGTTCGGTTTGAGCGGTCTTGTCCGGTTTGAGCGGTTTGAGCCGGTCAAAACCGGTTTGAGCCGTGAAAACCGGTTTGAGCGGTTTGAGCCGGTTTGAGCCAGTCAAAACCGGTTTGAGCCGGTCTGGCCTGGTTTGATCTGGTCAAAACCCGTATGAGACGGTTTGAGCCGGTGAAAACCGGTTTGAGATGTTCTGGTCGGTTTGAGCGGTTTGAGCCGTTCTGGTCTGGTGTGAGCCGGTTTGAGCTGGTCTGTTCCTGTTTGAGCCGGTCTGTTCCTGTTTGAGTTTGGTTTGAACCGTTCAAAACCAGTTTGAGTTTGTCTAGTCCGGTTTGAGTCGGTTTGAGCCAGTCAAAATCGATTGGAGCGGTCTGGCCTGCTTTGATCTGGTCAAAACCCGTATGAGTACAGTTTGAGGCGGTGAAAGCCGGTTTGAGATGTTCTGGTCAGGTTTGAGGCAGTTTGAGCCGGTCTGGTCTGGCTTGAGCCGGTTTGAGCCGGTCTGTTACTGTTTGAGCCGGTCTGGTCCTGTTTGAGTCCAGTTTGAGCCATTCAAAACCGGTGTGAGCCGGTCTAGTCCGTTTGAGTCCGGTTTCAGCCGGTCAAAACCGGTTTGAGCCTGTTTGTTCGGTTTGAGTCCTTTTGAGCCAGTCAAAACAGGTTTGAGCCGGTCTGGTCCGTTTGAGTCCGTTTGAGCAGGTCAAAACCGTTTTGAGCTGATCTGGTCCGGAAAAATACGGTCAAAACCAGTTTGAGTCTGTTTGAGCCGGTCAAAACCGGTTTGAGCGGTCTGGTCTGGTTTGAGTCCGTTTGAGCCGGTCAAAATTGGTTTGAGCGGTCTGGCCTGGTTTGATTTGGTCAAAACCCGTTTGAGTCCGGTTTGAGCTGGTCAAAACCGGTTTGAGCCGGTCTGGACTGGATTGATCTGGTTTGAGCCGGTCCAGTCATATTTTAGTCGGTTTGAGCCAGTCAAAACCGGTTTCAGCGGTCTGGTTCGGTTTGAGCGGTCTTGTCGGTTTGAGCCTGTCAAAACCGATTGAAACCGGTCTGGGCGGTTTGAGTCGGTTTCAGCCAGTCAAAACCGGTTTGAGCCGGTCTGGCCTGGTTTGATATGGTCAAAACCCGTATGAGACCGGTTTGAGCCGGTGAAAACCGGTTTGAGATGTTCTGGTCGGTTTGAGCGGTTTGAGCCGTTCTGGTCTGGTGTGAGTCGGTTTGAGCTGGTCTGTTCCTGTTTGAGCTGTCTCTTCTTGTTTGAGTCCGGTTTGAGCCGTTCAAAACCGGATTGAGCCGGTCTAGTCTGGTTTGAGTCCGGTTTGAGCCAGTCAAAATCGATTGGAGAGGTCTGGCCTGCTTTGATCTGGTCAAAACCCGTATGAGTCGGTTTGAGCCAGTCAAAACCGGTTTGAGATGTTGTGGTCAGGTTTGAGGCAGTTTGAGCCGGTCTGGTCTGGCTTGAGCCGGTTTGAGCCGGTCTGTTACTGTTTGAGCCGGTCTGTTCCTGTTTGAGTCCACTTTGAGCCATTCAAAACCGGTGTGAGCCGGTCTAGTCTGGTTTGAGTCCGGTTTCAGCCGGTCAAAACCGGTTTGAGGCTGTTTGTTCCGGTTTGAGTCCTTTTTGAGCCAGTCGAAACAGGTTTGAGCTGGTCTGGTCCAGTTTGAGTCCGGTTTGAGCAGGTCAAAACCGTTTTGAGCTGATCTGGTCCGGAAAAATACGGTCAAAACCAGTTTGAGTCTGTTTGAGCCGGTCAAAACCGGTTTGAGCCGGGCTGGTCGGGTTTGAGTCCAGTTTGAGCCGGTCAAAATTGGTTTGAGCCGGTCTGGCCTGGTTTGATTTGGTCAAAACCCGTTTGAGTCCGGTTTGAGCTGGTCAAAACCGGTTTGAGCCGGTCTGGCCTGGATTGATCCGGTTTGAGCGGTCTGGTCTGGTTTGAGTCGGTTTGAGCCAGTCAAAACCGGTTTCATGCGGTCTGGTTCGGTTTGAGCCAGTCTGGTCCAGTATGAGCCTGTCAAAACCGATTGAAACCGGTCTGGGCCGGTTTGAGTCCGGTTTCAGCCAGTCAAAACGGTTTGAGCCGGTCTGGCCTGGTTTGATCTGGTCAAAACCCGTATGAGACCGGTTTGAGCCGGTGAAAGCCGG
This sequence comes from Erythrocebus patas, assembly GCA_023783455.1. Lineage (NCBI taxonomy): Eukaryota > Metazoa > Chordata > Mammalia > Primates > Cercopithecidae > Erythrocebus > Erythrocebus patas. Next base: position 3,741 of record JAKFHT010001559.1, read on the forward strand.
TTTGAGATGTTCTGGTCTGGTTTGAGCCAGTATGAGACGGTCTGGTCTGGCTTGAGCCTTATTGAGCCGTTCTGTTACTGTTTGAGCCGGTCTGTTCCTGTTTGAGTCCAGTTTGAGCCATTCAAAACCGGTGTGAGCCGGTCTAGTCCGGTTTGAGTCAGGTTTCAGCCGGTCAAAACCGGTTTGAGCCTGTTTGTTCCGGTTTGAGTCCTTTTTGAGCCAGTCGAAACAGGTTTGAGCCGGTCTGGTCCGGTTTGAGTCCGGTTTGAGCTGGTCAAAATCGGTTTGAGCCGGTCTGGCCTGGTTTGAGTCCGGTTTGAGCAGGTCAAAACCGTTTTGAGCTGATCTGGTCTGGAAAAATACGATCAAAACCAGTTTGAGTCTGTTTGAGCCGGTCAAAACCGGTTTGAGCCGGGCTGGTCGGCTTTGAGTCCAGTTTGAGCCGGTCAAAATTGGTTTGAGCCGGTCTGGCCTGGTTTGATTTGGTCAAAACCCGTTTGAGTCCGGTTTGAGCTGGTCAAAACCGGTTTGAGCCATTCTGGTCTGGTGTGAGCCGGTTTGAGCCGGTCCAGTCATGTTTTAGTCCGGTTTGAGCCAGTCAAAACCGGTTTCAGCCGGTCTGGTTCGGTTTGAGCGGTCTTGTCGGTTTGAGCCTGTCAAAACCGATTGAAACCGGTCTGGGCGGTTTGAGTCAGTTTCAGCCAGTCAAAACCGGTTTGAGCCGGTCTGGCCTGGTTTGATCTGGTCAAAACCCGTATGAGACCGGTTTGAGCCGGTGAAAACCGGTTTGAGATGTTCTGGTCGGTTTGAGCGGTTTGAGCCGTTCTGGTCTGGTGTGAGCCGGTTTGAGCTGGTCTGTTCCTGTTTGAGCCGGTCTGTTCCTGTTTGAGTCGGTTTGAGCCGTTCAAAACCGGTTTGAGCAGTTTGAGCCGGTCTAGTCGGTATGAGTCCGGTTTGAGCCAGTCAAAATCGATTGGAGACGGTCTGGCCTGCTTTGATCTGGTCAAAACCCGTATGAGTACAGTTTGAGGCGGTGAAAGCCGGTTTGAGATGTTGTGGTCAGGTTTGAGGCAGTTTGAGCCGGTCTGGTCTGGCTTGAGCCGGTTTGAGCCGGTCTGTTACTGTTTGAGCCGGTCTGGTCCTGTTTGAGTCCAGTTTGAGCCATTCAAAACCGGTGTGAGCCGGTCTAGTCCGGTTTGAGTCAGGTTTCAGGCGGTCAAAACCGATTTGAGCCTGTTTGTTCCGGTTTGAGTCCTTTTTGAGCCAGTCAAAACAGGTTTGAGCCGGTCTGGTCCGGTTTGAGTCCAGTTTGAGCAGGTCAAAACCGTTTTGAGCTGATCTGGTCCGGAAAAATACGGTCAAAACCAGTTTGAGTCTGTTTGAGCCGGTCAAAACCGGTTTGAGCCTGTCTGGTCGGGTTTGAGTCCAGTTTGAGCCGGTCAAAATTGGTTTGAGCCGGTCTGGCCTGGTTTGATTTGGTCAAAACCCGTTTGAGTCCGGTTTGAGCTGGTCAAAACCGGTTTGAGCCGGTCTGGACTGGATTGATCTGGTTTGAGCCGGTCCAGTCATATTTTAGTCCGGTTTGAGCCAGTCAAAACCGGTTTCAGCCGGTCTGGTTCGGTTTGAGCCGGTCTTGTCCGGTTTGAGCCTGTCAAAACCGATTGAAACCGGTCTGGGCCGGTTTGAGTCCGGTTTCAGCCAGTCAAAACCGGTTTGAGCCGGTCTGGCCTGGTTTGATATGGTCAAAACCCGTATGAGACCGGTTTGAGCCGGTGAAAACCGGTTTGAGATGTTCTGGTCCGGTTTGAGCCGGTTTGAGCCGTTCTGGTCTGGTGTGAGTCGGTTTGAGCTGGTCTGTTCCTGTTTGAGCTGTCTCTTCTTGTTTGAGTCCGGTTTGAGCCGTTCAAAACCGGATTGAGCCGGTCTAGTCCGGTTTGAGTCCGCTTTGAGCCAGTCAAAATCGATTGGAGAGGGTCTGGCCTGCTTTGATCTGGTCAAAACCCGTATGAGTACGGTTTGAGGCAGTGAAAGCCGGTTTGAGATGTTCTGGTCAGGTTTGAGGCAGTTTGAGCCGGTCTGGTCTGGCTTGAGCCGGTTTGAGCCGGTCTGTTACTGTTTGAGCCGGTCTGTTCCTGTTTGAGTCCAGTTTGAGCCATTCAAAACCGGTGTGAGCCGGTCTAGTCTGGTTTGAGTCCGGTTTCAGCCGGTCAAAACCGGTTTGAGGCTGTTTGTTCCGGTTTGAGTCCTTTTTGAGCCAGTCGAAACAGGTTTGAGCTGGTCTGGTCCAGTTTGAGTCCGGTTTGAGCAGGTCAAAACCGTTTTGAGCTGATCTGGTCCGGAAAAATACGGTCAAAACCAGTTTGAGTCTGTTTGAGCCGGTCAAAACCGGTTTGAGCCGGGCTGGTCGGGTTTGAGTTCAGTTTGAGCCGGTCAAAATTGGTTTGAGCCGGTCTGGCCTGGTTTGATTTGGTCAAAACCCGTTTGAGTCCGGTTTGAGCTGGTCAAAACCGGTTTGAGCCGGTCTGGCCAGGATTGATCCGGTTTGAGCCGGTCCGGTCATGTTTTAGTCCGGTTTGAGCAAGTCAAAACCGGTTTCAGCCGGTCTGGTTCGGTTTGAGCCGGTCTGGTCCAGTATGAGCCTGTCAAAACCGATTGAAACCGGTCTGGGCCGGTTTGAGTCCGGTTTCAGCCAGTCAAAACCGGTTTGAGCCGGTTTGAGCGGTCTGGTCGGTTTGAGCCTGTCAAAACCGGTTTGAGTCTGGTTTGAGCCGGTGAAAACCGGTTTGAGATGTTCTGGTCGGTTTGAGCGGTTTGAGCTGGTCTGGTCCGGTTTGAGCCGGTTTGAGCTGGTCTGTTCCTGCTTGAGCCTGTCTGTTCCTGTTTGAGTCCGGTTTGAGCCGTTCAAAACCGGTTTGAGCGGTCTAGTCGGTTTGAGTCCGGTTTGAGCCAGTCAAAATCGATTGGAGAGGGTCTGGCCTGGTTTGATCTGGTCAAAACCCGTATGAGTACGGTTTGAGCCGGTGAAAACCGGTTTGAGATGTTCTGGTCCGGTTTGAGCCGGTTTGAGCCGGTCCGGTCATGTTTTAGTCCGGTTTGAGCAAGTCAAAACCGGTTTCAGCCGGTCTGGTTCGGTTTGAGCCGGTCTGGTCCAGTATGAGCCTGTCAAAACCGATTGAAACCGGTCTGGGCCGGTTTGAGTCCGGTTTCAGCCAGTCAAAACCGTTTTGAGCCGGTTTGAGCGGTCTGGTCGGTTTGAGCCTGTCAAAACGGGTTTCAGCCGGTCTGGTTCGGTTTGAGCCGGTGAAAACCGGTTTGAGATGTTCTGGTCCGGTTTGAGCCGGTTTGAGCCGTTCTGGTCTGGTGTGAGCCGGTTTGAGCTGGTCTGTTCCCTCTTGAGCCTGTCTGTTCCTGTTTGAGTCCGGTTTGAGCCGTTCAAAACCGGTTTGAGCCGGTCTAGTCCGGTTTGAGTCCGGTTTGAGCCAGTCAAAATCGATTGGAGAGGGTCTGGCCTGGTTTGATCTGGTCAAAACCCGTATGAGTACGGTTTGAGCCGGTGAAAACCGGTTTGAGATGTTCTGGTCCGGTTTGAGCCAGTTTGAGCCGGTCTGGTCTGGCTTGAGCCGGTTTGAGCCGGTCTGTTACTGCTTGAGCCGGTCTGTTCCTGTTTGAGTCAGTTTGAGCCATTCAAAACCGGTGTGAGCGGTCTAGTCGGTTTGAGTCAGGTTTCAGCGGTCAAAACCGGTTTGAGCCTGTTTGTTCGGTTTGAGTCCTTTTGAGCCAGTCAAAACAGGTTTGAGCCGGTCTGGTTCGGTTTGAGCCGTTCTGGTCTGGTTTGAGCCGGTCAAAACCGGTTTGAGCCGGTCTGGCCTGGTTTGAGTCCGGTTTGAGCAGGTCAAAACCGTTTTGAGCTGATCTGGTCCGGAAAAATACGGTCAAAACCAGTTTGAGTCTGTTTGAGCCGGTCAAAACCGGTTTGAGCGGTCTGGTCTGGTTTGAGTCCGGTTTGAGCCGGTCAAAATTGGTTTGAGCCGGTCTGGCCTGGTTTGATTTGGTCAAAACCCGTTTGAGTCCGGTTTGAGCTGGTCAAAACCGGTTTGAGCCGGTCTGGCCAGGATTGATCCGGTTTGAGCCGGTCCGGTCATGTTTTAGTCCGGTTTGAGCAAGTCAAAACCGGTTTCAGCCGGTCTGGTTCGGTTTGAGCTGGTCTGGTCCAGTATGAGCCTGTCAAAACCGATTGAAACCGGTCTGGGCCGGTTTGAGTCCGGTTTCAGCCAGTCAAAACCGGTTTGAACCGGTCTGGCCTGGTTTGATCTGGTCAAAACCCGTATGAGACGGTTTGAGCGGTGAAAACCGGTTTGAGATGTTCTGGTCCGGTTTGAGCCGGTTTGAGCCGTTCTGGTCTGTTGTGAGCCGGTTTGAGCTGGTCTGTTCCTGTTTGAGCCGGTCTGTTCCTGTTTGAGACCGGTTTGAGCCGTTCAAAACCGGTTTGAGCCGGTCTAGTCAGGTTTGAGTCCGGTTTGAGCCAGTCAAAATCGATTGGAGAGGGTCTGGCCTGCTTTGATCTGGTCAAAACCCGTATGAGTACGGTTTGAGGCGGTGAAAGCCGGTTTGAGATGTTCTGGTCAGGTTTGAGGCAGTTTGAGCCGGTCTGGTCTGGCTTGAGCCGGTTTGAGCCGGTCTGTTACTGTTTGAGCCGGTCTGTTCCTGTTTGAGTCCAGTTTGAGCCATTCAAAACCGGTGTGAGCCGGTCTAGTCCGGTTTGAGTCCGGTTTCAGCCGGTCAAAACCGGTTTGAGCCTGTTTGTTCCGGTTTGAGTCCTTTTTGAGCCAGTCGAAACAGGTTTGAGCCGGTCTGGTCCGGTTTGAGTCCGGTTTGAGCCAGTCAAAACCGGTTTGAGCCGGTCTGGCCTGGTTTGAGTCCGGTTTGAGCAGGTCCAAACCGTTTTGAGCTGGTCTGGTCCGGATAAATATGGTCAAAACCGGTTTGAGTCTGTTTGAGCCGGTCAAAACCGGTTTGAGCCGGTCTGGTCGGGTTTGAGTCCAGTTTGAGCCGGTCAAAACCGGTTTGAGAAGGTCTGGCCTGGTTTGATCTGGTCAAAACCCGTATGAGACCGGTTTGAGCCGGTGAAAACCGGTTTGAGATGTTCTGGTCCGGTTTGAGCCGGTTTGAGCCATTCTGGTCTGGTGTGAGACGGTTTGAGCTGGTCTGTTCCTGTTTGAGCCAGTCTGTTCCTGTTTGAGTCCGGTTTGAGCCGTTCAAAACCGGTTTGAGCCGGTCTAGTCCGGTTTGAGTCCGGTTTGAGCCAGTCAAAATCGATTGGAGAGGGTCTGGCCTGGTTTGATCTGGTCAAAACCCGTATGAGTACGGTTTGAGGCGGTGAAAGCCGGTTTGAGATGTTCTGGTCAGGTTTGAGGCAGTTTGAGCCGGTCTGGTCTGGCTTGAGCCGGTTTGAGCCGGTCTGTTACTGTTTGAGCCGGTCTGTTCCTGTTTGAGTCCAGTTTGAGCCATTCAAAACCGGTTTGAGCCGGGCTGGTCGGGTTTGAGTCCAGTTTGAGCCGGTCAAAACCGTTTTGAGCAGGTCTGGTCCAGTTTGAGCCGGTTTGAGCTGGTCAAAACCGGTTTGAGTCTGTTTGAGCCGGTGAAAACCGGTTTGAGATGTTCTGGTCCGGTTTGAGCCGGTTTGAGCCATTCTGGTCTGGTGTGAGCCGGTTTGAGCTGGTCTGTTCCTGTTTGAGCCGGTCTGTTCCTGTTTGAGTCCGGTTTGAGCCGGTGAAAACCGGTTTGAGATGTTCTGGTCCGGTTTGAGTCCGGTTTGAGCCAGTCAAAATCGATTGGAGACGGTCTGGCCTGCTTTGATCTGGTCAAAACCCGTATGAGTACGGTTTGAGGTGGTGAAAGCCGGTTTGAGATGTTCTGGTCAGGTTTGAGGCAGTTTGAGCCGGTCTGGTCTGGCTTGAGCCGGTTTGAGCCGGTCTGTTACTGTTTGAGCCGGTCTGTTCCTGTTTGAGTCCAGTTTGAGCCATTCAAAACCGGTTTGAGCCGGGCTGGTCGTGTTTGAGTCCAGTTTGAGCCGGTCAAAACCGTTTTGAGCAGGTCTGGCCAGGTTTGATCTGGTCAAAACCCGTATGAGACCGGTTTGAGCCGGTGAAAACCGGTTTGAGATGTTCTGGTCCGGTTTGAGCTGGTTTGAGCCATTCTGGTCTGGTGTGAGCCGGTTTGAGCTGGTCTGTTCCTGTTTGAGCCGGTCTGTTCCTGTTTGAGTCCGGTTTGAGCCGTTCAAAACCAGTTTGAGTTGGTCTAGTCCGGTTTGAGTCCGGTTTGAGCCAGTCAAAATCGATTGGAGACGGTCTGGCCTGCTTTGATCTGGTCAAAACCCGTATGAGTACGGTTTGAGGCGGTGAAAGCCGGTTTGAGATGTTCTGGTCAGGTTTGAGGCAGTTTGAGCCGGTCTGGTCTGGCTTGAGCCGGTTTGAGCCGGTCTGTTACTGTTTGAGCCGGTCTGTTCCTGTTTGAGTCCAGTTTGAGCCATTCAAAACCGGTGTGAGCCGGTCTAGTCCGGTTTGAGTCAGGTTTCAGCCGGTCAAAACCGGTTTGAGCCTGTTTGTTCCGGTTTGAGTCCTTTTTGAGCCAGTCAAAACAGGTTTGAGCCGGTCTGGTCCGGTTTGAGTCCGGTTTGAGCCGGTCAAAACCGGTTTGAGCCTGTTTGTTCCGGTTTGAGTCCTTTTTGAGCCAGTCAAAACAGGTTTGAGCCGGTCTGGTCTGGTTTGAGTCCGGTTTGAGCCGGTCAAAACCGGTTTGAGCCGGTCTGGCCTGGTTTGAGTCTGGTTTGAGCAGGTCAAAACCGTTTTGAGCTGATCTGGTCCGGAAAAATACGGTCAAAACCAGTTTGAGTCTGTTTGAGCCGGTCAAAACCGGTTTGAGCCGGGCTGGTCGGGTTTGAGTCCAGTTTGAGCCGGTCAAAATTGGTTTGAGCCGGTCTGGCCTGGTTTGATTTGGTCAAAACCCGTTTGAGTCCGGTTTGAGCTGCTCAAAACCGGTTTGAGCCGGTCTGGCCAGGATTGATCCGGTTTGAGCCGGTCCGGTCATGTTTTAGTCCGGTTTGAGCAAGTCAAAACCGGTTTCAGCCGGTCTGGTTCGGTTTGAGCCGGTCTGGTCCAGTATGAGCCTGTCAAAACCGATTGAAACCGGTCTGGGCCGGTTTGAGTCCGGTTTCAGCCGGTCAAAACCGGTTTGGGCATGTTTGTTCGGGTTTGAGTCCTTTTTGAGCCTGTCGAAACAGGTTTGAGCCGGTCTGGTCTGGTTTGACTCTGGTTTGAGCCAGTCAAAACCGGTTTGAGCCCGTCTGGCCTGGTTTGAGTCCGGTTTGAGCAGGTCCAAACCGTTTTGAGCTGGTCTGGTCCGGATAAATATGGTCAAAACCGGTTTGAGTCTGTTTGAGCCGGTCAAAACCGGTTTGAGCCGGTCTGGTCGGGTTTGAGTCCAGTTTGAGCTGGTCAAAACCGGTTTGGGCCTGTTTGTTCGGGTTTGAGTCCTTTTTGAGCCTGTCGAAACCGGTTTGAGCCGGTCTGGTCGGGTTTCAGTCCAGTTTGAGCCGGTCAAAACCGGTTTGGGCCTGTTTGTTCGGGTTTGAGTCCTTTTTGAGCCTGTCGAACCAGGTTTGAGCCGGTCTGGTCCGGTTTGAGTCTGGTTTGAGCCAGTCAAAACCGGTTTGAGCCGGTCTGGCCTGGTTTGAGTCCGGTTTGAGCAGGTCCAAACCGTTTTGAGCTGGTCTGGTCCGGATAAATATGGTCAAAACCGGTTTGAGTCTGTTTGAGCCGGTCAAAACCGGTTTGAGCCGGTCTGGTCGGGTTTGAGTCCAGTTTGAGCCGGTCAAAACCGGTTTGAGAAGGTCTGGCCTGGTCAGATCTGGTCAAAACCCGTATGAGACCGGTTTGAGCCGGTGAAAACCGGTTTGAGATGTTCTGGTCCGGTTTGAGCCAGTTTGAGCCGGTCTGGTCTGGCTTGAGCCGGTTTGAGCCGGTCTGTTCCTGTTTGAGTCCAGTTTGAGCCATTCAAAACCGGTGTGAGCCGGTCTAGTCCGGTTTGAGTCCAGTTTGAGCCGGTCAAAACCGGTTTGAGCCTGTTTGTTCCGGTTTGAGTCCTTTTTGAGCCAGTCAAAACAGGTTTGAGCCGGTCTGGTCCGGTTTGAGTCCGGTTTGAGCCGGTCAAAACCGGTTTGAGCCGGTCTGGCCTGGTTTGAGTCCGGTTTGAGCAGGTCCAAACCGTTTTGAGCTGGTCTGGTCCGGATAAATATGGTCAAAACCGGTTTGAGTCTGTTTGAGCCGGTCAAAACCGGTTTGAGCCGGTCTGGTCGGGTTTGAGTCCAGTTTGAGCCGGTCAAAACCGGTTTGAGCGGTCAAAACCGGTTTGAGTCCGGTTTGAGCCAGTCAAAATCGATTGGAGACGGTCTGGCCTGGTTTGATCTGGTCAAAACCCGTATGAGTACGGTTTGAGGTGGTGAAAGCCGGTTTGAGATGTTCTGGTCAGGTTTGAGGCAGTTTGAGCCGGTCTGGTCTGGCTTGAGCCGGTTTGAGCCGGTCTGTTACTGTTTGAGCCGGTCTGTTCCTGTTTGAGTCCAGTTTGAGCCATTCAAAACCGGTTTGAGCCGGGCTGGTCGTGTTTGAGTCCAGTTTGAGCCGGTCAAAATCGGTTTGAGCCAGTCTGGCCAGGTTTGATTTGGTCAAAACCCGTTTGAGTCCAGTTTGAGCTGGTCAAAAACGATTTGAGCCGGTTTGAGCCGGTCTGGCCTCGATTGATGCAGTTTGAGCCGGTCCAGTCATGTTTTAGTCCGGTTTGAGCCAGTCAAAACCGGTTTCAGCCGGTCTGGTTCGGTTTGAGCCGGTCTTGTCCGGTTTGAGCCTGTCAAAACCGATTGAAACCGGTCTGGGCCGGTTTGAGTCCGGTTTCAGGCGGTCAAAACCGGTTTGAGCTGGTATGGCCTGGTTTCATCTGGTAAAAACCCGTATGAGACCGGTTTGAGCCGGTGAAAACCGGTTGGAGATGTTCTGGTCCGGTTTGAGCCGGTTTGAGCCGTTCTGGTCTGGTGTGAGTCGGTTTGAGCTGGTCTGTTCCTGTTTGAGCCGTCTGTTCCTGTTTGAGTCCGGTTTGAGCCGTTCAAAACCGGTTTGAGCCGGTATAGTCTGGTTTCAGTCCGGTTTCAGCCAGTCAAAACCGGTTTGAGCCTGTTTGTTCCGGTTTGAGTCTTTTTTGAGCTAGTCAAAACAGGTTTGAGACGATCTGGTCCGGTTTGAGTCCGGTTTGAGCCGGTCAAAACCAGTTTGAGCCGGTCTGGCCTGGTTTGAGTCCGGTTTGAGCAGGACGAAACCGTTTTGAGCTGGTCTGGTCTGGATAAATATGGTCAAAACCGGTTTGAGTCTGTTTGAGCCGGTCAAAACCGGTTTGAGCCGGTCTGGTCGGGTTTGAGTCCAGTTTGAGCCGGTCAAAATTGGTTTGAGACGGTCTGGCCTGGTTTGATTTGGTCAAAACCCGTTTGAGTCCGGTTTGAGCTGGTCAAAACCGGTTTGAGCCGGTCTGGCCGGGGTTGATCCGGTTTGAGCCGGTCCAGTCATGTTTTAGTCCGGTTTGAGCCAGTCAAAACCGGTTTCAGCCGGTCTGGTTCGGTTTGAGCCGGTCTTGTCCGGTTTGAGCCTGTCAAAACCGATTGAAACCGGTCTGGGCCGGTTTGAGTCCGGTTTCAGCCAGTCAAAACCGGATTGACCCGGTCTGGCCTGGTTTGATCTGGTCAAAACCCGTATGAGACCGGTTTGAGCCGGTGAAAACCGGTTTGAGATGTTCTGGTCCGGTTTGAGCCGGTTTGAGCCGTTCTGGTCTGGTGTGAGCCGGTTTGAGCTGGTCTGTTCCTGCTTGAGCCTGTCTGTTCCTGTTTGAGCCCGGTTTGAGCAGTTCAAAACCGGTTTGAGCCGGTCTAGTCCGGTTTGAGTCCGGTTTGAGCCAGTCAAAATCGATTGGAGACGGTCTGGCCTGCTTTAATCTGGTCAAAACCCGTATGAGTATGGTTTGAGCCGGTGAAAGCCGGTTTGAGATGTTCTGGTCCGGTTTGAGCCAGTATGAGACGGTCTGGTCTGGCGTGAGCCGGATTGAGCCGGTCTGTTCCTGTTTGAGTCCAGTTTGAGCCATTCAAAACCGGTGTGAGCCGATCTAGTCCGGTTTGAATCCGGTTTCAGCCGGTCAAAACCGGTTTGAGCCTGTTTGTTCCGGTTTGAGTCCTTTTTGAGCCAGTCGAAACAGGTTTGAGCCGGTCTGGTCCGGTTTGAGTCCGGTTTGAGCCGGTCAAAACCGGTTTGAGCCGGTCTGGCCTGGTTTCAGTCCGGTTTGAGCAGTTCCAAACCGTTTTGAGCTGGTCTGTTCCGGATAAATATGGTCAAAACCGGTTTGAGTCTGTTTGAGCCGGTCAAAACCGGTTTGAGCCGGTCTGGTCGGCTTTGAGTCCAGTTTGAGCCGTTCAAAGCCAGTTTGAGCAGGTCTGGCCTGGTTTGATCTGGTCAAAACCCGTATGAGACCGGTTTGAGCCGGTGAAAACCGGTTTGAGATGTTCTGGTTCGGTTTGAGCCGGTTTGACCCATTCTGGTCTGGTGTGAGACGGTTTGAGCTGGTCTGTTCCTGTTTGAGCCGGTCTGTTCCTGTTTGAGTCCGGTTTGAGCCGTTCAAAACCGGTTTGAGCCGGTCTGGTCCGGTTTGAGTCCGGTTTGAGCCAGTCAAAATCGATTGGAGAGGGTCTGGCCTGCTTTGATCTGGTCAAAACCCGTATGAGTACGGTTTGAGGCGGTGAAAGCCGGTTTGAGATACTCTGGTCAGGTTTGAGGCAGTTTGAGCCGGTCTGGTCTGGCTTGAGCCGGTTTGAGGCGGTCTGTTACAGTTTGAGCCCGTCTGTTCGTGTTTGAGTCCCGTTTGAGCCATTCAAAACCGGTTTGAGCCGGGCTGGTCGGGTTTCAGTCCAGTTTGAGCCAGTCAAAATTGGTTTCAGCCGGTCTGGCCTGGATTGATCCAGTTTGAGCCGGTCCAGTCATATTTTAGTCCGGTTTGAGCCAGTCAAAACCGGTTTCAGCCGGTCTGGTTCGGTTTGAGCTGGTCTGGTCCGGTTTGAGCCTGTCAAAACCGATTGAAACCGGTCTGGGCCGGTTTGAGTCCGGTTTCAGCCAGTCAAAACCGGTTTGAGCCGGTGTGGCCTGGTTTGATCTTGTCAAAACCCGTATGAGACGGTTTGAGCGGTGAAAACCGGTTTGAGATGTTCTGGTCCGGTTTGAGCCGGTTTGAGCCGTTCTGGTCTGGTGTGAGCCGGTTTGAGCTGGTCTGTTCCTGTTTGAGCCGGTCTGTCCCTGTTTGAGTCCGGTTTGAGCCGTTCAAAACCGGTTTGAGCCGGTCTAGTCCGGTTTGAGTCCGGTTTGAGCCAGTCAAGATCGATTGGAGAGGGTCTGGCCTGGTTTGATCTGGTCAAAACCCGTATGAGTACGGTTTGAGGTGGTGAAAGCCGGTTTGAGATGTTCTGGTCAGGTTTGAGGCAGTTTGAGCCGGTCTGGTCTGGCTTGAGCCGGTTTGAGCCGGTCTGTTACTGTTTGAGCCGGTCTGTTCCTGTTTGAGTCCAGTTTGAGCCATTCAAAACCGGTTTGAGCCGGGCTGGTCGTGTTTGAGTCCAGTTTGAGCCGGTCAAAATCGGTTTGAGCCAGTCTGGCCAGGTTTGATTTGGTCAAAACCCGTTTGAGTCCAGTTTGAGCTGGTCAAAACCGGTTTGAGCCGGTCTGGCCTGGTTTGAGTCGGTTTGAGCCGGTCCAGTCATGTTTTAGTCCGGTTTGAGCCAGTCAAAACCGGTTTCAGCCGGTCTGGTTCGGTTTGAGCGGTCTAGTCGGTTTGAGCCTGTCAAAACCGGTTTGAGCCGTGAAACCGGTTTGAGCCGGTTTGAGTCCGGTTTCAGCCGGTCAAAACCGGTTTGAGCGGTCTGGCCTGGTTTGATCTGGTCAAAACCGTTTTGAGCCGGTTTGAGCTGGTGAAAACCGGTTTGAGATGTTCTGGTCGGTTTGAGCGGTTTGAGCCGTTCTGGTCTGGTGTGAGTCGGTTTGAGCTGGTCTGTTCCTGTTTGAGCCGTCTGTTCCTGTTTGAGTCGGTTTGAGCCGTTCAAAACCGGTTTGAGCGGTCTGGTCTGGTTTGAGTCCGGTTTCAGCCAGTCAAAACCGGTTTGAGCCTGTTTGTTCGGTTTGAGTCCTTTTGAGCCAGTCAAAACAGGTTTGAGCGGTCTGGTCGGTTTGAGTCGGTTTGAGCGGTCAAAACCGGTTTGAGCGGTCTGGCCTGGTTTGAGTCGGTTTGAGCAGTCAAAACCGGTTTGAGCTGGTCTGGTCCGGATAAATATGGTCAAAACCGGTTTGAGTCTGTTTGAGCCGGTCAAAACCGGTTTGAGCGGTCTGGTCGGTTTGAGTCCAGTTTGAGCCAGTCAAAATTGGTTTGAGCCGGTTTGAGCGGTCTGGCCTGGTTTGATTTGGTCAAAACCCGTTTGAGTCCGGTTTGAGCTGGTCAAAACCGGTTTGAGCGGTCTAGTCGGTTTGAGCGGTTTGAGCCGGTTTGAGCCAGTCAAAATCGATTGAGACGGTCTGGCCTGCTTTGATCTGGTCAAAACCCGTATGAGTATGGTTTGAGCCGGTGAAAACCGGTTTGAGATGTTCTGGTCCGGTTTGAGCCGGTTTGAGCTGGTCTGGTCCGGTTTGAGTCGGTTTGAGCTGGTCTGTTCCTGTTTGAGCCGTCTGTTCCTGTTTGAGTCCGTTTGAGCTGGTCAAAACCGGTTTGAGCAGTTTGAGCCGGTCTAGTCCGGTTTGAGTCCGGTTTGAGCCAGTCAAGATCGATTGGAGAGGGTCTGGCCTGGTTTGATCTGGTCAAAACCCGTATGAGTACGGTTTGAGGTGGTGAAAGCCGGTTTGAGATGTTCTGGTCAGGTTTGAGGCAGTTTGAGCCGGTCTGGTCTGGCTTGAGCCGGTTTGAGCCGGTCTGTTACTGTTTGAGCCGGTCTGTTCCTGTTTGAGTCCAGTTTGAGCCATTCAAAACCGGTTTGAGCCGGGCTGGTCGTGTTTGAGTCCAGTTTGAGCCGGTCAAAATCGGTTTGAGCCAGTCTGGCCAGGTTTGATTTGGTCAAAACCCGTTTGAGTCCAGTTTGAGCTGGTCAAAAACGGTTTGAGCCGGTCTGGCCTCGATTGATGCAGTTTGAGCCGGTCCAGTCATGTTTTAGTCCGGTTTGAGCCAGTCAAAACCGGTTTCAGCCGGTCTGGTTCGGTTTGAGCCGGTCTTGTCCGCTTTGAGCCTGTCAAAACCGATTGAAACCGGTCTGGGCCGGTTTGAGTCCGGTTTCAGGCGGTCAAAACCGGTTTGAGCCGGTATGGCCTGGTTTCATCTGGTAAAAACCCGTATGAGACCGGTTTGAGCTGGTGAAAACCGGTTTGAGATGTTCTGGTCCGGTTTGAGCCGGTTTGAGCCGTTCTGGTCTGGTGTGAGTCGGTTTGAGCTGGTCTGTTCCTGTTTGAGCCGTCTGTTCCTGTTTGAGTCCGGTTTGAGCCGTTCAAAACCGGTTTGAGCCGGTATAGTCTGGTTTCAGTCCGGTTTCAGCCAGTCAAAACCGGTTTGAGCCTGTTTGTTCCGGTTTGAGTTTTTTTGAGCTAGTCAAAACAGGTTTGAGACGATCTGGTCCGGTTTGAGTCCGGTTTGAGCCGGTCAAAACCAGTTTGAGCCGGTCTGGCCTGGTTTGAGTCCGGTTTGAGCAGGACGAAACCGTTTTGAGCTGGTCTGGTCTGTATAAATATGGTCAAAACCGGTTTGAGTCTGTTTGAGCCGGTCAAAACCGGTTTGAGCAGGTCTGGTCGGGTTTGAGTCCAGTTTGAGCAAGTCAAAATTGGTTTGAGACGGTCTGGCCTGGTTTGATTTGGTCAAAACCCGTTTGAGTCCGGTTTGAGCTGGTCAAAACCGGTTTGAGCCGGTCTAGTCCGGTTTGAGTCCGGTTTGAGCCAGTCAAAATCGATTGGAGACGGTCTGGCCTGCTTTGATCTGGTCAAAACCCGTATGAGTATGGTTTGAGCCGGTGAAAACTGGTTTGAGATGTTCTGATCCGGTTTGAGCCAGTTTGAGCCGGTCTGGTCTGGCTTGAGCCGGATTGAGCCGGTCTGTTCCTGTTTGAGTCCAGTTTGAGCCATTCAAAACCGGTGTGAGCCGATCTAGTCCGGTTTGAATCCGGTTTCAGCCGGTCAAAACCGGTTTGAGCCTGTTTGTTCCGGTTTGAGTCCTTTTTGAGCCAGTCGAAACAGGTTTGAGCCGGTCTGGTCCGGTTTGAGTCCGGTTTGAGCCGGTCAAAACCGGTTTGAGCCGGTCTGGCCTGGTTTGAGTCCGGTTTGAGCAGTTCCAAACCGTTTTGAGCTGGTCTGTTCCGGATAAATATGGTCAAAACCGGTTTGAGTCTGTTTGAGCCGGTCAAAACCGGTTTGAGCCGGTCTGGTCGGCTTTGAGTCCAGTTTGAGCCGTTCAAAACCAGTTTGAGCAGGTCTGGCCTGGTTTGATCTGGTCAAAACCCGTATGAGACGGGTTTGAGCCGGTGAAAACCGGTTTGAGATGTTCTGGTTCGGTTTGAGCCGGTTTGACCCATTCTGGTCTGGTGTGAGACGGTTTGAGCTGGTCTGTTCCTGTTTGAGCCGGTCTGTTCCTGTTTGAGTCCGGTTTGAGCCGTTCAAAACCGGTTTGAGCCGGTCTAGTCCGGTTTGAGTCCGGTTTGAGCCAGTCAAAATCGATTGGAGACGGTCTGGCCTGCTTTGATCTGGTCAAAACCCGTATGAGTACGGTTTGAGGCGGTGAAAGCCGGTTTGAGATATTCTGGTCAGGTTTGAGGCAGTTTGAGCCGGTCTGGTCTGGCTTGAGCCGGTTTGAGGCGGTCTGTTACAGTTTGAGCCGGTCTGTTCCTGTTTGAGTCCCGTTTGAGCCATTCAAAACCGGTTTGAGCCGGTCTGGTCGGGTTTGAGTCCAGTTTGAGCCAGTCAAAATTGGTTTGAGCCGGTCTG
Source organism: Erythrocebus patas (assembly GCA_023783455.1). Classification (NCBI taxonomy): domain Eukaryota; kingdom Metazoa; phylum Chordata; class Mammalia; order Primates; family Cercopithecidae; genus Erythrocebus; species Erythrocebus patas. The sequence continues at coordinate 18,818 of JAKFHT010001559.1, forward strand.
GCCTGGATTGATCCGGTTTGAGCCGGTCCAGTCATATTTTAGTCCGGTTTGAGCCAGTCAAAACCGGTTTCAGCCGGTCTGGTTCGGTTTGAGCTGGTCTGGTCCGGTTTGAGCCTGTCAAAACCGATTGAAACCGGTCTGGGCCGGTTTGAGTCCGGTTTCAGCCAGTCAAAACCGGTTTGAGCCGGTCTGGCCTGGTTTGATTTGGTCAAAACCCGTATGAGACCGGTTTGAGCCGGTGAAAACCGGTTTGAGATGTTCTGGTCCGGTTTGAGCCGGTTTGAGCCGGTCTGGTCTGGTGTGAGCCGGTTTGAGCTGGTCTGTTCCTGTTTGAGCCGGTCTGTCCCTGTTTGAGTCCGGTTTGAGCTGGTCAAAACCGGTTTGAGCCGGTCTAGTCCGGTTTGAGTCCGGTTTGAGCCAGTCAAAATCGATTGGAGAGGGTCTGGCCTGGTTTGATCTGGTCAAAACCCGTATGAGTACGTTTTGAGCCGGTGAAAGCCGGTGTGAGATGTTCTGGTCAGGTTTGAGCCAGTTTGAGCCGGTCTGGTCTGGCTTGAGCCGGTTTGAGCCGGTCTGTTACTGTTTGAGCCGGTCTGTTCATGTTTGAGTCCAGTTTGAGCCATTCAAAACCGGTGTGAGCCGGTCTAGTCCGGTGTGAGTCCGGTTTGAGCCGGTCAAAACCGGTTTGAGCCGGTCTGGCCTGGTTTGAGTCCGGTTTGAGCAGGTCAAAACCGTTTTGAGCTGATCTGGTCCGGAAAAATACGGTCAAAACCAGTTTGAGTCTGTTTGAGCTGGTCAAAACCGGTTTGAGCCGGTCTGGTCGGGTTTGAGTCCAGTTTGAGCCGGTCAAAATTGGTTTGAGCCGGTCTGGCCTGGTTTGATTTGGTCAAAACCCGTTTGAGTCTGGTTTGAGCTGGTCAAAACTGGTTTCAGCCGGTCTGGCCTGGATTGATCCGGTTTGAGCCTGTCCAGTCATATTTTAGTCCGGTGTGAGCCAGTCAAAACCGGTTTCAGCCGGTCTGGTTCGGTTTGAGCCGGTCTGGTCCAGTATGAGCCTGTCAAAACCGATTGAAACCGGTCTGGGCCGGTTTGAGTCCGGTTTCAGCCAGTCAAAACCGGTTTGAGCCGGTCTGGCCTGGTTTGATCTGGTCAAAACCTGTATGAAACCGGTTTGAGCCGGTGAAAACCGGTTTGAGATGTTCTGGTCCGGTTTGAGCCAGTTTGACCCGTTCTGGTCTGGTGTGAGCCGGTTTGAGCTGGTCTGTTCCTGCTTGAGCCTGTCTGTTGCAGTTTGAGTCCGGTTTGAGCCGTTCAAAACCGGTTAGAGCTGGTCTAGTCCGGTTTGAGTCCGGTTTGAGCCAGTCAAAATCGATTGGAGAGGGTCTGGCCTGGTTTGATCTGGTCAAAACCCGTATGAGTACGGTTTGAGCTGGTGAAAACCGGTTTGAGATGTTCTGGTCCGGTTTGAGCCAGTTTGAGCCGGTCTGGTCTGGCTTGAGCCGGTTTGAGCCGGTCTGTTACTGTTTGAGCCTGTCTGTTCCTGTTTGAGTCCAGTTTGAGCCATTCAAAACCGGTTTGAGCCGGGCTGGTCGGGTTTGAGTCCAGTTTGAGCCGGTCAAAATTGGTTTGAGCCGGTCTGGCCTGGTTTGATTTGGTCAAAACCCGTTTGAGTCCGGTTTGAGCTGGTCAAAACCGGTTTGAGCTGGTCTGGCCTGGATTGATCCGGTTTGAGCCGGTCCAGTCATATTTTAGTCCGGTTTGAGCCAGTCAAAACCGGTTTCAGCCGGTCTGGTTCGGTTTGAGCCGGTCTGGTCCAGTATGAGCCTGTCAAAACCGATTGAAACCGGTCTGGGCCGGTTTGAGTCCGTTTCAGCCAGTCAAAACCGGTTTGAGCCGGTCTGGCCTGGTTTGATCTGGTCAAAACCCGTATGAGACCGGTTTGAGCCGGTGAAAACCGGTTTGAGATGTTCTGGTCCGGTTTGAGCCGGTTTGAGCCGTTCTGGTCTGGTGTGAGCCGGTTTGAGCTGGTCTGTTCCTGCTTGAGCCTGTCTGTTGCAGTTTGAGTCCGGTTTGAGCCGTTCAAAACCGGTTAGAGCTGGTCTAGTCCGGTTTGAGTCTGGTTTGAGCCAGTCAAAATCGATTGGAGAGGGTCTGGCCTGGTTTGATCTGGTCAAAACCCGTATGAGTACGGTTTGAGCCGGTGAAAACCGGTTTGAGATGTTCTGGTCCGGTTTGAGCCAGTTTGAGCCGGTCTGGTCTGGCTTGAGCCGGTTTGAGCCGGTGTGTTCCTGTTTGAGCCGGTCTGTTTCTGTTTGAGCCGGTCTAGTCCGTTTGAGCCAGTCAAAACCGGTTTGAGCCGGGCTGGTCGGGTTTGAGTCCAGTTTGAGCCGGTCAAAATTGGTTTGAGCCGGTCTGGCCTGGTTTGATTTGGTCAAAACCCGTTTGAGTCCGGTTTGAGCTGGTCAAAACCGGTTTGAGCCGGTCTGGCCTGGATTGATCCGGTTTGAGCCGGTCCAGTCATATTTTAGTCCGGTTTGAGCCAGTCAAAACCGGTTTCAGCCGGTCTGGTTCGGTTTGAGCCGGTCTGGTCCAGTATGAGCCTGTCAAAACCGATTGAAACCGGTCTGGGCCGGTTTGAGTCCGGTTTCAGCCAGTCAAAACCGGTTTGAGCCGGTCTGGCCTGGTTTGATCTGGTCAAAACCCGTATGAGACCGGTTTGAGCCGGTGAAAACCGGTTTGAGATGTTCTGGTCCGGTTTGAGCCGGTTTGAGCCGTTCTGGTCTGGTTTGAGCCGGTTTGAGCTGGTCTGTTCCTGCTTGAGCCTGTCTGTTGCAGTTTGAGTCCGGTTTGAGCCGTTCAAAACCGGTTAGAGCTGGTCTAGTCCGGTTTGAGTCCGGTTTGAGCCAGTCAAAATCGATTGGAGAGGGTCTGGCCTGGTTTGATTTGGTCAAAACCCGTATGAGTACGGTTTGAGCCGGTGAAAACCGGTTTGAGATGTTCTGGTCCGGTTTGAGCCAGTTTGAGCCGGTCTGGTCTGGCTTGAGCTGGTTTGAGCCGGTCTGTTCCTGTTTGAGCCGGTCTGTTCCTGTTTGAGTCCAGTTTGAGCCATTCTAAACCGGTTTGAGCCGGGCTGGTCGGGTTTGTGTCCAGTTTGAGCCGGTCAAAATTGGTTTGAGCCGTTTGGCGTGGTTTGATTTGGTCAAAACCCGTTTGAGTCCGGTTTGAGCTGGTCAAAACCGGTTTGAGCTGGTCTGGCCTGGATTGATCCGGTTTGAGCCGGTCCGGTCATATTTTAGTCCGGTTTGAGCCAGTCAAAACCGGTTTCAGCCGGTCTGGTTCGGTTTGAGCCGGTCTGGACCGGTTTGAGCCTGTCAAAACCGATTGAAGCCGGTCTGGGCCGGTTTGAGTCCGGTTTCAGCCAGTCAAAACCGGTTTGAGCCGGTCTGGCCTGGTTTGATCTGGTCAAAACCCGTATGAGACCGGTTTGAGCCGGTGAAAACCGGTTTGAGATGTTCTGGTCCGGTTTGAGCCGGTTTGAGCCGTTCTGGTCTGGTGTGAGCCGGTTTGAGCTGGTCTGTTCCTGTTTGAGCCGGTCTGTTCCTGTTTGAGTCCGGTTTGAGCCGTTCAAAACCGGTTTGAGCCGGTCTAGTCCGGTTTGAGTCCGGTTTGAGCCAGTCAAAATCGATTGGAGACGGTCTGGCCTGCTTTGATCTGGTCAAAACCCGTATGAGTACGGTTTGAGCCGGTGAAAGCCGGTTTGAGATATTCTGGTCAGGTTTGAGGCAGTTTGAGCCGGTCTGGTCTGGCTTGAGCCGGTTTGAGGCGGTCTGTTACAGTTTGAGCCAGTCTGTTACTGTTTGAGTCCCGTTGGAGCCATTCAAAACCGGTTTGAGCCGGGCTGGTCGGGTTTGAGTCCAGTTTGAGCCAGTCAAAGTTGGTTTGAGCCGGTCTGGCCTGGATTGATCCGGTTTGAGCCGGTCCAGTCATATTTTAGTCCGGTTTGAGCCAGTCAAAACCGGTTTCAGCCGGTCTGCTTCGGTTTGAGCTGGTCTGGTCCGGTTTGAGCCTGTCAAAACCGATTGAAACCGGTCTGGGCCAGTTTGGTTCCGGTTTGAGTCCGGTTTCAGCCGGTCAAAACCGGTTTGAGCCGGTCTGGCCTGGTTTGATATGGTCAAAACCGGTTTGAGTCTGGTTTGAGCCGGTGAAAGCCGGTTTGAGATGTTCTGGTCAGGTTTGAGGCAGTTTGAGCCGGTCTGGTCTGGATTGATCCGGTTTGAGCCGGTCTGTTACTGTTTGAGCCGGTCTGTTCCTGTTTGAGTCCAGTTTGAGCCATTCAAAACCGGTTTGAGCCGTTCTGGTCTGGTTTGAGTCCGGTTTCAGCCGGTCAAAACCGGTTTGAGCCTGTTTGTTCCGGTTTGAGTCCTTTTTGAGCCTGTCGAAACAGGTTTGAGCCGGTCTGGTCCGGTTTGTGTCCGGTTTGAGACAGTCAAAACCGGTTTGAGCCGGTCTGGCCTGGTTTGAGTCCGGTTTGAGCAGGTCCAAACCGTTTTGAGCTGGTCTGGTACGGATAAATATGGTCAAAACCGGTTTGAGTCTGTTTGAGCTGGTCAAAACCGGTTTGAGCCGGTCTGGTCGGGTTTGAGTCCAGTTTGAGCCGGTCAAAACCGGTTTGAGAAGGTCTGGCCTGGTTTGATCTGGTCAAAACCCGTATGAGACCGGTTTGAGCCGGTGAAAACCGGTTTGAGATGTTCTGGTCCGGTTTGAGCCGGTTTGAGCCGTTCTGGTCCGGTTTGAGCCGGTTTGAGCTGGTCTGTTCCTGTTTGAGCCGGTCTGTCCCTGTTTGAGTCCGGTTTGAGCCGTTCAAAACGGGTTTGAGCCGGTCTAGTCCGGTTTGAGTGCGGTTTGAGCCAGTCAAAATCGATTGGAGAGGGTCTGGCCTGCTTTGATCTGGTCAAAACACGTATGAGTACGGTTTGAGCCGGTGAAAGCCGGTGTGAGATATTCTGGTCAGGTTTGAGGCAGTTTGAGCCGGTCTGGTCTGGCTTGAGCCGGTTTGAGGCGGTCTGTTACAGTTTGAGCCAGTCTGTTACTGTTTGAGTCCCGTTGGAGCCATTCAAAACCGGTTTGAGCCGGTCTGTTCATGTTTGAGTCCGGTTTCAGCCGGTCAAAACCGGTTTGAGCCGGTCTGGCCTGGTTTGAGTCCGGTTTGAGCAGGTCAAAACCGTTTTGAGCTGATCTGGTCCGGAAAAATACGGTCAAAACCAGTTTGAGTCTGTTTGAGCTGGTCAAAACCCGTATGAGTACGGTTTGAGCCGGTGAAAACCGGTTTGAGGTGTTCTGGTCAGGTTTGAGCCAGTTTGAGCCGGTCTGGTCTGGCTTGAGCCGGTTTGAGCCGGTCTGTTACTGTTTGAGCCGGTCTGTTCCTGTTTGAGTCCAGTTTGAGCCATTCAAAACCGGTGTGAGCCGGTCTAGTCCAGTTTGAGTCAGGTTTCAGCCGGTCAAAACCGGTTTGAGCCTGTTTGTTCCGGTTTGAGTCCTTTTTGAGCCAGTCAAAACAGGTTTGAGCCGGTCTGGTCCGTTTGAGTCCGTTTGAGCCGGTCAAAACCGGTTTGAGCCGGTCTGGCCTGGTTTGAGTCTGGTTTGAGCAGGTCAAAACCGTTTTGAGCTGATCTGGTCCGAAAATACGGTCAAAACCAGTTTGAGTCTGTTTGAGCCGGTCAAAACCGGTTTGAGAAGGTCTGGCCTGGTTTGAGTCCGGTTTGAGCCGGTCAAAATTGGTTTGAGCCGGTCTGGCCTGGTTTGATTTGGTCAAAACCGTTTGAGTCCGGTTTGAGCTGGTCAAAACCGGTTTGAGCCGGTCTGGCCTGGATTGATCCGGTTTGAGCCGGTCCAGTCATATTTTAGTCCGGTTTGAGCCAGTCAAAACCGGTTTCAGCCGGTCTGGTTCGGTTTGAGCCGGTCTGGTCCAGTATGAGCCTGTCAAAACCGATTGAAACCGGTCTGGGCCGGTTTGAGTCCGGTTTCAGCCAGTCAAAACCGGTTTGAGCCGGTCTGGCCTGGTTTGATCTGGTCAAAACCCGTATGAGACCGGTTTGAGCCGGTGAAAACCGGTTTGAGATGTTCTGGTCCGTTTGAGCCGGTTTGAGCGGTCTGGTCTGGTGTGAGCCGGTTTGAGCTGGTCTGTTCCTGTTTGAGTCCGGTTTGAGCTGCTCAAAACCGGTTTGAGCCGGTCTGGTCCAGTTTGAGCCAGTCAAAACGGTTTGAGCCGGTCAAAATCGGTTTGAGCCGGTCTGGCCTGGTTTGATCTGGTCAAAACCCGTATGAGTACGGTTTGAGCCGGTGAAAACCGGTTTGAGATGTTCTGGTCAGGTTTGAGCCAGTTTGAGCCGGTCTGGTCTGGCTTGAGCCGGTTTGAGCCGGTCTGTTACTGTTTGAGCGGTCTGTTCCTGTTTGAGTCCAGTTTGAGCCATTCAAAACCGGTGTGAGCCGGTCTAGTCCGGTTTGAGTCCGTTTCAGCCGGTCAAAACCGGTTTGAGCCTGTTTGTTCGGTTTGAGTCCGTTTCAGCCAGTCAAAACCGGTTTGAGCGGTTTGAGCTGGTCTGGTCCGGATAAATATGGTCAAAACCGGTTTGAGATATTCTGGTCGGTTTGAGTCCAGTTTGAGCCGGTCTAGTCGGTTTGAGCTGGTGAAAACCGGTTTGAGCCAGTCAAAATCGGTTTGAGCCGTTCAAAACCGGTTTGAGCCAGTCTGTTCCTGTTTGAGCCGGTCAAAACCGGTTTGAGCTGTCAAAACCGGTTTCAGCGGTCAAAACCGGTTTGAGCCATTCAAAACCGGTTTCAGCCGGTCAAAACCGGTTTGAGCCTGTCTGTTCCTGTTTGAGCCAGTCTGTTCCTGTTTGAGCCGGTCAAAATTGGTTTGAGCGGTCAAAACCGGTTTGAGATATTCTGGTCGGTTTGAGCCGTCAAAACCGGTTTGAGCGGTTTGAGCTGGTGAAAACCGGTTTGAGATATTCTGGTCGGTTTGAGCCGTTCAAAACCGGTTTGAGATGTTCTGGTCGGTTTGAGCCGTCAAAACCGGTTTGAGCCGGTCTGTTCTGTTTGAGTCCGTTTCAGCCAGTCAAAACCGGTTTGAGCCAGTCTGTTCCTGTTTGAGCCAGTCAAAACAGGTTTGAGCCGGTTTGAGCGGTCTGTTCCTGTTTGAGCCGGTCAAAATTGGTTTGAGCGGTCTGGCCTGGTTTGATTTGGTCAAAACCCGTATGAGACGGTTTGAGCTGGTGAAAACCGGTTTGAGATGTTCTGGTCCGTTTGAGCCAGTCAAAATTGGTTTGAGCCGGTTTGAGTCCTTTTGAGCCAGTCAAAACCGGTTTGAGATGTTCTGGTCGGTTTGAGTCCTTTTGAGCCAGTCAAAATCGGTTTGAGCCGTCAAAACCGGTTTGAGCCTGTCTGTTCCTGTTTGAGCCAGTCTGTTCCTGTTTGAGCCGGTCAAAATTGGTTTGAGCGGTCTGGCCTGGTTTGATTTGGTCAAAACCCGTATGAGTCGGTTTGAGCGGTGAAAACCGGTTTGAGATATTCTGGTCGGTTTGAGCCGTTCAAAACCGGTTTGAGCCAGTCTGTTCCTGTTTGAGCCAGTCTGTTCCTGTTTGAGCCGGTCTGTTCTGTTTGAGTCCGTTTGAGCCGGTCTGGTCCAGTTTGAGCCAGTCTGTTCCTGTTTGAGCCAGTCAAAACCGGTTTGAGCGGTCTAGTCGGTTTGAGCCAGTCTGTTCCTGTTTGAGTCCAGTTTGAGCCGTCAAAACCGGTTTGAGATATTCTGGTCGGTTTGAGTCCAGTTTGAGCCGGTCTAGTCGGTTTGAGCTGGTGAAAACCGGTTTGAGCCAGTCAAAATCGGTTTGAGCCGTTCAAAACCGGTTTGAGCCAGTCAAAACAGGTTTGAGCCGGTGAAAGCCGGTTTGAGATGTTCTGGTCAGGTTTGAGCCAGTCAAAACAGGTTTGAGCCGGTTTGAGCCAGTCTGTTCCTGTTTGAGTCCAGTTTGAGCCTGTCTGTTCCTGTTTGAGCCAGTCTGTTCCTGTTTGAGCCGGTCAAAATTGGTTTGAGCCGGTCAAAACCGGTTTGAGATATTCTGGTCAGGTTTGAGCCAGTCAAAACAGGTTTGAGCCGGTGAAAACCGGTTTGAGATATTCT
>JAKFHT010001560.1:0-26992 GCA_023783455.1 Erythrocebus patas
AAACCAGTTTGAGCCGGTCTGGCCTGGTTTGAGTCCGGTTTGAGCAGGTCAAAACCGTTTTGAGCTGGTCTGGTCCGGATAAATATGGTCAAAACCGGTTTGAGTCTGTTTGAGCGGTCAAAACCGGTTTGAGTCTGGTTTGAGCCGGTCTGTTCCTGTTTGAGTCCGGTTTGAGCTGGTCAAAACCGGTTTGAGCCGGTCTGGCCTGGTTTGATTTGGTCAAAACCCGTTTGAGTCCGGTTTGAGCTGGTCAAAACCGGTTTGAGCCGGTCTGGCCTGGATTGATCCGGTTTGAGCCGGTCCGGTCATGTTTTAGTCCGGTTTGAGCCAGTCAAAACCGGTTTCAGCCGGTCTGGTTCGGTTTGAGCCGGTCTGGTCCGGTTTGAGCCTGTCAAAACCGTTAGAAACCGATCTGGGCTGGTTTGAGTCCGGTTTCAGCCGGTCAAAACCGGTTTGAGCCGGTCTGGCCTGGTTTGATCTGGTCAAAACCCGTATGAGACCGGTTTGAGCCGGTGAAAACCGGTTTGAGATGTTCTGGTCCGGTTTGAGCCAGTTTGAGCCGTTCTGGTCTGGTGTGAGTCGGTTTGAGCTGGTCTGTTCCTGTTTGAGCTGTCTGTTCCTGTTTGAGTCCGGTTTGAGCCGTTCAAAACCGGTTTGAGCCGGTCTAGTCCGGTTTGAGTCCGGTTTGAGCCAGTCAAAATCGATTGGAGACGGTCTGGCCTGGTTTGATCTGGTCAAAACCCGTATGAGTACGGTTTGAGGCGGTGATAGCCGATTTGAGATGTTCTGGTCACGTTTGAGGCAGTTTGAGCCGGTCTGGTCTGGCTTGAGCCGGTTTGAGCCGGTCTGTTACTGTTTGAGCCGGTCTGTTCCTGTTTGAGTCCAGTTTGAGCCATTCAAAACCGGTGTGAGCCGGTCTAGTCCGGTTTGAGTCAGGTTTCAGCCGGTCAAAACCGGTTTGAGCCTGTTTGTTCCAGTTTGAGTCCTTTTTGAGCCAGTCAAAACAGGTTTGAGCCGGTCTGGTCCGGTTTGAGTCCGGTTTGAGCCGGTCAAAACAGGTTTGAGCTGATCTGGTCCGGAAAAATACGGTCAAAACCAGTTTGAGTCTGTTTGAGCCGGTCAAAACCGGTTTCAGCCGGTCTGGTCGGGTTTGAGTCCAGTTTGAGCCGGTCAAAATTGGTTTGAGCCGGTCTGGCCTGGTTTGATTTGGTCAAAACCCGTTTGAGTCCGGTTTGAGCTGGTCAAAACCAGTTTGAGCCGGTCTGGCCTGGATTGATCCGGTTTGAGCCGGTCCGGTCATGTTTTAGTCCGGTTTGAGCAAGTCAAAACCGGTTTCAGCCGGTCTGGTTCGGTTTGAGCCGGTCTGGTCCGGTTTGAGCCTGTCAAAACCGATTGAAACCGGTCTGGGCCGGTTTGAGTCCGGTTTCAGCCGGTCAAAACCGGTTTGAGCCGGTCTGGCCTGGTTTGATCTGGTCAAAACCCGTATGAGACCGGTTTGAGCCGGTGAAAACCGGTTTGAGATGTTCTGGTCCGGTTTGAGCCGGTTTGAGCCGTTCTGGTCTGGTGTGAGCCGGTTTGAGCTGGTCTGTTCCTGTTTGAGCCGGTCTGTTCCTGTTTGAGTCCGGTTTGAGCCGTTCAAAACCGGATTGAGCCGGTTTATACGGTTTGAGTCCGGTTTGAGCCAGTCAAAATCGATTGGAGACGGTTTGGCCTGGTTTGATCTGGTCAAAACCCGTATGAGTACGGTTTGAGCCGGTGAAAACCGGTTTGAGATGTTCTGGTCCGGTTTGAGCCAGTTTGAGCCGGTCTGGTCTGGCTTGAGCCGGTTTGAGCCGGTCTGTTACTGTTTGAGCCGGTCTGTTCCTGTTTGAGTCCAGTTTGAGCCATTCAAAAGCGGTGTGAGCCGGTCTAGTCCGGTTTGAGTCCGGTTTCTGCCGGTCAAAACCGATTTGAGCCTGTTTGTTCCGGTTTGAGTCCTTTTTGAGCCAGTCAACACAGGTTTGAGCCGGTCTGGTCCGGTGTGTGTCCGGTTTGAGCCGGTCAAAACCGGTTTGAGCCGGTCTGGCCTGGTTTGAGTCCGGTTTGAGCAAGTCAAAACCGTTTTGAGCTGGTGTGGTCCGGATAAATACGGTCATAACCGGTTTGATTCTGTTTGAGCCGGTCAAAACCGGTTTGAGCCGGTCTGGTCGGGTTTGAGTCCAGGTTGAGCCGGTCAAAATTGGTTTGAGCCGGTCTGGCCTGGTTTGATTTGGTCAAAACCCGTTTGAGTCCGGTTTGAGCTGGTCAAAACCGGATTGAGCCGGTCTGGCCTGGATTGATCCGATTTGATCCGGTCCGGTCATGTTTTAGTCCGGATTGAGCCAGTCAAAACCGGTTTCAGCCGGTCTGGTTCGGTTTGAGCCGGTCTGGTCCGGTTTGAGCCTGTCAAAAACGACTGAAACCAGTCTGGGCCGGTTTGAGTCCGGTTTCAGCCAGTCAAAACCGGTTTGAGCCGGTCTGGCCTGGTTTGATCTGGTCAAAATCCGTATGAGACCGGTTTGAGCCGGTGAAAACCGGTTTGACATGTTCTGGTCCGGTTTGAGCCGGTTTGAGCCGTTCTGGTCTGGTGTGAGTCGGTTTGAGCTGGTCTGTTCCTGTTTGAGCTGTCTGTACCTGTTTGAGTCCGGTTTGAGCCGTTCAAAACCGGTTTGAGCCGGTCTAGTCCGGTTTGAGTCCGGTTTGAGCCAGTCAAAATCGATTGGAGAGGGTCTGGCCTGGTTTGATCTGGTCAAAACCCGTATGAGTACGGTTTGAGGCGGTGATAGCCGATTTGAGATGTTCTGGTCACGTTTGAGGCAGTTTGAGCCGGTCTGGTCTGGCTTGAGCCGGTTTGAGCCGGTCTGTTACTGTTTGAGCCGGTCTGTTCCTGTTTGAGTCTAGTTTGAGCCATTCAAAAACGGTTTGAGCCGGGCTGGTCGTGTTTGAGTCCAGTTTGAGCCGGTCAAAATCGGTTTGAGCCAGTCTGGCCTGGTTTGATTTGGTCAAAACCCGTTTGAGTCCGGTTTGAGCTGGTCAAAACCGGTTTGAGCCGGTCTGGCCTCGATTGATACAGTTTCAGCCGGTCCAGTCATGTTTTAGTCTGGTTTGAGCCAGTCAAAACCGGTTTCAGTCAGTCTGGTTGGGTTTGAGCCGGTCTTGTCCGGTTTGAGCCTGTCAAAACCGATTGAAACCGGTCTGGGCCGGTTTGAGTCCGGTTTCAGCCAGTCAAAACCGGTTTGAGCCGGTCTGGCCTGGTTTGATCTGGTCAAAACCCGTATGAGACCGGTTTGAGCCGGTGAAAACCGGTTTGAGATGTTCTGGTCCGGTTTGAGCCGGTTTGAGCCGTTCTGGTCTGGTGTGAGCCGGTTTGAGCTGGTCTGTTCCTGTTTGAGCCTGTCTGTTCCTGTTTGAGTCCGGTTTGAGCCGTTCAAAACCGGTTTGAGCCGGTCTAGTCCGGTTTGAGTCCGGTTTGAGCCAGTCAAAATCGATTGGAGAGGGTCTGGCCTGGTTTGATCTGGTCAAAACCCGTATGAGTACGGTTTGAGCCGGTGAAAACCGGTTTGAGATGTTCTGGTCAGGTTTGAGGCAGTTTGAGCCGGTCTGGTCTGGCTTGAGCCGGTTTGAGCCGGTCTGTTACTGTTTGAGCCGGTCTGTTCCTGTTTGAGTCCAGTTTGAGCCATACAAAACCGGTGTGTGCCGGTCTAGTCCGGTTTGAGTCCGGTTTCAGCCGGTCAAAACCGGTTTGAGCCTGTTTGTTCCGGTTTGAGTCGTTTTTGAGCCAGTCAACACAGGTTTGAGCCGGTCTGGTCCGGTTTGAGTCCGGTTTGAGCCGGTCAAAACCAGTTTGAGCCGGTCTGGCCTGATTTGAGTCTTGTTTGAGCAGGTCAAAACCGTTTTGAGCTGGTCTGGTCCGGATAAATATGGTCAAAACCGGTTTGAGTCTGTTTGAGCCGGTCAAAACCGGTTTGAGCCGGTCTGGTCGTGTTTGAGTCCAGTTTGAGCCGGTCAAAATTGGTTTGAGCCGGTCTGGCCTGGTTTGATTTGGTCAAAACCCGTTTGAGTCCGGTTTGAGCTGGTCAAAACCGGTTTGAGCCGGTCTGGCCTGGATTGATCCGGTTTGAGCCGGTCCGGTCATGTTTTAGTCCGGTTTGAGCCAGTCAAAACCGGTTTCAGCGGGTCTGGTTCGGTTTGAGCCGGTCTGGTCCGGTTTGAGCCTGTCAAAACCGTTTGAAACCGATCTGGGCCGGTTTGAGTCCGGTTTCAGCCGGTCAAAACCGGTTTGAGCCGGTCTGGCCTGGTTTGATCTGGTCAAAACCCGTATGAGACCGGTTTGAGCGGTGAAAACCGGTTTGAGATGTTCTGGTCTGGTTTGAGCCGGTTTGAGCCGTTCTGGTCTGGTGTGAGTCGGTTTGAGCTGGTCTGTTCCTGTTTGAGCTGTCTGTTCCTGTTTGAGTCCGGTTTGAGCCGTTCAAAACCGGTTTGAGCCGGTCTAGTCCGGTTTGAGTCCGGTTTGAGCCAGTCAAAATCGATTGGAGAGGGTCTGGCCTGGTTTGATCTGGTCAAAACCCGTATGAGTACGGTTTGAGGCGGTGATAGCCGATTTGAGATGTTCTGGTCACGTTTGAGGCAGTTTGAGCCGGTCTGGTCTGGCTTGAGCTGGTTTGAGCCGGTCTGTTACTGTTTGAGCTGGTCTGTTCCTGTTTGAGTCCAGTTTGAGCCATTCAAAACCGGTGTGAGCCGGTCTAGTCCGGTTTGAGTCAGGTTTCAGCCGGTCAAAACCGGTTTGAGCCTGTTTGTTCCGGTTTGAGACCTTTTTGAGCCAGTCAAAACAGGTTTGAGCCGGTCTGGTCCGGTTTGAGTCCGGTTTGAGCCGGTCAAAACCGGTTTGAGCTGATCTGGTCCGGAAAAATACGGTCAAAAGCAGTTTGAGTCTGTTTGAGCCGGTCAAAACCGGTTTGAGCCGGGCTGGTCGGGTTTGAGTCCAGTTTGAGCCGGTCAAAATTGGTTTGAGCCGGTCTGGCCTGGTTTGATTTGGTCAAAACCCGTTTGAGTCCGGTTTGAGCTGGTCAAAACCGGTTTGAGCCGGTCTGGCCTGGATTGATCCGGTTTGAGCCGGTCCGGTCATGTTTTAGTCCGGTTTGAGCCAGTCAAAACCGGTTTCAGCAGGTCTGGTTCGGTTTGAGCCGGTCTGGTCCGGTATGAGCCTGTCACAACCGATTGAAACCGGTCTGGGCCGGTTTGAGTCCTGTTTCAGCCGGTCAAAACCGGTTTGAGCCGGTCTGGCCTGGTTTGATCTGGTCAAAACCCGTATGAGACCGGTTTGAGCCGGTGAAAACCGGTTTGAGATGTTTTGGTCCGGTTTGAGACGGTTTGAGCCGTTCTGGTCTGGTGTGAGCCGGTTTGAGCTGGTCTGTTCCTGCTTGAGCCTGTCTGTTCCTGTTTGAGTCCGGTTTGAGCCGTTCAAAACCGGTTTGAGCCGGTCTAGTCCGGTTTGAGTCCAGTTTGAGCCAGTCAAAATCGATTGGAGAGGGTCTGGCCTGGTGTGATCTGGTCAAAACACGTATGAGTACGGTTTGAGCAGGTGAAATCCGGTTTGTGATGTTCTGGTCCGGTTTGAGCCAGTTTGAGCCGGTCTGGTCTGGCTTGAGCCGGTTTGAGCCGGTCTGTTCCTGTTTGAGCCGGTCTGTTCCTGTTTGAGTCCAGTTTGAGCCATTCAAAAGCGGTGTGAGCCGGTATAGTCTGGTTTCAGTCCGTTTCAGCTGGTCAAAACCGGTTGGAACCTGTTTGTTCCAGTTTGAGTCTTTTTTGAGCTAGTCAAAACAGGTTTGAGCCTGTCTGGTCCGGTTTGAGTCCTGTTTGAGCCGTTCAGAACCTGTTTGAGCCGGTCTGTCCTGGTTTGAGTCCGGTTTCTGCTGGACGAAACCGTTTTGAGCTGGTCTGGTCCGGATAAATATGGTCAAAACCGGTTTGAGTCTGTCTGAGCCGGTCAAAACCGGTTTGAGCCGGTCTGGTCGGGTTTGAGTCCAGTTTGAGTCGGTCAAAATTGGTTTGAGACGTTCTGGCCTGGTTTGATTTGGTCAAAACCCGTTTGAGTCCGGTTTGAGCTGGTCAAAACCGGTTTGAGCCGGTCTGGCCTGGATTGATCCGGTTTGAGCCGGTCCCGTCATGTTTTAGTCCGGTTTGAGCCAGTCAAAACCGGTTTCAGCCGGTCTGGTTTGCCTTGAGCGGTCTGGTCTGGTGTGAGCCGGTTTGAGCCAGTCAAAACCGGTTTGAGCAGGTCTGGCCTGGTTTGAGTCCGGTTTCAGGCGGTCAAAACCGGTTTGAGCGGTCTGGCCTGGTTTGATCTGGTCAAAACCCGTATGAGACGGTTTGAGCGGTGAAAACCGGTTTGAGATGTTCTGGTCGGTTTGAGCGGTTTGAGCGGTCTGGTCTGGTGTGAGCGGTTTGAGCTGGTCTGTTCCTGTTTGAGCGGTCTGTTCCTGTTTGAGTCGGTTTGAGCCGTTCAAAACCGGTTTGAGCAGTCTGGCCTGGTTTGAGTCCAGTTTGAGCCAGTCAAAATCGATTGGAGAGGGTCTGGCCTGGTTTGATCTGGTCAAAACCCGTATGAGTATGGTTTGAGCGGTGAAAACCGGTTTGAGATGTTCTGGTCAGGTTTGAGCCAGTTTGAGCGGTCTGGTCTGGCTTGAGCCGGTTTGAGCCGGTCTGTTACTGTTTGAGCCGGTCTGTTCCTGTTTGAGTCAGTTTGAGCCATTCAAAACCGGTGTGAGCCGGTCTAGTCCGGTTTGAGTCCGGTTTCAGCCGGTCAAAACCGGTTTGAGCCTGTTTGTTCGGTTTGAGTCCTTTTGAGCCAGTCAAAACAGGTTTGAGCCGGTCTGGTCTGGTTTGAGCCGGTTTGAGTCCAGTTTGAGCCGGTCAAAACCGGTTTGAGCCGTTCTGGCCTGGTTTGAGTCCGGTTTGAGCAGGTCAAAACCGTTTTGAGCTGGTCTGGTTCGGATAAATATGGTCAAAACCGGTTTGAGTCTGTTTGAGCCGGTCAAAACCGGTTTGAGCCGGTCTGGTCGGGTTTGAGTCCAGTTTGAGCCGGTCAAAACCGGTTTGAGCAGGTCTGGCCTGGTTTGATCTTGTCAAAACCCGTATGAGACCGGTTTGAGCCGGTGAAAACCGGTTTGAGATGTTCTGGTCCGGTTTGAGCCGGTTTGAGCCATTCTGGTCTGGTGTGAGACGGTTTGAGCTGGTCTGTTCCTGTTTGAGCCGGTCTGTTCCTGTTTGAGTCCGGTTTGAGCCGTTCAAAACCGGTTGGAGCCGGTCTAGTCCGGTTTGAGTCTGGTTTGAGCCAGTCAAAATCGATTGGATACGGTCTGGCCTGCTTTGATCTGGTCAAAACCCGTATGAGTACGGTTTGAGGCGGTGAAAGCCGGTTTGAGATGTTCTGGTCAGGTTTGAGGCAGTTTGAGCCGGTCTGGCCTGGATTGATCCGGTTTGAGCCGGTCTGGTCATGTTTTAGTCCGGTTTGAGCAAGTCAAAACCGGTTTCAGCCAGTCTGGTTCGGTTTGAGCCGGTCTGGTCGGTTTGAGCCTGTCAAAACCGATTGAAACCGGTCTGGGCGGTTTGAGTCCGTTTGAGCCAGTCAAAACCGGTTTGAGCCGGTCTGGCCTGGTTTGTTCTGGTCAAAACCCCTATGAGACCGGTTTGAGCCGGTGAAAACCGGTTTGAGATGTTCTGGTCCGGTTTGAGACGGTTTGAGCCGTTCTGGTCTGGTGTGAGCCGGTTTGAGCTGGTCTGTTCCTGCTTGAGCCTGTCTGTTCCTGTTTGAGTTCGGTTTGAGCCGTTCAAAACCGGTTTGAGCCGGTCTAGTCCGGTTTGAGTCCGGTTTGAGACAGTCAAAATCGATTGGAGACGGTCTGGCCTGCTTTGATCTGGTCAAAACCCTATGAGACCGGTTTGAGCCGGTGAAAACCGGTTTGAGATGTTCTGGTCGGTTTGAGCCAGTTTGAGCCGGTCTGGTCTGGCTTGAGCCGGTTTGAGCCGGTCTGTTCCTGTTTGAGCCGGTCTGTTCCTGTTTGAGTCCAGTTTGAGCCATTCAAAACCGGTGTGAGCCGGTCTAGTCAGGTTTCAGTCCGGTTTCAGCCGGTCAAACCCGGTTTGATCCTCTTTTCAGGTTTGAGTTCTTTTTGAGCCAGTCAAAACAGGTTTGAGCCGGTCTGGTCCGGTTTGAGTCCGGTTTGAGCCGGTCAAAACCGGTTTGAGAGGGTCTGGCCTTGTTTGAGTCCAGCTTGAGCAATTCAAAACCGTTTTGAGCTGATCTGGTCTGGAAAAATATGGTCAAAACCAGTTTGAGTCTGTTTGAGCCGGTCAAAACAGGTTTGAGCCGGTCTGGTCGGGTTTGAGTCCAGTTTGAGCCGGTCAAAATTGGTTTGAGCCGGTCTGGCCTGGTTTGATTTGGTCAAAACCCTTTTGAGTCCGGTTTGAGCTGGTGAAAACCGGTTTGAGCCGGTCTGGCCTGGATTGATCCTGTTTGAGCCGGTCCGGTCATGTTTTAGTCCGGTTTGAGCCAGTCAAAACCGGTTTCAGCCAGTCTGGTTCGGTTTGAGCCGGTCTGGTCCGGTTTGAGCCTGTCAAAACCGATTGAAATCGGTCTGGGCCGGTTTGAGTCCGGTTTCAGCCAGTCAAAACCGGTTTGAGCCGGTCTGGCCTTGTTTGATCTGGTCAATACCCGTATGAGACCGGTTTGAGCCGGTGAAAACCGGTTTGAGATGTTCTGGTCCGGTTTGAGCCGGTTTGAGCCGTTCTGGTCCGGTGTGAGACGGTTTGAGCTGGGCTGTTCTTGTATGAGCCGGTCTGTTCCTGTTTGAGTCCGGTTTGAGCCGTTCAAAACCGGATTGAGCCGGTTTATACGGTTTGAGTCCGTTTTGAGCCAGTCAAAATCGATTGGAGACGGTTTGGCCTGGTTTGATCTGGTCAAAACCCGTATGAGTACAGTTTGAGCCGGTGAAAACCGGTTTGAGATGTTCTGGTCCGGGTTGATCCAGTTTGAGCCGGTCTGGTCTGGCTTGAGCCGGTTTGAGCCGGTCTGTTACTGTTTGAGCCAGTCTGTTCCTGTTTGAGTCAGTTTGAGCCATTCAAAAGCGGTGTGAGCGGTCTAGTCGGTTTGAGTCCGGTTTCTGCCGGTCAAAACCGATTTGAGCCTGTTTGTTCGGTTTGAGTCCTTTTGAGCCAGTCAACCCAGGTTTGAGCCGGTCTGGTCCGGTGTGTGTCCGGTTTGAGCCAGTCAAAACCGGTTTGAGCCGGTCTGGCCTGGTTTGAGTCCGGTTTGAGCAAGTCAAAACCATTTTGAGCTGGTGTGGTTCGGATAAATACGGTCATAACCGGTTTGAATCTGTTTGAGCCGGTCAAAACCGGTTTGAGCCGGTCTGGTCGGGTTTGAGTCCAGGTTGAGCCGGTCAAAATTGGTTTGAGCCGGTCTGGCCTGGTTTGATTTGGTCGAAACCTGTTTGAGTCCGGTTTGAGCTGGTCAAAACCGGTTTGAGCCGGTCTGGCCTGGATTGATCCGGTTTGATCCGGTCCGGTCAAGTTTTAGTCCGGTTTGAGCCAGTCAAAACCGGTTTCAGCCGGTCTGGTTCGGTTTGAGCCGGTCTGGTCCGGTTTGAGCCTGTCAAAACCGTTTGAAACCGATCTGGGCCGGTTTGAGTCCGGTTTCAGCCGGTCAAAACCGGTTTGAGCCGGTCTAGTCCGGTTTGAGTCCGGTTTGAGCCAGTCAAAATCGATTGGAGACGGTCTGGCCTGCTTTGATCTGATCAAAACCCGTATGAGTACGGTTTGTGGCGGTGATAGCCGATTTGAGATGTTCTGAACACGTTTGAGGCAGTTTGAACCGGTCTGGTCTGGCTTGAGCCGGTTTGAGCCGGTCTGTTACTGTTTGAGCCGGTCTGTTCCTGTTTGAGTCCAGTTTGAGCCATTCAAAACGGGTGTGAGCCGGTCTAGTCCGGTTTGAGTCAGGTTTCAGCCGGTCAAAACCGGTTTGAGCCTGTTTGTTCCGGTTTGAGTCCTTTTTGAGCCAGTCAAAACAGGCTTGAGCCGGTCTGGTCCGGTTTGAGTCCGGTTTGAGCCGGTCAAAACCGGTTTGAGCTGATCTGGTCCGAAAAAATGCGGTCAAAAGCAGTTTGAGTCTGTTTGAGCCGGTCAAAACCGGTTTCAGCCGGGCTGGTCGGGTTTGAGTCCAGTTTGAGCCGGTCAAAATTGGTTTGAGCCGGTCTGGCCTGGTTTGATTTGGTCAAAACCCGTTTGAGTCTGGTTTGAGCTGGTCAAAACCGGTTTGAGCCGGTCTGGCCTGGATTGATCCGGTTTGAGCCGGTCCTTTCATGTTTTAGTCCGGTTTGAGCCAGTCAAACCCGGTTTCAGCCGGTCTGGTTCGGTTTGAGCCGGTCTGGTCCAGTATGAGCCTGTCAAAACCGATTGAAACCGGTCTGGGCGGTTTGAGTCGGTTTCAGCGGTCAAAACCGTTTTGAGCCGGTTTGAGCCGGTCTGGCCTGGTTTGATCTGGTCAAAACCCGTATGAGACCGGTTTGAGCGGTGAAAACCGGTTTGAGATGTTCTGGTCGGTTTGAGCCGGTTTGAGCCATTCTGGTCTGGTGTGAGATGGTTTGAGCTGGTCTGTTCCTGTTTGAGCCTGTCTGTTCCTGTTTGAGTCGGTTTGAGCCGTTCAAAACCGGTTTGAGCCAGTCTGGCCTGGTTTGAGTCCGGTTTGAGCCAGTCAAAATCGATTGGAGCGGTCTGGCCTGGTTTGATCTGGTCAAAACCCGTATGAGTACGGTTTGAGCGGTGAAAACCGGTTTGAGCCGGTGAAAACCGGTTTGAGATGTTCTGGTCAGGTTTGAGGCAGTTTGAGCCGGTCTGGTCTGGCTTGAGCGGTTTGAGCCGGTCTGTTACTGTTTGAGCGGTCTGTTCCTGTTTGAGTCCAGTTTGAGCCATTCAAAACCGGTTTGAGCCGGGCTGGTCGTGTTTGAGTCCAGTTTGAGCCGGTCAAAATCGGTTTGAGCCAGTCTGGCCTGGTTTGATTTGGTCAAAACCCGTTTGAGTCCGGTTTGAGCTGGTCAAAACGGTTTGAGCCGGTTTGAGCCGGTCTGGCCTCGATTGATCCAGTTTGAGCCGGTCCAGTCATGTTTTAGTCGGTTTGAGTCCGGTTTGAGCAGTCAAAACCGGTTTCAGCCGGTCTGGTTCGGTTTGAGCGGTCTTGTCCGGTTTGAGCCTGTCAAAACCGACTGAAACCGGTCTGGGCGGTTTGAGTCGGTTTCAGCCAGTCAAAACCGGTTTGAGCGGTCTGGCCTGGTTTGATCTGGTCAAAACCCGTATGAGACTGGTTTGAGCCAGTGAAAACCGGTTTGAGATGTTCTGGTCCGGTTTGAGCGGTTTGAGCCGTTCTGGTCTGGTGTGAGCGGTTTGAGCCGGTTTGAGCTGGTCTGTTCCTGTTTGAGCTGTCTGTTCTTGTTTGAGTCGGTTTGAGCCGTTCAAAACCGGATTGAGCCGGTCTAGTCCGGTTTGAGTCCGGTTTGAGCCAGTCCAAATCGATTGGAGGGGTCTGGCCTGGTTTGATCTGGTCAAAACACGTATGAGTACGGTTTGAGCAGATGAAATCCGGTTTGTGATGTTCTGGTCGGTTTGAGCCAGTTTGAGCGGTCTGGTCTGGCTTGAGCGGTTTGAGCGGTCTGTTACTGTTTGAGCGGTCTGTTCCTGTTTGAGTCCAGTTTGAGACATTCAAAACCGGTGTGAGCGGTCTAGTCCGGTTTGAGTCCGGTTTCAGCGGTCAAAACCGGTTTGAGCCTGTTTGTTCTGGTTTGAGTCTTTTTTGAGCCAGTCAAAACAGGTTTGAGCCGGTATGGTCCGGTTTGAGACCAGTTTGAGCCAGTCAAAACCGGTTTGGGCCGTTCTGGCCTGGTTTGAGTCCAGTTTGAGCAGGTCAAAACCGTTTTGAGCTGATCTGGTCCGGATAAATACGGTCAAAAGCGGTTTGAGTCTGTTTGAGCCGGTCAAAACCGGTTTGAGCCGTTCTGGTCGGCTTTGAGTCCAGTTTGAGCCGGTCAAAATTGGTTTGAGCCGGTCTGGCCTGGTTTGATTTGGTCAAAACCCGTTTGAGTCCGGTTTGAGCTGGTCAAAACCGGTTTGAGCCGGTCTGGCCTGGATTCATCCGGTTTGAGCCGGTCCGGTCATGTTTTAGTCTGGTTTGAGCAAGTCAAAACCGGTTTCAACCGGTCTGGTTCAGTTTGAGCCGGTCTGGTCCGGTATGAGCCTGTCAAAACCGATTGAAACCGGTCTGGGCCGGTTTGAGTCCGGTTTCAGCCGGTCAAAACCGGTTTGAGCCGGTCTGGCCTGGTTTGAGTCCGGTTTGAGCCGGTCAAAACCGTTTTGAGCTGATCTGGTCTGGAAAAATACGGTCAAAAGCAGTTTGAGTCTGTTTGAGCGGTCAAAACCGGTTTGAGCGGTTTGAGCGGTCTGGTCGGGTTTGAGTCCAGTTTGAGCGGTCAAAACCGGTTTGAGCAGGTCTGGCCTGGTTTGATCTGGTCAAAACCCGTATGAGACGGTTTGAGCCGGTGAAAACCGGTTTGAGATGTTCTGGTCGGTTTGAGCGGTTTGAGCCATTCTGGTCGGGTGTGAGCCGGTTTGAGCTGGTCTGTTCCTGTTTGAGCCGGTCTGTTCCTGTTTGAGTCGGTTTGAGCCGTTCAAACCCAGTTTGAGTTGGTCTACTCGGTTTGAGTCCGGTTTGAGCCAGTCAAAATCGATTGGAGATGGTCTGGCCTGCTTTCATCTGGTCAAAACCCGTATGAGTACGGTTTGAGCGGTGAAAACCGGTTTGAGATGTTCTGGTCAGGTTTGAGGCAGTTTGAGCCGGTCTGGTCTGGCTTGAGCCGGTTTGAGCCGGTCTGTTACTGTTTGAGCCGGTCTGTTCCTGTTTGAGTCCAGTTTGAGCCATTCAAAACCGGTGTGAGCTGGTCTAGTCCGGTTTGAGTCCGGTTTCAGCCGGTCAAAACCGGTTTGAGCCTGTTTGTTCCGGTTTGAGTCCTTTTTGAGCCAGTCAAAACAGGTTTGAGCCGGTCTGGTCGGTTTGAGTCGGTTTGAGCTGCTCAAAACCGGTTTTAGCCGGTCTGGCCTGGTTTGAGTCCGGTTTGAGAAGGTCAAAACAGTTTTGAGCTGATCTGGTCCGGAAAAATACGGTCAAAACCAGTTTGAGTCTGTTTGAGCCGGTCAAAACCGGTTTGAGCTGGGCTGGTCGGGTTTGAGTCCAGTTTGAGCCGGTCAAAATTGGTTTGAGCCGGTCTGGCCTGGTTTGATTTGGTCAAAACCCGTTTGAGTCCGGTTTGAGCTGGTCAAAACCGGTTTGAGCGGTCTGGCCTGGATTGATCTGGTTTGAGCCGGTCCGGTCATGTTTTAGTCCGGTTTGAGCCAGTCAAAACCGTTTGAGCCGGTCTGGCCTGGTTTGAGTCCGGTTTGAGCAGGTCAAAACCGTTTTGAGCTGGTCTGGTCCGGATAAATATGGTCAAAACTCTTATTTTTGAAATTCCAGCTTTTCTGCCCTGCTTTTTCCCCATCTTTGTGGATTTATGTGCCTCTGGTTTTTAACGGAAGATATTTCCTTTTTCACCTTAACCCTCTACGGGCTTCCAAATATCACTTTGCAAATTCCACAAGAACAGTCTTAGTGAACGGCTTCTTGAGGGGAAAGCTGTAACTCTGTGGGATGAATTAACAGAACACAAAGCAGATTCTCAGAAATCTTGTGTCCAGTTTTTAACGAAAGATATTTCCTTTTTCACCATAGCCCCCATGGGCTTCGAAATATCACTTTTCAAATACCACAAGAACAGTCTTAGCGAAAGGCTTCTTGAGAAGAAAGGTGTAACTCTGTGAGATGAATTACCAGAACACAAAGCAGTTTCTCAGAAAGCTTCTTTTCGGTTTTTATCTTAGCATATTTCCATTTTCACCGTAGCCCTCTATGGGCTTCCAAATATCACTTTGCAAATTCCACAAGAACAGTCTTAGCGAAAGGCATCTTGAGTGGAAAGCTGTAAATCTGTGAGATGAATTAACAGAACACAAAGCAGTTTCTAAAAAACATTCTTTCCAGTTTTTAACGGAAGATATTTTCTTTTTCATCATAGCCCTCTATGGGCATCCAAATATCAACTTGAAAATTCCACAGGAACAATCTTAGTGAACGGCTTCTTGAGGAAAGCTGTAAATCTGTGAGATGAATTAAGAGAACATAATGCAGTTTCTCAGAAAGCTTCTTTTCGGTTTTATCTTACAATATTTCCTTTTGCCATAACCCTCTATTAGGGCTTCTAAAATCACTTTGCAAATTCCAAAAGAACAGTCTTAGTGAACGGCTTCTTGAGGAAAGCTGTAACTCTGTGAGATGAATTAACAGAACACAAAGCACTTTCTCAGAAAGCTTCTTTCCAGATTATAACAGAAAATATTTCCTTATTCACCATTGCCCTCTATGGCCTTCTAAATACCACTTTCGATATGACACAAGAACAGTCTTAGTGAGCGGCTTCTTGAGGGAAAGCTGTAACTATGTGAGATGAATTAACAGAACACAAAGCAGTTTCTCAGAAAGCTTCTTTTCAGGTTTGAGCCGGTCAAAACAGGTTTGAGCCGGTCTGGTCGGGTTTGAGTCCAGTTTGAGCCGGTCAAAATTGGTTTGAGCCGGTCTGGCCTGGTTTGATTTGGTCAAAACCCGTTTGAGTCCGGTTTGAGCTGGTGAAAACCGGTTTGAGCCGGTCTGGCCTGGATTGATCCGGTTTGAGCCGGTCCGTCATGTTTTAGTCCGGTTTGAGCCAGTCAAAACCGGTTTCAGCCAGTCTGGTTCGGTTTGAGCCGGTCTGGTCCGGTTTGAGCCTGTCAAAACCGATTGAAACCGGTCTGGGCCGGTTTGAGTCCGGTTCAGCCAGTCAAAACCGGTTTGAGCCGGTCTGGCCTGGTTTGATCTGGTCAAAACCCGTATGAGACCGGTTTGAGCCGGTGAAAACCGGTTTGAGATGTTCTGGTCCGGTTTGAGCCGGTTTGAGCCGTTCTGGTCTGGTGTGAGACGGTTTGAGCTGGTCTGTTCCTGTTTGAGCCGGTCTGTTCCTGTTTGAGTCCGGTTTGAGCCGTTCAAAACCGGTTTGAGCCGGTTTGAGCCATTCAAAACCGGTTTGAGTCTGTTTGAGCCGGTCAAAATTGGTTTGAGCCGGTTTGAGCCGGTCTGGTCCGGTTTGAGCTGGTCAAAACCGGTTTGAGTCCAGTTTGAGCCGGTGAAAACCGGTTTGAGATGTTCTGGTCCGGTTTGAGCCAGTTTGAGCCGGTCTGGTCTGGCTTGAGCCGGTTTGAGCCGGTCTGTTACTGTTTGAGCCAGTCTGTTCCTGTTTGAGTCCAGTTTGAGCCATTCAAAACCGGTGTGAGCCGGTTTGAGCCGGTCTAGTCCGGTTTGAGTCCAGTTTGAGCCGGTCAAAACCGATTTGAGCCTGTTTGTTCCGGTTTGAGTCCTTTTTGAGCCAGTCAACACAGGTTTGAGCCGGTCTGGTCCGGTTTGAGTCCGGTTTGAGCCAGTCAAAACCGGTTTGAGCCGGTCTGGCCTGGTTTGAGTCCGGTTTGAGCAAGTCAAAACCGTTTTGAGCTGGTGTGGTCCGGATAAATACGGTCATAACCGGTTTGAGTCTGTTTGAGCCGGTCAAAACCGGTTTGAGCCGGTCTGGTCGGGTTTGAGTCCAGTTTGAGCCGGTCAAAATTGGTTTGAGCCGGTCTGGCCTGGTTTGATTTGGTCAAAACCCGTTTGAGTCCGGTTTGAGCTGGTCAAAACCGGTTTGAGCCGGTCTGGCCTGGATTGATCCGGTTTGATCCGGTCCGGTCAAGTTTTAGTCCGGTTTGAGCCAGTCAAAACCGGTTTCAGCCGGTCTGGTTCGGTTTGAGCCGGTCTGGTCCGGTTTGAGCCTGTCAAAACCGTTTGAAACCGATCTGGGCCGGTTTGAGTCCGGTTTCAGCCGGTCAAAACCGGTTTGAGCCGGTCTAGTCCGGTTTGAGTCCGGTTTGAGCCAGTCAAAATCGATTGGAGACGGTCTGGCCTGCTTTGATCTGATCAAAACCCGTATGAGTACGGTTTGTGGCGGTGATAGCCGATTTGAGATGTTCTGGTCACGTTTGAGGCAGTTTGAACCGGTCTGGTCTGGCTTGAGCCGGTTTGAGCCGGTCTGTTACTGTTTGAGCCGGTCTGTTCCTGTTTGAGTCCAGTTTGAGCCATTCAAAACGGGTGTGAGCCGGTCTAGTCCGGTTTGAGTCAGGTTTCAGCCGGTCAAAACCGGTTTGAGCCTGTTTGTTCCGGTTTGAGTCCTTTTTGAGCCAGTCAAAACAGGTTTGAGCCGGTCTGGTCCGGTTTGAGTCCGGTTTGAGCCGGTCAAAACCGGTTTGAGCTGGTCTGGTCCGGATAAATACGGTCAAAACCAGTTTGAGTCTGTTTGAGCCGGTCAAAACCGGTTTCAGCCGGGCTGGTCGGGTTTGAGTCCAGTTTGAGCCGGTCAAAATTGGTTTGAGCCGGTCTGGCCTGGTTTGATTTGGTCAAAACCCGTTTGAGTCTGGTTTGAGCTGGTCAAAACCGGTTTGAGCCGGTCTGGCCTGGATTGATCCGGTTTGAGCCGGTCCGGTCATGTTTTAGTCCGGTTTGAGCCAGTCAAAACCGGTTTCAGCCGGTCTGGTTCGGTTTGAGCCGGTCTGGTCCGGTTTGAGCCTGTCAAAACCGATTGAAACCGGTCTGGGCCGGTTTGAGTCCGGTTTCAGCCGGTCAAAACCGGTTTGAGCCGGTCTGGCCTGGTTTGATCTGGTCAAAACCCGTATGAGACCGGTTTGAGCCGGTGAAAACCGGTTTGAGATGTTCTGGTCCGGTTTGAGCCGGTTTGAGCCATTCTGGTCTGGTGTGAGACGGTTTGAGCTGGTCTGTTCCTGTTTGAGCCTGTCTGTTCCTGTTTGAGTCCGGTTTGAGCCGTTCAAAACCGGTTTGAGCCGGTCTAGTCCGGTTTGAGTCCGGTTTGAGCCAGTCAAAATCGATTGGAGACGGTCTGGCCTGGTTTGATCTGGTCAAAACCCGTATGAGTACGGTTTGAGGCGGTGAAAGCCGGTTTGAGATGTTCTGGTCAGGTTTGAGGCAGTTTGAGCCGGTCTGGTCTGGCTTGAGCCGGTTTGAGCCGGTCTGTTACTGTTTGAGCCGGTCTGTTCCTGTTTGAGTCCAGTTTGAGCCATTCAAAACCGGTTTGAGCCGGGCTGGTCGGGTTTGAGTCCAGTTTGAGCCGGTCAAAATCGGTTTGAGCCAGTCTGGCCTGGTTTGATTTGGTCAAAACCCGTTTGAGTCTGGTTTGAGCTGGTCAAAAACGGTTTGAGCCGGTCTGGCCTCGATTGATCCAGTTTGAGCCGGTCCAGTCATGTTTTAGTCCGGTTTGAGCCAGTCAAAACCGGTTTCAGCCGGTCTGGTTCGGTTTGAGCCGGTCTTGTCCGGTTTGAGCCTGTCAAAACCGATTGAAACCGGTCTGGGCCGGTTTGAGTCCGGTTTCAGCCAGTCAAAACCGGTTTGAGCCGGTCTGGCCTGGTTTGATCTGGTCAAAACCCGTATGAGACCGGTTTGAGCCAGTGAAAACCGGTTTGAGATGTTCTGGTCCGGTTTGAGCCGGTTTGAGCCGTTCTGGTCTGGTGTGAGCCGGTTTGAGCTGGTCTGTTCCTGTTTGAGCTGTCTGTTCCTGTTTGAGTCCGGTTTGAGCCGTTC
Source organism: Erythrocebus patas (assembly GCA_023783455.1). Lineage (NCBI taxonomy): Eukaryota > Metazoa > Chordata > Mammalia > Primates > Cercopithecidae > Erythrocebus > Erythrocebus patas. The sequence goes on from JAKFHT010001560.1 coordinate 17,804, forward strand.
AAAACCGGTTTGAGCCGGTCTAGTCCGGTTTGAGTCCGGTTTGAGCCAGTCAAAATCGATTGGAGAGGGTCTGGCCTGGTTTGATCTGGTCAAAACCCGTATGAGTACGGTTTGAGCCGGTGAAAACCGGTTTGAGATGTTCTGGTCCGGTTTGAGCCAGTTTGAGCCGGTCTGGTCTGGCTTGAGCCGGTTTGAGCCGGTCTGTTACTGTTTGAGCCGGTCTGTTCCTGTTTGAGTCCAGTTTGAGCCATTCAAAACCGGTGTGAGCCGGTCTAGTCCGGTTTGAGTCCGGTTTCAGCCGGTCAAAACCGGTTTGAGCCTGTTTGTTCCGGTTTGAGTCCTTTTTGAGCCAGTCAAAACAGGTTTGAGCCGGTCTGGTCCGGTTTGAGTCCAGTTTGAGCCAGTCAAAACCGGTTTGAGCCGGTCTGGTCGGGTTTGAGTCCAGTTTGAGCAGGTCAAAACCGTTTTGAGCTGATCTGGTCCGGATAAATATGGTCAAAACCGGTTTGAGTCTGTTTGAGCCGGTCAAAACCGGTTTGAGCCGTTCTGGTCTGGTGTGAGCCGGTTTGAGTCCAGTTTGAGCCGGTCAAAATTGGTTTGAGCCGGTCTGGCCTGGTTTGATTTGGTCAAAACCCGTTTGAGTCCGGTTTGAGCTGGTCAAAACCGGTTTGAGCCGGTCTGGCCTGGATTCATCCGGTTTGAGCCGGTCCGGTCATGTTTTAGTCTGGTTTGAGCAAGTCAAAACCGGTTTCAACCGGTCTGGTTCAGTTTGAGCCGGTCTGGTCCGGTATGAGCCTGTCAAAACCGATTGAAACCGGTCTGGGCCGGTTTGAGTCCGGTTTCAGCCGGTCAAAACCGGTTTGAGCCGGTCTGGCCTGGTTTGAGTCCGGTTTGAGCCGGTCAAAACCGTTTTGAGCTGATCTGGTCTGGAAAAATACGGTCAAAAGCAGTTTGAGTCTGTTTGAGCCGGTCAAAACCGGTTTGAGCCGGTCTGGTCGGGTTTGAGTCCAGTTTGAGCCGGTCAAAACCGGTTTGAGCAGGTCTGGCCTGGTTTGATCTGGTCAAAACCCGTATGAGACCGGTTTCAGCCGGAGAAAACCGGTTTGAGATGTTCTGGTCCGGTTTGAGCCGGTTTGAGCCATTCTGGTCTGGTGTGAGCCGGTTTGAGCTGGTCTGTTCCTGTTTGAGCCGGTCTGTTCCTGTTTGAGTCCGGTTTGAGCCGTTCAAAACCGGTTTGAGCTGGTCTGGTCCGGTTTGAGTCCGGTTTGAGCCAGTCAAAATCGATTGAGACGGTCTGGCCTGCTTTGATCTGGTCAAAACCCGTATGAGTACGGTTTGAGCGGTGAAAACCGGTTTGAGATGTTCTGGTCAGGTTTGAGGCAGTTTGAGCCGGTCTGGTCTGGCTTGAGCCGGTTTGAGCCGGTCTGTTACTGTTTGAGCCGGTCTGTTCCTGTTTGAGTCCAGTTTGAGCCATTCAAAACCGGTGTGAGCCGGTCTAGTCCGGTTTGAGTCAGGTTTCAGCCGGTCAAATCCGGTTTGAGCCTGTTTGTTCCGGTTTGAGTCCTTTTTGAGCCAGTCAAAACAGGTTTGAGCCGGTCTGGTCCGGTTTGAGTCCGGTTTGAGCTGCTCAAAACCGGTTTGAGCCGGTCTGGCCTGGTTTGAGTCCGGTTTGAGCAGGTCAAAACAGTTTTGAGCTGATCTGGTCCGGAAAAATACGGTCAAAACCAGTTTGAGTCTGTTTGAGCCGGTCAAAACCGGTTTGAGCCGGGCTGGTCGGGTTTGAGTCCAGTTTGAGCCGGTCAAAATTGGTTTGAGCCGGTCTGGCCTGGTTTGATTTGGTCAAAACCCGTTTGAGTCCGGTTTGAGCTGGTCAAAACCGGTTTGAGCCGGTCTGGCCTGGATTGATCTGGTTTGAGCCGGTCCGGTCATGTTTTAGTCCGGTTTGAGCCAGTCAAAACCGTTTTGAGCCGGTCTGGTCCGGTTTGAGTCCGGTTTCAGCCGGTCAAAACCGTTTTGAGCTGGTCTGGTCCGGATAAATATGGTCAAAACTCTTATTTTTGAAATTCCAGCTTTTCTGCCCTGCTTTTCCCCATCTTTGTGGCTTTATGTGCCTCTGGTTTTTAACGGAAGATATTTCCTTTTTCACCATAGCCCTCTATGGGCTTCCAAATATCACTTTGCAAATTTCACAAGAACAGTCTTAGTGAAGGGCTTCTTGAGGGGAAAGTTGTAACTCTGTGGGATGAATTAACAGAACACAAAGCAGATTCTCAGAAATCTTGTGTCCAGTTTTTAACGAAAGATATTTCCTTTTTCACCATAGCCCCCATGGGCTTCGAAATATCACTTTTCAAATACCACAAGAACAGTCTTAGCGAAAGGCTTCTTGAGAAGAAAGGTGTAACTCTGTGAGATGAATTACCAGAACACAAAGCAGTTTTTCAGAAAGCTTCTTTTCGGTTTTTATCTTAGCATATTTCCATTTTCACCGTAGCCCTCTATGGGCTTCCAAATATCACTTTGCAAATTCCACAAGAACAGTCTTAGCGAAAGGCATCTTGAGGGGAAAGCTGTAAATCTGTGAGATGAATTAACAGAACACAAAGCAGTTTCTAAAAAACATTCTTTCCAGTTTTTAACGAAAGATATTTCCTTTTTCACCATAGCCCTCTATGGGCATCCAAATATCAACTTGAAAATTCCACAGGAACAATCTTAGTGAACGGCTTCTTGAGGGAAAGCTGTAATTCTGTGAGATGAATTAAGAGAACATAATGCAGTTTCTCAGAAAGCTTCTTTTCGGTTTTATCTTACAATATTTCCTTTTTGCCATAACCCTCTATTAGGGCTTCTAAAATCACTTTGCAAATTCCAAAAGAACAGTCTTAGTGAAAGGCTTCTTGAGGGGAAAGCTGTAACTCTGTGAGATGAATTAACAGAACACAAAGCACTTTCTCAGAAAGCTTCTTTCCAGATTATAACAGAAAATATTTCCTTATTCACCATTGCCCTCTATGGCCTTCTAAATACCACTTTCGATATGACACAAGAACAGTCCTAGCGAAAGACATCTTGAGGGGAAAGCTGTAACTATGTGAGATGAATTAACAGAACACAAAGCAGTTTCTCAGAAGCTTCTTTCCAGTTTTTAACGGAAGATATTTTCTTTTTCATCATAGCCCTCTATGGGCATCCAAATATCAACTTGAAAATTCCACAGGAACAATCTTAGTGAACGGCTTCTTGAGGGGAAAGCTATAATTCTGTGAGATGAATTAAGAGAACATAATGCAGTTTCTCAGAAAGCTTCTTTTCGGTTTTATCTTACAATATTTCCTTTTTGCCATAACCCTCTATTAGGGCTTCTAAAATCACTTTGCAAATTCCAAAAGAACAGTCTTAGCGAAAGGCTTCTTGAGGGGAAAGCTGTAACTCTGTGAGATGAATTAACAGAACACAAAGCACTTTCTCAGAAAGCTTCTTTCCAGATTATAACAGAAAATATTTCCTTATTCACCATTGCCCTCTATGGCCTTCTAAATACCACTTTCGATATGACACAAGAACAGTCCTAGCGAAAGACATCTTGAGGGGAAAGCTGTAACTATGTGAGATGAATTAACAGAACACAAAGCAGTTTCTCAGGAAGCTTCTTTCCAGTTTTTAACGGAAGATATTTCCTTTTTCACCAAAGCCCTCTAAGGGCTTCCAAATATCACTTTGCAAATTCCACAAGAACAGTCTTAGCGAAAGGCTTCTTGAGGGAAAAGCTGTAATCAGAAAGCTTCTTTCGAGTTTTTAACTGAAGATATTTCCTTTTACACCATAGCCCTCTAAGGACTTCCCAATATCACTTTGCAAATTCCACAAGAACAGTCTTAGCGAAAGGCTTCTTGAGGGGAAAGCTGTAACTCTGTGAGATGAAATAACAGAACACAAAGTAGTTTCTCAGAAAGCTTCTTTCCAGTTTTTAACTGAAGATATTTCCTTTTCCACCATAGCCCTCGATGGGCTTCCAAATACCACTTTGCAAATTCCACAAGAACAGCCTAAGCAAAGGGCTTCTTGAGGGGAAAGCTGTAACTCTGTGAAATGAATTAACAGAACGCAAAGCAGTTTCTCAGAAAGCTTCTTTTCAGTTTTTATGTTAGGATATTTCCTTTTTCACCATAGACCTCTATGGGCTTCCAAATATCACTTTGCAAATTCCACAAGAACAGTCTTAGCGAAAGGCTTCTTGAGGGGAAAGCTGTAACTCTGTGAGATGAATTAACAGAACACAAAGCAGTTTCTCTGAAAGCTTATTTTCAGTTTTTATCTCAGGCTATTTCCTTTTTCACCATAGACCTCTATGGACTTCTAAATATCACTTTCCAAATTCCACAAGAACAGCCTTAGCGAAAGGCTTCTTAAGGGGAAAGCTGTAACTCTGTGAGATGAATTAACAGAACACAAAGCAGTTTCTCAGAAAGCTTCTTTTCAGTTTTTATCTTAGGATATTTCCTTTTGCCATAACCCTCTATTAGGGCTTCTAAAATCACTTTGCAAATTCCACAAGAACAGTCTTAGCGAAAGGCTTCTTAAGGGGAAAGCTGTAACTCTGTGAGACGAATTAACAGGACACAAAGCACTTTCTCAGAAAGCTTCATTCCAGATTATAACAGAAAATATTTCCTTATTCACCATTGCCCTCTATGGCCTTCTAAAAACCACTTTCGATATGACACAAGAACAGTCCTAGCGAAAGACATCTTGAGGGGAAAGCTGTAACTCTGTGAGATGAATTAACAGAACACAAAGCAGTTTCTCAGAAAGCTTCTTTCCAGTTTTTAACGGAAGATATTTCCTTTTTCACCAAAGCCCTCTATGGGCTTCCAAATATCACTTTGCAAATTCCACAAGAACAGTCTTAGCGAAAGGCTTCTTGAGGGAAAAGCTGTAATCAGAAAGCTTCTTTCGAGTTTTTAACTGAAGATATTTCCTTTTACACCATAGCCCTCTAAGGACTTCCCAATATCACTTTGCAAATTCCACAAGAACAGTCTTAGCGAAAGGCTTCTTGAGGGGAAAGCTGTAACTCTGTGAGATGAAATAACAGAACACAAAGTAGTTTCTCAGAAAACCTCTTTCCAGTTTTTAACTGAAGATATTTCCTTTTCCACCATAGCCCTCGATGGGCTTCCAAATACCACTTTGCAAATTCCACAAGAACAGCCTAAGCAAAGGGCTTCTTGAGGGGAAAGCTGTAACTCTGTGAAATGAATTAACAGAACGCAAAGCAGTTTCTCAGAAAGCTTCTTTTCAGTTTTTATGTTAGGATATTTCCTTTTTCACCATAGACCTCTATGGGCTTCCAAATATCACTTTGCAAATTCCACAAGAACAGTCTTAGCGAAAGGCTTCTTGAGGGGAAAGCTGTAACTCTGTGAGATGAATTAACAGAACACAAAGCAGTTTCTCAGAAAGCTTCTTTTCAGTTTTTATCTCAGGCTATTTCCTTTTTCACCATAGACCTCTATGGACTTCTAAATATCACTTTCCAAATTCCACAAGAACAGCCTTAGCGAAAGGCTTCTTAAGGGGAAAGCTGTAACTCTGTGAGATGAATTAACAGAACACAAAGCAGTTTCTCAGAAAGCTTCTATCCAGTTTTTAACGGAAGGTATTTCCTTTTTCCCCATAGCCCTCTATGAACTTCCAAATATCACTTTGCAAACTCCACAAGAACAGTCTTAGTGATCGACTTCTTGAGGGAAAGCTGTAACTAGGTGAGATGAGTTAAGAGAACACAATGCAGTTTCTCAGAAAGTTTCTTTTCGGTTTTTATCGTAGGATATTTCCTTTTTCAACATAGCCCTCTATGTTTTTCCAAATATCACTTTGCAAATTCCACAAGAACATTCTTAATGAATGGCTTCTCGAGGGGAAAGCAGTAAATCTGTGAGATGAAATAACAGAACACAAAGCAGTTTCTCAGAAAGCTTCTTTCCGATTTTTAATGGAAGATACTTCCTTTTCCTACAAAGCCCTCTACGGGTTTCCAAATGTCACTTCGCAAATTCCACAAGAACAGTCTTAGGGAAAGGCTTCTTGAGGGGAAAGCTGTAACTCTGTGAGATGAATTAACAGAACACAAAGCAGTTTCTCAGAAAGCTTCTTTCCAGTTTTTAACGGAAGATATTTCCTTTTTCACCATAGCCCTTTAAGGTTTCTAAATATCACTTTCCAAATTCCACAAGAACAGTCTTAGTGAAAGGATTCTTGAGGTGAAAGCTGTAACTCTGTGAGATAAATTAATAGTACACAAAGCAGTTTCTCAGAAAGCTTCTTTCCAGTTTTTAACTGAAGATATTTCATTTTTTACCATAGCCCTCTATGAGCTTACAAATATCACTTTGCAAATTCCAGAAGAACAGTCTTAGCGAAAGGCTTCTTGAGGAGAAAGCTATAACTCTGTGAGATGAATTGACAGGACACAAGGCACTTTCTCAGAACGCTTCTTTCCAGTTTATAACGGAAGATATTTCCTTATTCACCATAGCCCTCTATGGCCTTCTAAATACCACTTTCCAAATGACACAAGAACAGTCCTAGCGAAAGACTTCTTGAGGGAAAAGCTGTAACTCTGTGAGATGAATTAAGAGAACACAAAGACGTTACTCAGAAAGCTTCTTTCCTGTTTTTAATGAAGAGACTTCCTTTTTTACCATAGCCCTCTATGGGCTTCCAAATATCACTTTGCAAATTCCAGAAGAACAGTCTTAGCTAAAGGCTTCTTGAGGGGAAAGCTGTAACTAGGTGAGATGAATTCACAGAACACAAAGCAGTTTCTCAGAAAGCTTCTTTCCAGTTTATAACGGAGGATATTTCCTTTTATTCCATAGCCCTCTATGGGCTTCCAAATATCACTTTGCAAATTCCACAAGAACAGTCTTAGCGAAAGGCTTCTTGAGGGAAAGCTGTAACTCTGTGAGATGAATTAACAGAACACAAAGCAGTTTTTCAAAAAGCTTCTTTTCAGTTTTTAACGGAAGATATTTCCTTTTTCAACATAACCCTCTATGGGCTTCCAAATATCACTTTGCAAATTCCACAAGAACAATCTTAGAGAAAGGCTTCTTGAGGGGAAAGCTTTAACTCTGTGAGATGAATTAACAGAACACAAAGCAGTTTCTCAGAAAGCTTCTTTCCAGTTTTTAACGGAAGATATTTCCTTTTTCACCAAAGCCCTCAATGGGCTTCCAAATATCACTTTAAATATTCCACAAGAACAGTCTTATCAAAAGGCTTCTTGAGGGGAAAGCTGTAACTCTGTGAGATGAATTAACAGAACACAAAGCAGTTTCTCCGAAAGCTTATTTTCAGTTTTTATCTCAGGCTATTTCCTTTTTCACCGTAGACCTCTATGGGCTTCTAAATATCACTTTCCAAATTCCACAAGAACAGCTTTAGGGAAAGGCTTCTTAAGGGGAAAGCTGTAACTCTGTGAGATGAATTAACAGAACACAAAGCAGTTTCTCAGAAAGCTTCTTTCCAGTTTTTAACGGAAGATATTTCCTTTTTCCCCATAGCCCTCTATGAACTTCCAAATATCACTTTGCAAACTCCACAAGAACAGTCTTAGTGATCGACTTCTTGAGGGAAAGCTGTAACTCTGTGAGATGAATTAAGAGAACACAATGCAGTTTCTCAGAAAGCTTCTTTTCAGTTTTTATCTTAGGATATTTCCTTTTTCACCATAGCCTCTATGGGCTTCCAAATATCACTTTGCAAATTCCACAAGAACAGTCTTAACGAAAGGCTTCTTGAGGGAAAGCTGTAACTCTGTGAGATGAATTAACAGAACACAAAGCAGTTTCTCAGAAAGCTTCTTTCCAGTTTTTAACGGAAGATATTTCCTTTTTCACCATAGCCCTCTATGGGCTTCTAAATATCACTTTCCAAATTCCACAAGAACAGTCTTAGCGAAAGATTTCTTGAGGGAAAGCTGTAACTCTGTGAGATGAATTAACAGAACACAAAGCAGTTTCTCAGAAAGCTTCTTTTCAGTTTTTAACTGAAGATATTTCCTTTTTCACCATAGCCCTCTATGAGCTTCCAAATATCACTTTCCAAATTCCACAAGAACAGTCTTAGCGAAAGGCTTCTTGAGGAGAAAGCTGTAACTCTGTGAGATGAATTAACAGAACACAAAGCAGTTTCTCAGAAAGCTTCTTTCCAGTTTTTAACGGAAGATATTTCCTTTTTCACCATAGCCCTCTATGAACTTCCAAATATCACTTTCAAATTCCACAAGAACAGTCTTAGCGAAGGCTTCTTGAGGAAAGCTGTAACTCTGTGAGATGAATTAACAGAACACAAAGCAGTTTCTCAGAAAGCTTCTTTTCAGTTTTTATCTTAGGATATTTCCTTTTTCACCATAGCCCTATGGGCTTCCAAATATCACTTTGCAAATCCCACAAGAACAGTCTTAGCGAAAGGCTTCTTGAGGGAAAGCTGTAACTCTGTGAGATGAATTAACAGAACACAAAGCAGTTTCTCAGAAAGCTTCTTTTCAGTTTTTATCTTAGGATATTTCCTTTTTCACCATAGCCCTCTATGGGCTTCCAAATATCACTTTGCAAATTCCACAAGAACAGTCTTAACGAAAGGCTTCTTGAGGGGAAAGCTGTAACTCTGTGAGATGAATTAACAGAACACAAAGCAGTTTCTCAGAAAGCTTCTTTCCAGTTTTTAACTGAAGATATTTCCTTTTTCACCGTAGCCCTCTATGGGCTTCCAAATATCACTTTGCAAATTCCACAAGAACAGTCTTAGTGAAAGGCTTCTTGAGGGGAAAGCTGTAACTCTGTGAAATGAATTAACAGAACACAAAGCAGTTTCTCAGAAAGCTTCTTTCCAGTTTATAACGGAAGATATTTCCTTATTCACCATAGCCCTCTATGGGCTTCTAAATATCACTTTCCAAATTCCACAAGAACAGTCTTAGGGAAAGATTTCTTGAGGGAAAGCTGTAACACTGTGAGATGAATTAACAGAACACAAAGCAGTTTCTCAGAAAGCTTCTTTTCAGTTTTTATCTTAGGATATTTCCTTTTTCACCATAGCCCTCTATGAGCTTCCAAATATCACTTTGCAAATTCACAAGAACAGTCTTAGCGAAGGCTTCTTGAGAAAGCTGTAACTCTG
>JAKFHT010001561.1:0-26981 GCA_023783455.1 Erythrocebus patas
CTATGGTGAAAAAGGAATATCTTCGTTCAAAACTGGAAAGAATCTTTCTGAGAAACTGCTCTGTGTTCTGTTAATTCATCTCACAGAGTTACATCTTTCCTTCAAGAAGCCTTTCGGTAAGGCTGTTCTTGTGGAATTGGCAAAGGGATATTTGGAAGCCCATAGAGGGCTATGGTGAAAAAGGAATATCTTCCGTTCAAAACTGGAAAGAAGCTTTCTGAGAAACTACTCTGTGTTCTGTTAATTCATCTCACAGGTTACATCTTTCCTTCAAGAAGCCTTCGCTAAGGCTGTTCTTGTGGAATTGGCAAAGGATATTTGGAAGCCCATAGAGGCTATGGTGAAAAAAGGAATAACTTCCGTTCAAAACTGGAAAAGCTTTCTGAGAAACTGCTCTGTGTTCGGTTAATTCATCTCACAGAGTTACATCTTTCCCTTCAAAAGCCTTTCGCTAAGGCTGTTCTTGTGGAATTGGCAAAGGGATATTTGGAAGCCCATAGAGGGCTATGGTGAAAAAGGAAATATCTTCCGTTCAAAACTGGAAAGAAGCTTTCTGAGAAACTGCTCTGTGTTCTGTTAATTCATCTCACAGAGTTACATCTTTCATTTCAGGAAGCCTTTCGCTAAGGCTGTTCTTGTGGAATTGGCAAAGGGATATTTGGAAGCCCATAGAGGGCTATGGTGAAAAAGAAAATATCTTCCGTTCAAAAGTGGAAAGAAGCTTTCTGAGAAACTGCTCTGTGTTCCGTTAATTCATCTCACAGAGTTACATCTTTCCCTTCAAGAAGCCTTTCGCTAAGGCTGTTCTTGTGGAATTGGCAAAGGGATATTTGGAAGCCCATAGAGGGCTATGGTGAAAAAGGAAATATCTTCGTTCAAAACTGGAAAGAAGCTTTCTGAGAAACTGCTCTGTGTTCCGTTAATTCATCACACAGTGTTACATCTTTCCCTTCAAGAAGCCTTTCGTAAGGCTGTTCTTGTGGAATAGGCAAAGGATATTTGGAAGCCCATAGAGGCTATGGTGAAAAAGGAAATATCTTCCGTTCAAAACTGGAAAGAAGCTTTCTGAGAAACTGCTCTGTGTTCTGTTAATTCATCTCACAGTGTTATATCTTTCCGTTCAAGAAGCCTTTCGCTAAGGCTGTTCTTGTGGAATTGGCAAAGTGATATTTGGAAGCCCATAGGGGGCTATGGTGAAAAAGGAAATATCTTCCGTTCAAAATTTGAAAGAAGCTTTCTGAGAAACTGCTCTGCGTTCCCTTAATTCTTCTCACAGGGTTACATCTTTCCCTTCAAGAAGCCTTTCGCTAAGGCTGTTCTTGTGGAATTGGCAAGGGATATTTGGAAGCCCTAGAGGCTATGGTGAAAAAAATATCTTCCGTTCAAAACTGGAAAGATGCTTTCTGAGAAACTGCTCTGTGTTCTGTTAATTCATCTCACAGAGTTACATCTTTCCCTTCAAGAAGCCTTTCGCTAAGGCTGTTCTTGTGGAATTGGCAAAGGGATATTTGGAAGCCCATAGAGGGCTATGGTGAAAAAGGAAATATCTTCCGTTCAAAACTGGAAAGAAGCTTTCTGACAAACTGCTCTGTGTTCTGTTAGTTCATCTCACAGAGTTACATCTTTCCTTCAAGAAGCCTTTCGCTAAGGCTGTTCTTGTGGAATTAGCAAAGGATATTTGAAGCCCATAGGGGCTATGGTGAAAAAGGAATATCTTCCGTTCAAAAGTGGAAAGAAGCTTTCTGATAAACTGCTCTGTGTTCTGTTAATTCATCTCACAGAGTTTCATCTTTCCCTTCAAGAAGCCTTTCGCTAAGGCTGTTCTTGTGGAATTGACAAAGGGATATTTGGAAGCCCATAGAGGGCTATGGTGAAAAAGGGAATATCTTTCGTTCAAAACTGGAAAGAATCTTTCTGAGAAAGTGCTCTGTGTTCTGTTAATTCATCTCACAGAGTTACATCTTTCCCTTCAAGAAGCCTTTCGCTAAGGCTGTTCTTGTGGAATTGGCAACGGGATATTTGGAAGCCCATAGAGGGCTCTGGTGAAAAAGGGAATATCTTCCGTTCAAAAGTGGAAAGAAGCTTTCTGAGAAACTGCTATGTGTTCTGTTAATTCATCTCACAGAGTTACATCTTTCCCTTCAAGAAGCCTTTCGCTAAGGCTGTTCTTGTGGAATTGGCAAAGGGATATTTGGAAGCCCATAGAGGGCTATGGTGAAAAAGGGAATAACTTCCGTTCAAAACTGGAAAGAAGCTTTCTGAGAAACTACTCTGTGTTCGGTTAATTCATCTCACAGAATTACATCTTTCCCTTCAAGAAGCCTTTCGCTAACGCTGTTCTGGTGGAATTGGCAAAGGGATATTTGGAAGCCCATAGAGGGCTATGGTGAAAAAGGAAATATCTTCCGTTCCAAACTGGAAAGAAGCTTTCTGAGAAACTGCTCTGTGTTCTGTTAATTCATCTCACAGAGTTACATCTTTCATTTCAGGAAGCCTTTCGCTAAGGCTGTTCTTGTGGACTTGGCAAAGTGATATTTGGAAGCAAATAGAGGGCTACGGTGAAAAATTAAATATCTTCCGTTCAAAACTGGAAAGAAGCTTTCTGAGAAACTGCTCTGTGTTCTGTTAATTCATCTCACAGAGTTACATCTTTCCCTTCAAGAAGCCTTTCTCTAAGGCTGTTCTTGTGGAATTGGCAAAGGGATATTCGGAAGCCCATAGAGGGCTATGGTGAAAAAGGAAATATCTTCCGTTCAAAACTGGAAAGAAGCTTTCTGAGAAACTGCTCTGTGTTCCGTTAATTCATCACACAGTGTTACATCTTTCCCTTCAAGAAGCCTTTCGGTAAGGCTGTTCTTGTGGAATAGGCAAAGGGATATTTGGAAGCCCATAGAGGGCTATGGTGAAAAAGGAAATATGTTCCTTTCAAAACTGGAAAGAAGATTTCTGAGAAACTGCTCTGTGTTCTGTTAATTCATCTCACAGAGTTATATCTTTCCGTTCAAGGAGCCTTTCGCTAAGGCTGTTCTTGTGGAATTGGAGAAGGGATATTTGGAAGCCCAAAGTGGGCTATGGTGAAAAAGGAAATATCTTCCGTTCAAAATTCGAAAGAAGCTTTCTGAGAAACTGCTCTGCGTTCTCTTAATTCTTCTCACAGTGTTATATCTTTCCCTTCAAGAACCCTTTCGCTAAGGCTTTTCTTGTGGAATTGGCAAAGGGATATTTGGAAGCCCCTAGAGGGCTATGGTGAAAAAGGAAATATCTTCAGTTCAAAACTGGAAAGAAGCTTTCTGAGAAACTGCTCTGTGTTCTGTTAATTCATCTCACAGAGTTACATCTTTCCCTTCAAGAAGCCGTTCGCTAAGGCTGTTCTTGTGGAATTGGCAAAGGGATATTTGGAAGCCCATAGAGGGCTATGGTGAAAAAGAAAATATCTTCCGTTCAAAAGTGGAAAGAAGCTTTCTGAGAAACTGCTCTGTGTTCCGTTAATTCATCTCACAGAGTTACATTTTTCCCTTCAAGAAGCCTTTCGCTAAGGCTGTTCTTGTGGAATTGGCAAAGTGATATTTGGAAGCCCATAGAGGGCTATTGGGAAAAAGGAAATATCTTCCGTTCAAAAGTGGAAAGAAGCTTTCTGAGAAACTGCTCAGTGTTCCGTTAATTCATCTCACAGAGTTACATTTTTCTCTTCAAGAAGCCTTTCGCTAAGGCTGTTCTTGTGGAATTGGCAAAGGGATATTTGGAAGCCCATAGAGGGCTATGGTGAAAAAGAAAATATCTTCCGTTCAAAAGTGGAAAGAAGCTTTCTGAGAAACTGCTCTGTGTTCCGTTAATTCATCTCACAGAGTTACATTTTTCCCTTCAAGAAGCCTTTCGCTAAGGCTGTTCTTGTGGAATTGGCAAAGGGATATTTGGAAGCCCATAGAGGGCTATGGTGAAAAAGGAAATATCTTCCGTTCAAAACTGGAAAGAAGCTTTCTGAGAAACTGCTCTGTGTTCCGTTAATTCATCACACAGTGTTACATCTTTCCCTTCAAGAAGCCTTTCGGTAAGGCTGTTCTTGTGGAATAGGCAAAGGGATATTTGGAAGCCCATAGAGGGCTATGGTGAAAAAGGAAATATGTTCCGTTCAAAACTGGAAAGAAGCTTTCTGAGAAACTGCTCTGTGTTCTGTTAATTCATCTCACAGTGTTATATCTTTCCGTTCAAGAAGCCTTTCGCTAAGGCTGTTCTTGTGGAATTGGCAAAGTGATATTTGGAAGCCCATAGGGGGCTATGGTGAAAAAGGAAATATCTTCCGTTCAAAATTTGAAAGAAGCTTTCTGAGAAACTGCTCTGCGTTCTCTTAATTCTTCTCACAGTGTTATATCTTTCCCTTCAAGAACCCTTTCGCTAAGGCTGTTCTTGTGGAATTGGCAAAGGGATATTTGGAAGCCCCTAGAGGGCTATGGTGAAAAAGGAAATATCTTCCGTTCAAAACTGGAAAGAAGCTTTCTGAGAAACTGCTCTGTGTTCTGTTAATTCATCTCACAGAGTTACATCTTTCCTTCAAGAACCCTTTCGCTAAGGCTGTTCTTGTGGAATTGGCAAAGGATATTTGGAAGCCCATAGGGGCTATGGTGAAAAAGGAAATATCTTCCGCTCAAAACTGGAAAGAAGCTTGAGAAACTGCTCTGTGTTCTGTTAATTCATCTCACAGAGTTACATCTTTCCCTTCAAGAAGCCGTTCGCTAAGGCTGTTCTTGTGGAATTGGCAAAGGGATATTTGGAAGCCCATAGAGGGCTATGGTGAAAAAGGAAATATCTTCCGTTCAAAAGTGGAAAGAAGCTTTCTGATAAACTGCTCTGTGTTCTGTTAATTCATCTCACAGAGTTTCATCTTTCCTTCAAGAAGCCTTCGCTAAGGCTGTTCTTGTGGAATTGACAAAGGATATTTGGAAGCCCATAGAGGGCTATGGTGAAAAAGGAATATCTTCCGCTCAAAACTGGAAAGAATCTTTCTGAGAAAGTGCTCTGTGTTCTGTTAATTCATCTCACAGAGTTACATCTTTCCTTCAAGAAGCCTTCGCTAAGGCTGTTCTTGTGGAATTGGCAAAGGATATTTGGAAGCCCATAGAGGGCTCTGGTGAAAAAGGGAATATCTTCCGTTCAAAAGTGGAAAGAAGCTTTCTGAGAAACTGCTATGTGTTCTGTTAATTCATCTCACAGAGTTACATCTTTCCTTCAAGAAGCCTTCGCTAAGGCTGTTCTTGTGGAATTGGCAAAGGATATTTGGAAGCCCATAGAGGGCTATGGTGAAAAAGGAATAACTTCCGTTCAAAACTGGAAAGAAGCTTTCTGAGAAACTACTCTGTGTTCTGTTAATTCATCTCACAGAGTTACATCTTTCCTTCAAGAAGCCTTTCGCTAAGGCTGTTCTGGTGGAATTGGCAAAGGGATATTTGGAAGCCCATAGAGGGCTATGGTGAAAAAGGAAATATCTTCGTTCAAAACTGGAAAGAAGCTTTCTGAGAAACTGCTCTGTGTTCTGTTAATTCATCTCACAGAGTTACATCTTTCATTTCAGGAAGCCTTTCGCTAAGGCTGTTCTTGTGGACTTGGCAAAGGATATTTGGAAGCAAATAGAGGGCTATGGTGAAAAAGGAAATATCTTCCGTTCAAAACTGGAAAGAAGCTTTCTGAGAAACTGCTCTGTGTTCTGTTAATTCATCTCACAGAGTTACATCTTTCCTTCAAGAAGCCTTTCGCTAAGGCTGTTCTTGTGGAATTGGCAAAGGATATTTGGAAGCCCATAGAGGGCTATGGTGAAAAAGGAAATATCTTCCGTTCAAAACTGGAAAGAAGCTTTCTGAGAAACTGCTCTGTGTTCCGTTAATTCATCACACAGTGTTACATCTTTCCCTTCAAGAAGCCTTTCGGTAAGGCTGTTCTTGTGGAATAGGCAAAGGATATTTGGAAGCCCATAGAGGGCTATGGTGAAAAAGGAAATATCTTCCGTCAAAACTGGAAAGAAGATTTCTGAGAAACTGCTCTGTGTTCTGTTAATTCATCTCACAGAGTTATATCTTCCGTTCAAGAAGCCTTTCGCTAAGGCTGTTCTTGTGGAATTGGAAAAGGGATATTTGGAAGCCCAAAGTGGGCTATGGTGAAAAAGGAAATATCTTCCGTTCAAAAGTGGAAATAAGCTTTCTGAGAAACTGCTCTGCGTTCTCTTAATTCTTCTCACAGTGTTATATCTTTCCCTTCAAGAACCCTTTCGCTAAGGCTTTTCTTGTGGAATTGGCAAAGGGATATTTGGAAGCCCCTAGAGGGCTATGGTGAAAAAGGAAATATCTTCCGTTCAAAACTGGAAAGAAGCTTTCTGAGAAACTGCTCTGTGTTCTGTTAATTCATCTCACAGAGTTACATCTTTCCCTTCAAGAAGCCGTTCGCTAAGACTGTTCTTGTGGAATTGGCAAAGGGATATTTGGAAGCCCATAGAGGGCTATGGTGAAAAAGAAAATATCTTCCGTTCAAAAGTGGAAAGAAGCTTTCTGAGAAACTGCTCTGTGTTCCGTTAATTCATCTCACAGAGTTACATTTTCTCTTCAAGAAGCCTTTCGCTAAGGCTGTTCTTGTGGAATTGGCAAAGTGATATTTGGAAGCCCATAGAGGCTATGGTGAAAAAGGAAATATCTTCCGCTCAAAAGTGGAAAGAAGCTTTCTGAGAAACTGCTCAGTGTTCCGTTAATTCATCTCACAGAGTTACATTTTTCTCTTCAAGAAGCCTTTCGCTAAGGCTGTTCTTGTGGAATTGGCAAAGGGATATTTGGAAGCCCATAGAGGGCTATGGTGAAAAAGAAAATATCTTCCGTTCAAAAGTGGAAAGAAGCTTTCTGAGAAACTGCTCTGTGTTCCGTTAATTCATCTCACAGAGTTACATTTTTCCCTTCAAGAAGCCTTTCGCTAAGGCTGTTCTTGTGGAATTGGCAAAGGGATATTTGGAAGCCCATAGAGGGCTATTGGGAAAAAGGAAATATCTTCCGTTCAAAGTGGAAAGAAGCTTTCTGAGAAACTGCTCAGTGTTCCGTTAATTCATCTCACAGAGTTACATTTTTCTCTTCAAGAAGCCTTTCGCTAAGGCTGTTTTTGTGGAATTGGCAAAGGGATATTTGGAAGCCCATAGAGGGCTATGGTGAAAAAGAAAATATCTTCCGTTCAAAAGTGGAAAGAAGCTTTCTGAGAAACTGCTCTGTGTTCCGTTAATTCATCTCACAGAGTTACATCTTTCCTTCAAGAAGCCTTCGCTAAGGCTGTTCTTGTGGAATTGGCAAAGGATATTTGGAAGCCCATAGAGGCTATGGTGAAAAAGGAAATATCTTCCGTTCAAAACTGGAAAGAAGCTTTCTGAGAAACTGCTCTGTGTTCCGTTAATTCATCACACAGTGTTACATCTTTCCCTTCAAGAAGCCTTTCGGTAAGGCTGTTCTTGTGGAATAGGCAAAGGGATATTTGGAAGCCCATAGAGGGCTATGGTGAAAAAGGAAATATGTTCCGTTCAAAACTGGAAAGAAGCTTTCTGAGAAACTGCTCTGTGTTCTGTTAATTCATCTCACAGTGTTATATCTTTCCGTTCAAGAAGCCTTTCGCTAAGGCTGTTCTTGTGGAATTGGCAAAGTGATATTTGGAAGCCCATAGGGGGCTATGGTGAAAAAGGAAATATCTTCCGTTCAAAATTTGAAAGAAGCTTTCTGAGAAACTGCTCTGCGTTCTCTTAATTCTTCTCACAGGGTTACATCTTTCCCTTCAAGAAGCCTTTCGCTAAGGCTGTTCTTGTGGAATTGGCAAAGGTATATTTGGAAGCCCCTAGAGGGCTATGGTGAAAAAGGAAATATCTTCCGTTCAAAACTGGAAAGATGCTTTCTGAGAAACTGCTCTGTGTTCTGTTAATTCATCTCACAGAGTTACATCTTTCCCTTCAAGAAGCCTTTCGCTAAGGCTGTTCTTGTGGAATTGGCAAAGGGATATTTGGAAGCCCATAGAGGGCTATGGTGAAAAAGGAAATATCTTCCGTTCAAAACTGGAAAGAAGCTTTCTGACAAACTGCTCTGTGTTCTGTTAGTTCATCTCACAGAGTTACATCTTTCCCTTCAAGAAGCCTTTCGCTAAGGCTGTTCTTGTGGAATTGGCAAAGGGATATTTGGAAGCCCATAGAGGGCTATGGTGAAAAAGGAAATATCTTCCGTTCAAAAGTGGAAAGAAGCTTTCTGATAAACTGCTCTGTGTTCTGTTAATTCATCTCACAGAGTTTCATCTTTCCCTTCAAGAAGCCTTTCGCTAAGGCTGTTCTTGTGGAATTGACAAAGGGATATTTGGAAGCCCATAGAGGGCTATGGTGAAAAAGGGAATATCTTTCGTTCAAAACTGGAAAGAATCTTTCTGAGAAAGTGCTCTGTGTTCTGTTAATTCATCTCACAGAGTTACATCTTTCCCTTCAAGAAGCCTTTCGCTAAGGCTGTTCTTGTGGAATTGGCAAAGGGATATTTGGAAGCCCATAGAGGGCTCTGGTGAAAAAGGGAATATCTTCCGTTCAAAAGTGGAAAGAAGCTTTCTGAGAAACTGCTATGTGTTCTGTTAATTCATCTCACAGAGTTACATCTTTCCCTTCAAGAAGCCTTTCGCTAAGGCTGTTCTTGTGGAATTGGCAAAGGGATATTTGGAAGCCCATAGAGGGCTATGGTGAAAAAGGGAATAACTTCCGTTCAAAACTGGAAAGAAGCTTTCTGAGAAACTACTCTGTGTTCTGTTAATTCATCTCACAGAGTTACATCTTTCCCTTCAAGAAGCCTTTCGCTAAGGCTGTTCTGGTGGAATTGGCAAAGGGATATTTGGAAGCCCATAGAGGGCTATGGTGAAAAAGGGAATAACTTCCGTTCAAAACTGGAAAGAAGCTTTCTGAGAAACTACTCTGTGTTCTGTTAATTCATCTCACAGAGTTACATCTTTCCCTTCAAGAAGCCTTTCGCTAAGGCTGTTCTGGTGGAATTGGCAAAGGGATATTTGGAAGCCCATAGAGGGCTATGGTGAAAAAGGAAATATCTTCCGTTCCAAACTGGAAAGAAGCTTTCTGAGAAACTGCTCTGTGTTCTGTTAATTCATCTCACAGAGTTACATCTTTCATTTCAGGAAGCCTTTCGCTAAGGCTGTTCTTGTGGACTTGGCAAAGTGATATTTGGAAGCAAATAGAGGGCTACGGTGAAAAATTAAATATCTTCCGTTCAAAACTGGAAAGAAGCTTTCTGAGAAACTGCTCTGTGTTCCGTTAATTCATCTCACAGAGTTACATCTTTCCCTTCAAGAAGCCTTTCTCTAAGGCTGTTCTTGTGGAATTGGCAAAGGGATATTTGGAAGCCCATAGAGGGCTATGGTGAAAAAGGAAATATCTTCCGTTCAAAACTGGAAAGAAGCTTTCTGAGAAACTGCTCTGTGTTCCGTTAATTCATCACACAGTGTTACATCTTTCCCTTCAAGAAGCCTTTCGGTAAGGCTGTTCTTGTGGAATTGGCAAAGGATATTTGGAAGCCCATAGAGGCTATGGTGAAAAAAATATCTTCCGTTCAAAACTGGAAAGAAGCTTTCTGAGAAACTGCTCTGTGTTCGTTAATTCATCACACAGTGTTACATCTTTCCTTCAAGAAGCCTTTCGGTAAGGCTGTTCTTGTGGAATAGGCAAAGGGATATTTGGAAGCCCATAGAGGGCTATGGTGAAAAAGGAAATATCTTCCGTTCAAAACTGGAAAGAAGCTTTCTGAGAAACTGCTCTGTGTTCTGTTAATTCATCTCACACTTACATCTTTCCTTTCAAGAACCCTTTCGCTAAGGCTGTTCTTGTGGAATTGGAAAAGTGATATTTGGAAGCCCAAAGTGGGCTATGGTGAAAAAGGAAATATCTTCCGTTCAAAATTCGAAAGAAGCTTTCTGAGAAACTGCTCTGCGTTCTCTTAATTCTTCTCACAGTGTTATATCTTTCCCTTCAAGAACCCTTTCGCTAAGGCTTTTCTTGTGGAATTGGCAAAGGGATATTTGGAAGCCCATAGAGGGCTATGGTGAAAAAGGAAATATCTTCCGTTCAAAACTGGAAAGAAGCTTTCTGAGAAACTGCTCTGTGTTCTGTTAATTCATCTCACAGAGTTACATCTTTCCTTCAAGAACCCTTTCGCTAAGGCTGTTCTTGTGGAATTGGCAAAGGGATATTTGGAAGCCCATAGAGGGCTATGGTGAAAAAGGAAATATCTTCCGTTCAAAAGTGGAAAGAAGCTTTCTGAGAAACTGCTCCGTGTTCTGTTAATTCATCTCACAGAGTTACATCTTTCCTTCAAGAAGCCTTTCGCTAAGGCTGTTCTTGTGGAATTGGAAAAGTGATATTTGGAAGCCCATAGAGGCTATGGTGAAAAAAATATCTTCCGTTCAAAATTGGAAAGAAGCTTTCTGAGAAACTGCTCTGTGTTCTCTTAATTCATCTCACAGAGTTACATCTTTCCTTCAAGAAGCCTTCGCTAAGGCTGTTCTTGTGGAATTGGCAAAGTGATATTTGGAAGCCCATAGAGGGCTATGGTGAAAAAGGAAATATCTTCCGTTCAAAACTCGAAACAAGCGTTATGAGAAACTGCTCTGTGTTCCGTTAATTCATCTCACAGAGTTACATTTTTCCCTTCAAGAAGCCTTTCGCTAAGGCTGTTCTTGTGGAATTGGCAAAGTGATATTTGGAAGCCCATAGAGGCTATGGTGAAAAAGGAAATATCTTCCGTTCAAAAGTGGAAAGAAGCTTTCTGAGAAACTGCTCAGTGTGCCGTTAATTCATCTCACAGAGTTACATTTTTCTCTTCAAGAAGCCTTTCGCTAAGGCTGTTCTTGTGGAATTGGCAAAGGGATATTTGGAAGCCCATAGAGGGCTATGGTGAAAAAGAAAATATCTTCCGTACAAAAGTGGAAAGAAGCTTTCTGAGAAACTGCTCTGTGTTCCGTTAATTCATCACACAGTGTTTCATTTTTCCCTTCAAGAAGCCTTTCGCTAAGGCTGTTCTTGTGGAATTGGCAAAGGGATATTTGGAAGCCCATAGAGGGCTATGGTGAAAAAGGAAATATCTTCCGTTCAAAACTGGAAAGAAGCTTTCTGAGAAACTGCTCTGTGTTCTGTTAGTTCATCTCACAGAGTTACATCTTTCCTTCAAGAAGCCTTCGCTAAGGCTGTTCTTGTGGAATTGGCAAAGGATATTTGGAAGCCCATAGAGGGCTATGGTGAAAAAGGAAATATCTTCCGTTCAAAATTGGAAAGAAGCTTTCTGAGAAACTGCTCTGTGTTCTGTTAATTCATCTCACAGAGTTACATCTTTCTCTTCAAGAAGCCTTTCGCTAAGGCTGTTCTTGTGGAATTGGCAAAGGGATATTTGGAAGCCCAGAGAGGGCTATGGTGAAAAGGAAATATCTTCCGCTTCAAAACTGGAAAGAAGCTTTCTGAGAAACTGCTCTGTGTTCCGTTAATTCATCACACAGTGTTACATCTTTCCCTTCAAGAAGCCTTCGGTAAGGCTGTTCTTGTGGAATTGGCAAGGGATATTTGGAAGCCCATAGAGGGCTATGGTGAAAAGGAAATATCTTCCGTTCAAAACTGGAAAGAAGCTTTCTGAGAAACTGCTCTGTGTTCTGTTAATTCATCTCACAGTGTTATATCTTTCCTTCAAGAAGCCTTCGCTAAGGCTGTTCTTGTGGAATTGGCAAAGGATATTTGGAAGCCCATAGGGCTATGGTGAAAAGGAAATATCTTCCGTTCAAAATTGGAAAGAAGCTTTCTGAGAAACTGCTCTGTGTTCTGTTAATTCATCTCACAGAGTTACATCTTTCCTTCAGAAGCCTTTCGCTAAGGCTGTTCTTGTGGAATTGGCAAAGGGATATTTGGAAGCCCATAGAGGGCTATGGTGAAAAAAATATCTTCCGTTCAAAACTGGAAAGAAGCTTTCTGAGAAACTGCTCTGTGTTCTGTTAATTCATCTCACAGAGTTACATCTTTCCCTTCAAGAAGCCTTTCGCTAAGGCTGTTCTTGTGGAATTGGCAAGGGATATTTGGAAGCCCATAGAGGGCTATGGTGAAAAAGGAAATATCTTCCGTTCAAAACTGGAAAGAAGCTTTCTGAGAAACTGCTCTGTGTTTTGTTAATTCATCTCACAGTGTTACATCTTTCCTTTCAAAAACCTTTCGCTAAGGCTGTTCTTGTGGAATTGGCAAAGGGATATTTGGAAGCCCATAGAGGGCTATGGTGAAAAAGGAAATATCTTCCGTTCAAAAGTGGAAAGAAGCTTTCTGAGAAACTGCTCTGTGTTCCGTTAATTCATCTCACAGTGTTATATCTTCCGTTCAAGAAGCCTTTCGCTAAGGCTGTTCTTGTGGAATTAGCAAAGTGATATTTGGAAGCCCAAAGGGGCTATGGTGAAAAAGGAAATATCTTCCGTTCAAAATTGGAAAGAAGCTTTCTGAGAAACTGCTCTGTGTTCTCTTAATTCTTCTCACAGTGTTACATCTTTCCTTCAAGAAGCCTTTCGCTAAGGCTGTTCTTGTGGAATTGGCAAAGGATATTTGGAAGCCCTAGAGGCTATGGTGAAAAAGGAAATATCTTCCATTCAAAACTGGAAAGAAGCTTTCTGAGAAACTGCTCTGTGTTCTGTTAATTCATCTCACAGAGTTACATCTTTCCTTCAAGAAGCCTTTCACTAAGGCTGTTCTTGTGGAATTGGAAAAGTGATATTTGGAAGCCCATAGAGGGCTATGGTGAAAAGGAAATATCTTCCGTTCAAAAGTGGAAATAAGCTTTCTGAGAAACTGCTCCGTGTTCTGTTAATTCATCTCACAGAGTTACATCTTTCCCTTCAAAGCCTTTCGCTAAGGATGTTCTTGTGGAATTGGAAAAGTGATATTTGGAAGCCCATAGAGGCTATGGTGAAAAAAATATCTTCCATTCAAAATTGGAAAGAAGCTTTCTGAGAAACTGCTCTGTGTTCTCTTAATTCATCTCACAGAGTTACATCTTTCCTTCAAGAAGCCTTCGCTAAGGCTGTTCTTGTGGAATTAGCAAGGGATATTTGGAAGCCCATAGAGGCTATGGTGAAAAAGGAATAACTTCCGTTCAAAACTGGAAGAAGCTTTCTGAGAAACTGCTCTGTGTTCCGTTAATTCATCTCACAGAGTTACATCTTTCCTTCAAGAAGCCTTTCGCTAAGGCTGTTCTTGTGGAATTAGCAAAGGATATTTGGAAGCCCATAGAGGGCTATGGTGAAAAAAATATCTTCCGTTCCAAACTGGAAAGAAGCTTTCTGAGAAACTGCTCTGTGTTCTGTTAATTCATCTCACAGAGTTACATCTTTCATTTCAGGAAGCCTTTCGCTAAGGCTGTTCTTGTGGAATTGGCAAAGTGATATTTGGAAGCCCATAGAGGGCTATGGTGAAAAATTAAATATCTTCCGTTCAAAACTGGAAAGAAGCTTTCTGAGAAACTGCTCTGTGTTCTGTTAATTCATCTCACAGAGTTACATCTTTCCCTTCAAGAAGCCTTTCTCTAAGGCTGTTCTTGTGGAATTGTCAAAGGGATATTTGGAAGCCCATAGAGGCTATGGTGAAAAGGAAATATCTTCCGTTCAAAACTGGAAAGAAGCTTTCTGACAAACTGCTCTGTGTTCTGTTAATTCATCACACAGTGTTACATCTTTCCTTCAAGAAGCCTTTCGGTAAGGCTGTTCTTGTGGAATTGGCAAAGGATATTTGGAAGCCCATGAGGGCTATGGTGAAAAAAATATCTTCCGTTCAAAACTGGAAAGAAGCTTTCTGAGAAACTGCTCTGTGTTCTGTTAATTCATCTCACAGAGTTATATCTTCCCTTCAAGAAGCCTTCGCTAAGGCTGTTCTTGTGGAATTAGCAAAGGATATTTGGAAGCCCAAAGGGGCTATGGTGAAAAGGAAATATCTTCCGTTCAAAATTGGAAAGAAGCTTTCTGAGAAACTGCTCTGTTCTGTTAATTCATCTCACAGAGTTATATCTTTCCTTCAAGAACCCTTTCGCTAAGGCTGTTCTTGTGGAATTAGCAAGGGATATTTGGAAGCCCATAGAGGCTATGGTGAAAAAGGAAATATCTTCCGTTCAAAACTGGAAAGAAGCTTTCTGAGAAACTGCTCTGTGTTCTGTTAATTCATCTCACAGAGTTACATCTTTCCCTTCAAGAAGCCTTTCGCTAAGGCTGTTCTTGTGGAATTGGCAAAGGATATTTGGAAGCCCATAGAGGGCTATGGTGAAAAGGAAATATCTTCCGTTCAAAACTGGAAAGAAGCTTTCTGAGAAACTGCTCTGTGTTCTGTTAATTCATCTCACAGAGTTACATCTTTCCTTCAAGAAGCCTTTCGCTAAGGCTGTTCTTGTGGAATTGGCAAAGGATATTTGGAAGCCCATAGGGCTATGGTGAAAAAGGAATAACTTCCGTTCAAAACTGGAAAGAAGCTTTCTGAGAAACTGCTCTGTGTTCTGTTAATTCATCTCACAGAGTTACATCTTTCCCTTCAAGAAGCCTTTCGCTAAGGCTGTTCTGGTGGAATTGGCAAAGGGATATTTGGAAGCCCATAGAGGGCTATGGTGAAAAAGGAAATATCTTCCGTTCCAAACTGGAAAGAAGCTTTCTGAGAAACTGCTCTGTGTTCTGTTAATTCATCTCACAGAGTTACATCTTTCATTTCAGCAAGCCTTTCGCTAAGGCTGTTCTTGTGGACTTGGCAAAGTGATATTTGGAAGCAAATAGAGGGCTACTGTGAAAAATTAAATATCTTCCCTTCAAAACTGGAAAGAGGCTTTCTGAGAAACTGCTCTGTGTTCTGTTAATTCATCTCACAGAGTTACATCTTTCCCTTCAAGAAGCCTTTCTCTAAGGCTGTTCTTGTGGAATTGTCAAAGGGATATTTGGAAGCCCATAGAGGGCTATGGTGAAAAAGGAAATATCTTCCGTTCAAAACTGGAAAGAAGCTTTCTGAGAAACTGCTCTGTGTTCCGTTAATTCATCACACAGTGTTACATCTTTCCCTTCAAGAAGCCTTTCGGTAAGGCTGTTCTTGTGGAATAGGCAAAGGGATATTTGGAAGCCCATAGAGGGCTATGGTGAAAAAGGAAATATGTTCCGTTCAAAACTGGAAAGAAGCTTTCTGAGAAACTGCTCTGTGTTCTGTTAATTCATCTCACAGAGTTATATCTTTCCGTTCAAGGAGCCTTTCGCTAAGGGTGTTCTTGTGGAATTCGCAAAGTGATATTTGGAAGCCCAAAGGGGCTATGGTGAAAAGGAAATATCTTCCGTTCAAAATTGAAGAAGCTTTCTGAGAAACTGCTCAGCGTTCTCTTAATTCTTCTCACAGTGTTATATCTTTCCCTTCAAGAACCCTTTCGCTAAGGCTGTTCTTGTGGAATTGGCAAAGGGATATTTGGAAGCCCCTAGAGGGCTATGGTGAAAAGGAAATATCTTCCGTTCAAAACTGGAAAGAAGCTTTCTGAGAAACTGCTCTGTGTTCTGTTAATTCATCTCACAGAGTTACATCTTTCCCTTCAAGAAGCCGTTCGCTAAGGCTCTTCTTGTGGAATTGGCAAAGGTATATTTGGAAGCCCATCTGAGGCTATGGTGAAAAAGGAAATATCTTCCCTTCAAAACTGGAAAGAAGCTTTCTGAGAAACTGCTCTGTGTTCTGTTAATTCATCTCACAGAGTTACAGCTTTCCCTTCAAGAAGCCTTTCTTTAAGGCTGTTCTTGTGGAATTGGCAAAGGGATATTTGGAAGCCCATAGAGGGCTATGGTGAAAAAGGAAATATCTTCCGTTCAAAAGTGGAAAGAAGCTTTCTGAGAAACTGCTCTGTGTTCTGTTAATTCATCTCACAGGGTTACATCTTTACCTTCAAGAAGCCTTTCGCTAAGGCTGTTCTTGTGGAATTGGCAAAGTGATATTTGGAAGCCCATAGAGGGCTATGGTGAAAAAGGAAATATCTTCCGTTCAAAAGTGGAAAGAAGCTTTCTGAGATACTGCTCTGTGTTCTGTTAATTCATCTCACAGAGTTACATCTTCCCCTTCAAGAAGCCTTTCCTAAGGCTGTTCTTGTGGAATAGGCAAAGGGATATTTGGAAGCCCATAGAGGGCTATGGTGAAAAAGGAAATATCTTCCGTTCAAAACTGGAAAGAAGCTTTCTGAGAAACTGCTCTGTGTTCTGTTAATTCATCTCACAGAGTTACATCTTTCCCTTCAGGAAGCCTTTCGCTAAGGCTGTTCTTGTGGAATTGGAAATGTCATATTTGGAAGCCCTTAGAGGGCTATGGTGAAAAAGGAAATATCTTCCGTTCAAAAGTGGAAAGAAGCTTTCTGAGAAACTGCTCTGTGTTCTGTTAATTCATCTCACAGAGTTACCTCTTTCCCTTCAAGAAGCCTTTCGCTAAGGCTGTTCTTGTGGAATTGGCAAAGGGATATTTGGAAGCCCATAGGGGTCTATGGTGAAAAAGGAAATATCTTCCGTTCAAAATTCGAAAGAAGCTTTCTGAGAAACTGCTCTGCGTTCTCTTAATTCATCTCACAGAGTTACATCTTTCCCTTCAATGAGCCTTTCGCTAAGGCTGTTCTTGTGGAATTGGCAAAGGAATATTTGGAAGCCCCTAGATGGCTATGGTGAAAATGGAAATATCTTCCGTTCAAAAGTGGAAAGAAGCTTTCTGAGAAACTGCTCTGTGTTCTGTTAATTCATCTCACAGAGTTACATCTTTCCCTTCAAGAAGCCTTTCACTAAGGCTGTTCTTGTGGAATTGGCAAAGGGATATTTGGAAGCCCATAGAGAGCTACGGTGAAAAAGGAAATATCTTCCGTTCAAAAGTGGAAATAAGCTTTCTGAGAAACTGCTCCGTGTTCTGTTAATTCATCTCACAGAGTTACATCTTTCCTTCAATGAGCCTTTCGCTAAGGCTGTTCTTGTGGAATTGGCAAAGGAATATTTGGAAGCCCCTAGATGGCTATGGTGAAAAAGGAAATAACTTCCGTTCAAAAGTGGAAAGAAGCTTTCTGAGAAACTGCTCTGTGTTCTGTTAATTCATCTCACAGAGTTACATCTTTCCCTTCAAGAAGCCTTTCACTAAGGCTGTTCTTGTGGAATTGGCAAAGGGATATTTGGAAGCCCATAGAGAGCTACGGTGAAAAAGGAAATATCTTCCGTTCAAAAGTGGAAATAAGCTTTCTGAGAAACTGCTCCGTGTTCTGTTAATTCATCTCACAGAGTTACATCTTTCCCTTCAAGGAGCCTTTCGCTAAGGATGTTCTTGTGGAATTGGAAAAGTGATATTTGGAAGCCCATAGAGGACTATGGTGAAAAAGGAAATATCTTCCATTCAAAATTGGAAAGAAGCTTTCTGAGAAACTGCTCTGCGTTCTCTTAATTCATCTCACGGAGTTACATCTTTCCCTTCAAGAAGCCTTTCGCTAAGGCTGTTCTTGTGGAATTGGCAAAGTGATATTTGGAAGCCCATAGAGGGCTATGGTGAAAAAGGAAATATCTTCCGCTCAAAAGTGGAAAGAAGCTTTCTGAGAAACTGCTCTGTGTTCCGTTAATTCATCTCACAGAGTTACATTTTTCTCTTCAAGAAGCCTTTCGCTAAGGCTGTTCTTGTGGAATTGGCAAAGGGATATTTGGAAGCCCATAGAGGGCTATGGTGAAAAAGAAAATATCTTCCGTTCAAAAGTGGAAAGAAGCTTTCTGAGAAACTGCTCTGTGTTCCGTTAATTCATCTCACAGAGTTACATTTTTCCCTTCAAGAAGCCTTTCGCTAAGGCTGTTCTTGTGGAATTGGCAAAGGGATATTTGGAAGCCCATAGAGGGCTATGGTGAAAAAGAAAATATCTTCCGTTCAAAACTGGAAAGAAGCTTTCTGAGAAACTGCTCTGTGTTCTGTTAATTCATCTCACAGAGTTACATCTTTCCTTCAAAGCCTTTCGCTAAGGCTGTTCTTGTGGAATTAGCAAAGGATATTTGGAAGCCCATAGAGGGCTATGGTGAAAAAGGAATATCTTCCGTTCAAAACTGGAAGAAGCTTTCTGACAAACTGCTCTGTGTTCTGTTAGTTCATCTCACAGAGTTACATCTTTCCTTCAAGAAGCCTTTCGCTAAGGCTGTTCTTGTGGAATTGGCAAAGGATATTTGGAAGCCCATAGAGGGCTATGGTGAAAAAGGAAATATCTTCCGCTCAAAACTGGAAAGAAGCTTGAGAAACTGCTCTGTGTTCTGTTAATTCATCTCACAGAGTTACATCTTTCCCTTCAAGAAGCCTTTCGCTAAGGCTGTTCTTGTGGAATTGACAAAGGGATATTTGGAAGCCCATAGAGGGCTATGGTGAAAAAGGGAATATCTTCCGTTCAAAACTGGAAAGAATCTTTCTGAGAAACTGCTCTGTGTTCTGTTAATTCATCTCACAGAGTTACATCTTTCCCTTCAAGAAGCCTTTCGCTAAGGCTGTTCTTGTGGAATTGGCAACGGGATATTTGGAAGCCCATAGAGGGCTCTGGTGAAAAAGGAAATATCTTCCGTTCAAAAGTGGAAAGAAGCTTTCTGAGAAACTGCTCTGTGTTCTGTTAATTCATCTCACAGAGTTACATCTTTCCCTTCAAGAAGCCTTTCGCTAAGGCTGTTCTTGTGGAATTGGCAAAGGGATATTTGGAAGCCCATAGAGGGCTATGGTGAAAAAGGGAATAATTTCCGTTCAAAACTGGAAAGAAGCTCTCTGAGAAACTGCTCTGTGTTCTGTTAATTCATCTCACAGAGTTACATCTTTCCCTTCAAGAAGCCTTTCGCTAAGGCTGTTCTGGTGGAATTGGCAAAGGGATATTTGGAAGCCCATAGAGGGCTATGGTGAAAAAGGAAATATCTTCCGTTCCAAACTGGAAAGAAGCTTTCTGAGAAACTGCTCTGTGTTCTGTTAATTCATCTCACAGAGTTACATCTTTCATTTCAGGAAGCCTTTCGCTAAGGCTGTTCTTGTGGACTTGGCAAAGTGATATTTGGAAGCAAATAGAGGGCTACGGTGAAAAATTAAATATCTTCCGTTCAAAACTGGAAAGAAGCTTTCTGAGAAACTGCTCTGTGTTCCGTTAATTCATCACACAGTGTTACATCTTTCCCTTCAAGAAGCCTTTCGGTAAGGCTGTTCTTGTGGAATAGGCAAAGGGATATTTGGAAGCCCATAGAGGGCTATGGTGAAAAAGGAAATATGTTCCGTTCAAAACTGGAAAGAAGCTTTCTGAGAAACTGCTCTGTGTTCTGTTAATTCATCTCACAGAGTTATATCTTTCCGTTCAAGGAGCCTTTCGCTAAGGCTGTTCTTGTGGAATTCGCAAAGTGATATTTGGAAGCCCAAAGGGGGCTATGGTGAAAAAGGAAATATCTTCCGTTCAAAATTCGAAAGAAGCTTTCTGAGAAACTGCTCTGCGTTCTCTTAATTCTTCTCACAGTGTTATATCTTTCCCTTCAAGAACCCTTTCGCTAAGGCTGTTCTTGTGGAATTGGCAAAGGGATATTTGGAAGCCCCTAGAGGGCTATGGTGAAAAAGGAAATATCTTCCGTTCAAAACTGGAAAGAAGCTTTCTGAGAAACTGCTCTGTCTTCTGTTAATTCATCTCACAGAGTTACATCTTTCCCTTCAAGAAGCCGTTCGCTAAGGCTGTTCTTGTGGAATTGGCAAAGGGATATTTGGAAGCCCATAGAGGGCTATGGTGAAAAAGGAAATATCTTCCGTTCAAAACTGGAAAGAAGCTTTCTGAGAAACTGCTCTGTGTTCTGTTAGTTCATCTCACAGAGTTACATCTCTCCCTTCAAGAATCCTTTCGCTAAGGCTGTTCTTGTGGATTTGGCAAAGGGATATTTGGAAGCCCATAGAGGGCTATGGTGAAAAAGGAAATATCTTCCGTTCAAAACTGGAAAGAAGCTTTTTGAGAAAATGCTCTGTGTTCTGTTAATTCATCTCACAGAGTTACCTCTTTCCCTTCAAGAAGCCTTTCGCTAAGGCTGTTCTGGTGGAATTAGCAAAGGTATATTTGGAAGCCCATCTGAGGCTATGGTGAAAAAGGAAATATCTTCCCTTCAAAACTGGAAAGAAGCTTTCTGAGAAACTGCTCTGTGTTCTGTTAATTCATCTCACAGAGTTACAGCTTTCCCTTCAAGAAGCCTTTCCCTAAGGCTGTTCTTGTGGAATTGGCAAGGATATTTGGAAGCCCATAGAGGGCTATGGTGAAAAAGGAAATATCTTCCGTTCAAAAGTGGAAAGAAGCTTTCTGAGAAACTGCTCTGTGTTCTGTTCGTTCATCTCACAGGGTTACATCTTTACCTTCAAGAAGCCTTTCACTAAGGCTGTTCTTGTGGAATTGGCAAAGTGATATTTGGAAGCCCATAGAGGGCTATGGTGAAAAAGGAAATATCTTCCGTTCAAAACTGGAAAGAAGCTTTCTGAGAAACTGCTCTGTGTTCTGTTAGTTCATCTCACAGAGTTACATCTCTCCCTTCAAGAATCCTTTCGCTAAGGCTGTTCTTGTGGATTTGGCAAAGGGATATTTGGAAACCCATAGAGGGCTATGGTGAAAAAGGAAATATCTTCCGTTCAAAACTGGAAAGAAGCTTTCTGAGAAACTGCTCTGTGTTCTGATAATTCATCTCACAGAGTTACATCTTTCCCTTCAAGAAGCCTTTCGCTAAGGCTGTTCTTGTGGAATTGGCAAAGGGATATTTGGAAGCCCATTGAGGGCTATGGTGAAAAAGGTAATATCTTCCGCTCAAAACTCGAAAGAAGCTTTCTGAGAAACTGCTCTGTGTTCTGATAATTCATCTCACAGAGTTACATCTTTCCCTTCAAGAAGCCTTTCGCTAAGGCTGTTCTTGTGGAATTGGCAAAGTGATATTTGGAAGCCCATAGAGGGCTATGGTGAAAAAGGAAATATCTTCCGTTCAAAACTGGAAAGAAGCTTTCTGAGAAACTGCTCTGTGTTCTGTTAATTCATCTCACAGAGTTACATCTTTCCCTTCAAGAAGCCTTTCGCTAAGGCTGTTCTTGTGGAATTGGCAAAGGATATTTGGAAGCCCATAGATGTCTATGGTGAAAAAGAAATATCTTCCGTTCAAAACTGGAAGAAGCTTTCTGAGAAACTGCTCTGTGTTCTGTTAATTCATCTCACAGAGTTACATCTTTCCCTTCAAGAAGCCTTTCGCTAAGGCTGTTCTTGTGGAATTGGCAAAGGGATATTTGGAAGCACATAGAGGGCTATGGTGAAAAAGGAAATATCTTCCGATCAAAACTGGAAAAAAGCTTTCTGAGAGACTGCTCTGTGTTCTGTTAATTCATCTCACAGAGTTACATCTTTCCCTTCAAGAAGCCTTTCACTAAGGCTGTTCTGTGGAATTGGCAAAGGATATTTGGAAGCCCATAGAGGGCTATGGTGAAAAAGGAAATATCTTCCGTTCAAAACTGGAAAGAAGCTTTCTGAGAAACTGCTCTGTGTTCCGTTAATTCATCTCACAGAGTTACATCTTTCCCTTCAAAGCCTTTCGCTAAGGCTGTTCTTGTGGAATAGGCAAAGGATATTTGGAAGCCCATAGAGGCTATGGTGAAAAAGGAAATATCTTCCGTTCAAAACTGGAAAGAAGCTTTCTGAGAAACTGCTCTGTGTTCTGTTAATTCATCTCACAGAGTTACATCTTTCCCTTCAAAAGCCTTTCGCTAAGGCTGTTCTTGTGGAATTGGAAAAGTGATATTTGGAAGCCCATAGAGGGCTATGGTGAAAAAGGAAATATCTTCCTTTCAAAAGTGGAAAGAAGCTTTCTGAGAAACTGCTCTGTGTTCTGTTAATTCATCTCACAGAGTTACATCTTTCCTTCTAGAAGCCTTTCGCTAAGGCTGTTCTTGTGGAATTGGCAAAGGGATATTTGGAAGCCCATAGGGGGCTATGGCGAAAAAGGAAATATCTTCCGTTCAAAATTCGAAAGAAGCTTTCTGAGAAACTGCTCTGCGTTCTCTTAATTCATCTCACAGAGTTACATCTTTCCCTTGAAGAACCCTTTCGCTAAGGCTGTTCTGGTGGAATTGGCAAAGGGATATTTCGAAGCCCCTAGAGGGCTATGGTGAAAAAGGAAATATCTTCCGTTCAAAACTGGAAAGAAGCTTTCTGAGAAACTGCTCTGTGTTCTGTTAATTCATCTCACAGAGTTACATCTTTCCCTTCAAGAAGCCTTTCACTAAGGCTGTTCTTGTGGAATTGGCAAAGGGATATTTGGAAGCCCATAGAGAGCTACGGTGAAAAAGGAAATATCTTCCGTTCAAAAGTGGAAATAAGCTTTCTGAGAAACTGCTCCGTGTTCTGTTAATTCATCTCACAGAGTTACATCTTTCCCTTCAAAGCCTTTCGCTAAGGATGTTCTTGTGGAATTGGAAAAGTGATATTTGGAAGCCCATAGAGGACTATGGTGAAAAAGGAAATATCTTCCATTCAAAATTGGAAAGAAGCTTTCTGAGAAACTGCTCTGTGTTCTCTTAATTCATCTCACGGAGTTACATCTTTCCCTTCAAGAAGCCTTTCGCTAAGGCTGTTCTTGTGGAATTGGCAAAGTGATATTTGGAAGCCCATAGAGGGCTATGGTGAAAAAGGAAATATCTTCCGTTCAAAAGTGGAAAGAAGCTTTCTGAGAAACTGCTCTGTGTTCCGTTAATTCATCTCACAGAGTTACATTTTTCCCTTCAAGAAGCCTTTCGCTAAGGCTGTTCTTGTGGAATTGGCAAAGGGATATTTGGAAGCCCATAGATGGCTATGGTGAAAAAGAAAATATCTTCCGTTCAAAAGTGGAAAGAAGCTTTCTGAGAAACTGCTCTGTGTTCCGTTAATTCATCTCACAGAGTTACATTTTTCCCTTCAAGAAGCCTTTCGCTAAGGCTGTTCTTGTGGAATTGGCAAAGGGATATTTGGAAGCCCATAGAGGGCTATGGTGAAAAAGGAAATATCTTCCGTTCAAAACTGGAAAGAAGCTTTCTGACAAACTGCTCTGTGTTCTGTTAGTTCATCTCACAGAGTTACATCTTTCCCTTCAAGAAGCCTTTCGCTAAGGCTGTTCTTGTGGAATTGGCAAAGGGATATTTGGAAGCCCATAGAGGGCTATGGTGAAAAAGGAAATATCTTCCGTTCAAAAGTGGAAAGAAGCTTTCTGATAAACTGCTCTGTGTTCTGTTAATTCATCTCACAGAGTTACATCTTTCCCTTCAAGAAGCCTTTCGCTAAGGCTGTTCTTGTGGAATTGACAAAGGATATTTGGAAGCCCATAGAGGCTATGGTGAAAAGGAAATATCTTCCGTTCAAAACTGGAAAGAATCTTTCTGAGAAACTGCTCTGTGTTCTGTTAATTCATCTCACAGAGTTACATCTTTCCTTCAAGAAGCCTTCGCTAAGGCTGTTCTTGTGGAATTGACAAAGGATATTTGGAAGCCCATAGAGGGCTATGGTGAAAAAGGAATATCTTCCGCTCAAAACTGGAAAGAATCTTTCTGAGAAACTGCTCTGTGTTCTGTTAATTCATCTCACAGAGTTACATCTTTCCTTCAAGAAGCCTTTCGCTAAGGCTGTTCTTGTGGAATTAGCAAAGGATATTTGGAAGCCCATAGAGGGCTATGGTGAAAAGGAAATATCTTCCGTTCAAAAGTGGAAAGAAGCTTTCTGAGAAACTGCTCTGTGTTCTGTTAATTCATCTCACAGAGTTACATCTTTCCTTCAAGAATCCTTTCGCTAAGGCTGTTCTTGTGGAATTGGCAAAGGATATTTGGAAGCCCATAGAGGGCTATGGTGAAAAAGGAATATCTTCCGTTCAAAACTGGAAAGAAGCTTGAGAAACTGCTCTGTGTTCTGTTAATTCATCTCACAGAGTTACATCTTTCCTTCAAGAAGCCTTCGCTAAGGCTGTTCTGGTGGAATTGGCAAAGGATATTTGGAAGCCCATAGAGGGCTATGGTGAAAAAGGAAATATCTTCCGTTCAAAACTGGAAAGAAGCTTTCTGAGAAACTGCTCTGTGTTCTGTTAATTCATCTCACGGAGTTACATCTTTCATTTCAGGAAGCCTTTCGCTAAGGCTGTTCTTGTGGACTTGGCAAAGTGATATTTGGAAGCAAATAGAGGGCTACGGTGAAAAATTAAATATCTTCCTTCAAAACTGGAAAGAAGCTTTCTGAGAAACTGCTCTGTGTTCTGTTAATTCATCTCACAGAGTTACATCTTTCCTTCAAAAGCCTTTCGCTAAGGCTGTTCTTGTGGAATTGACAAAGGATATTTGGAAGCCCATAGAGGGCTATGGTGAAAAGGAAATATCTTCCGCTCAAAACTGGAAAGAAGCTTGAGAAACTGCTCTGTGTTCCGTTAATTCATCACACAGTGTTACATCTTTCCTTCAAGAAGCCTTCGCTAAGGCTGTTCTTGTGGAATAGGCAAAGGATATTTGGAAGCCCATAGAGGGCTATGGTGAAAAGGAAATATGTTCCGTTCAAAACTGGAAAGAAGCTTGAGAAACTGCTCTGTGTTCCGTTAATTCATCACACAGTGTTACATCTTTCCTTCAAGAAGCCTTCGCTAAGGCTGTTCTTGTGGAATAGGCAAAGGATATTTGGAAGCCCATAGAGGGCTATGGTGAAAAGGAAATATGTTCCGTTCAAAACTGGAAAGAAGCTTTCTGAGAAACTGCTCTGTGTTCTGTTAATTCATCTCACAGAGTTATATCTTTCCTTCAAGAAGCCTTTCGCTAAGGGTGTTCTTGTGGAATTCGCAAAGTGATATTTGGAAGCCCATAGGGCTATGGTGAAAAGGAAATATCTTCCGTTTAAAAGTGGAAAGAAGCTTTCTGAGAAACTGCTCAGCGTTCTCTTAATTCTTCTCACAGTGTTATATCTTTCCCTTCAAGAACCCTTTCGCTAAGGCTGTTCTTGTGGAATTGGCAAAGGGATATTTGGAAGCCCATAGAGGGCTATGGTGAAAAAGGAAATATCTTCCGTTCAAAACTGGAAAGAAGCTTTCTGAGAAACTGCTCTGTGTTCTGTTAATTCATCTCACAGAGTTACATCTTTCCCTTCAAGAAGCCTTTCGCTAAGGCTGTTCTTGTGGAATTGGCAAAGGGATATTTGGAAGCCCATAGAGGGCTATGGTGAAAAAGGAAATATCTTCCGTTCAAAACTGGAAAGAAGCTTTCTGAGAAACTGCTCTGTGTTCTGTTACTTCATCTCACAGAGTTACATCTTTCCTTCAAGAATCCTTTCGCTAAGGCTGTTCTTGTGGAATTGGCAAAGGATATTTGGAAGCCCATAGAGGGCTATGGTGAAAAAGGAAATATCTTCCGTTCAAAACTGGAAAGAAGCTTTCTGAGAAACTGCTCTGTGTTCTGTTAATTCATCTCACAGAGTTACATCTTTCCTTCAAGAAGCCTTTCGCTAAGGCTGTTCTTGTGGAATTAGCAAGGGATATTTGGAAGCCCATCTGAGGCTATGGTGAAAAAGGAAATATCTTCCTTCAAAACTGGAAAGAAGCTTTCTGAGAAACTGCTCTGTGTTCTGTTAATTCATCTCACAGAGTTACATCTTTCCTTCAAGAAGCCTTTCCTAAGGCTGTTCTTGTGGAATTGGCAAAGGATATTTGGAAGCCCATAGAGGGCTATGGTGAAAAAGGAAATATCTTCCGTTCAAAAGTGGAAAGAAGCTTTCTGAGAAACTGCTCTGTGTTCTGTTACTTCATCTCACAGAGTTACATCTTTCCTTCAAGAAGCCTTTCACTAAGGCTGTTCTTGTGGAATTGGCAAAGGATATTTGGAAGCCCATAGAGGGCTATGGTGAAAAAGGAAATATCTTCCGTTCAAAACTGGAAAGAAGCTTTCTGAGAAACTGCTCTGTGTTCTGTTAGTTCATCTCACAGAGTTACATCTCCTTCAAGAATCCTTTCGCTAAGGCTGTTCTTGTGGATTTGGCAAAGGATATTTGGAAACCCATAGAGGCTATGGTGAAAAAGGAAATATCTTCCGTTCAAAACTGGAAAGAAGCTTTCTGAGAAACTGCTCTGTGTTCTGTTAATTCATCTCACAGAGTTACATCTTTCCTTCAAGAAGCCTTTCGCTAAGGCTGTTCTTGTGGAATTGGCAAAGGATATTTGGAAGCCCATAGAGGGCTATGGTGAAAAAGGAAATATCTTCCGCTCAAAACTGGAAAGAAGCTTTCTGAGAAACTGCTCTGTGTTCTGATAATTCATCTCACAGAGTTACATCTTTCCTTCAAGAAGCCTTTCGCTAAGGCTGTTCTTGTGGAATTGGCAAAGTGATATTTGGAAGCCCATAGAGGGCTATGGTGAAAAAGGAAATATCTTCCGTTCAAAACTGGAAAGAAGCTTTCTGAGAAACTGCTCTGTGTTCTGTTAATTCATCTCACAGAGTTACATCTTTCCCTTTTCTGAGAAACTGCTCTGTGTTCTGTTAATTCATCTCACAGAGTTACATCTTTCCTTCAAGAACCCTTTCGCTAAGGCTGTTCTTGTGGAATTAGCAAAGGATATTTGGAAGCCCTTAGAGGGCTATGGTGAAAAAGGAAATATCTTCCGTTCAAAACTGGAAAGAAGCTTTCTGAGAAACTGCTCTGTGTTCTGTTAATTCATCTCACAGAGTTACATCTTTCCTTCAAGAAGCCTTTCGCTAAGGCTGTTCTTGTGGAATTAGCAAAGGATATTTGGAAGCCCATAGAGGCTATGGTGAAAAAGGAAATATCTTCCGTTCAAAACTGGAAAGAAGCTTTCTGAGAAACTGCTCTGTGTTCTGATAATTCATCTCACAGAGTTACATCTTTCCTTCAAGAAGCCTTTCGCTAAGGCTGTTCTTGTGGAATTGGCAAAGTGATATTTGGAAGCCA
>JAKFHT010001562.1:0-26980 GCA_023783455.1 Erythrocebus patas
GGGAGGGAGAGAAGAATGCAAAACTGAGGCGAAAACAGACTATGAAATTAGTAAGGTATCTGTGCCTTTAAAATCTCTACTTTTACAGAAGCACAACCTTGACACAGAAACATGCACAAATTATAAGGACACAGATCAATGAACTGTCACAATTTGAGCACATCCACGTGCCAACATTCAGCTCAAGAAATGCAACACATCAACAATCTAAAACCACACTTCCATACCCCTCCTATACCTGCCTTCCCCAAAGTACCTGAGATCGACTGTGTTTTTGTTGATTTGTTTTTGTGTTTTTGTTTGAGATAGAGTCTCACTCTTGTTGCCCAGGCTGGATTGCAGTGGCGTAATCTTGGCTCACTGCAACCTCCACCTCCCAGGTTCAAGTGATTCTCCTGCCTCAGCCTCCTGAGTAGCTTGGATTACAGGTGTGTGCCACTACACCCGGCTAATTTTTTTGTATTTTTAGTAGAGACGAGGTTTCACCATATTGGCCAGGCTGGTCTTGAACTCCTGAACTCACGTGATCTGCCCACCTTGCCCTCCCAAAGTGCTGGGATTACAGGCATGAGCCGCCGAGCCCGGCCTTGTTGATTTGTTTTTAAGGATCTTTGCAAACCGTCATTTGAGCAGTTTCTCAGCCAGTCCCTTGTGAGGAAGTCCTGGTTGTGTTTGTAGACTAAGGTTTCCATGACTCAGGTGTTAGATTTGGGCACTGTGTCCTGAAGTTTCATAGTGGCTCAAAAGCGGGCAAAGGTTTATGATGAGAAACACGAATCTACCATTCTTTCCCCTGCTGCCTTGGAAAGCCACAGTCATCTTTTTCTTTCTGCACTGACTTCTCCAGTATGGACACAGGCAGACACCTGATCTATTTCCTTTCAGGACTGCTGTGAGGCTCTGATGACATGATGGATGTGAGAACACTTTGAACAGGATGAAGTATTGCTCAATTACTCTATCCTTTAACCGATGTGATGGAGGGTGCTGACAGTGCAGGGAGTTGTCCTGAACAAGAGGAAGGCATGTAAGTACATGTCCAAACCAAAAGAGGTACTGACGCTAATGGTTTTAACCGGCTTTCTATGCTGCTCTAATTTTGGAGAAATGCCATTAACTTATTAGCTCTTCAGGGCATAACCCTAATAAGGGCCAGTGACAGAATTATCTCCATAGGATCTTATGCGGCGGTCCCCAACCTTTTTGGGACCAGGGGCTGGTTTCATGAAAGGCACTTTTTCCATGGATGGGGGCTGGGGGTGCGGGGACGTAGTGGGATGAAACTGTTCCACCTCAGATCATCAGGCATTAGTTAGATTCTCATAAGGAGCGCGTAACCTAGATCCCTCACGCGCGCAGTTTACAATAGGGTTCATGCTGAAACGGGTAATCCCAGCACTTTGGGAGGCTAAGAAGGGCAGATCACCTGTGGCTCTTCTTCAGTGCCCTGCCTGCTCAAACAAGCGAGAAACATGCACTAAAATACAAAATTAGGTGTGGTAGTTTTTACAGCTCCTGTAATCCCAGCTACGCAGTGACCAGGCTGAGGCAAGAGCCTTGAACCCAGGCAGCTTGCAGTGAGCTGAGATCTCAATTGCACTCCAGCCTGGGGCAAAGACAAAGCTTTCTCGTTTATCGGGTCTCTTGCACAATGTAGCAGGATTGGATCACAGACAAAACTCAGACCGGATTGCAAGGCTTTTTTAGTGGTGGGAAGTAGCTCTCAGCAGATGGATGGGGAGCCAGAAGAGATGGAAATCCTTGGAAGGTTCTCTTTGGTCCACATGAAAGGGCTGCTCAGCAGCCGGGCTCTCCTCTGACTGCCCTTTGCTGAATTCCCCTTGGTGTCCGTGTTGTTCCATCATCAATGGCCTGCCAGCGTCTGTGGGTGTGATGTTATTATTCATCTTGGTGTTTAACTGCTTGTGTGTGGTGCCAAGGGGTCTCAAGGGTTTACTTTGTTTCACAGGATCGTGTGGTGGGCCAGAGCAGTTTTGGAAAATGCAACATTTAAGCACTAAAACAGGAATGCCTGTCTTCACGTAGGTCTGTGGGCACAGGCCCGAGGGTGGAGCCCTTGCCAGGGACCCCACTCCTCTCTACCCAGCACTTCCCTACCCCCCTCCCGTATCAACGCTCCTATGATAATCTAATGCTATTGTTAATCTGACAGGAGGTGGAGCTCAGGCGGTCACGCTCACTGGCCTGCTGCTCACCTCCTACTCTGCGGCCCAGTTCCTAACAGGCCACAGACTGGTACCAGCCTTTGGCCCGGGGTTTGAGGACCCCTGATCTAATGAACTTTATTCTGTTTTGTAGCTGTTCCTATTTTCCTCAACTACATCCAATGTATCAGCAATGTGAACTGTTGGTTATGAATGAGGTAAATCATAACCTAATAGCTTGTAATTAGATGATGAGATTATCAGAAAAATCAAGGTATATTAACCTACTAATAGAGGACGATTTTTACACAGAGCCCAGCATATTCTAATATTTAGGATACGAAGTAATGACCTTTCTGTGCTTTGCCTAGGCAATTTTTGGAATATAGGTTTGTACCCTGCAGATGATGTGTTAGGCCTTGGCAATATAATAGTTAATGAAGAGGTCATTCTCTTTACCCAATGATGTTTTAAATTTCTCTGCAAGTTTTTCTCACCTTGTTTAGTTTCCTTCTTATTTTGTTGTGTTTTCAACTCAGCCTCTTCTCTTTTGGCTTTGCATTCCTGGATCATAGAGGTTAGACGTTGCCTATCAATAAGAAGTTTTCAGGCCGGGCGCGGTGGCTCACGCCTGTAATCCCAGCACTTTGGGAGGCTGAGGTGGGTGGATCACAAGGTCAGGAGATCGAGACCATCCTGTCTAACATGGTGAAATCCGTCTATACTAAAAATACAAAAATTAACCAGGCATGATGGCAGGTGCCTGTAGTCCCAGCTACTCGGGAGGCTGAGGCAGAAGAATGGCGTTGGCCGGAGGCGGAGCTTGCAGTGAGCCGAGATCGCGCCACTGCACTCCAGCCTGGGCTACAGGCGAGACTCAGTCTCAAAAAAAAAAATAAATAAGTTTTCAGGCCAGGTGTGGTGGCTCACACCTATAATCCCAGCACTTTGGGAGGCTGAGGTGGGTGGATCACAAGGTCAGGAGATCGAGACCATCCTGGCTAACATGGTGAAACCCGTTTAAACTAAAAATACAAAAATTAACCAGGCATGATGGCAGGTGCCTGTAGTCCCAGCTACTCGGGAGGCTGAGGCAGAAGAATGGCGTTGGCCGGGAGGCGGAGCTTGCAGTGAGCCGAGATCGCGCCACTGCACTCCAGCCTGGGCTACAGGCGAGACTCAGTCTCAAAAAAAAAAATAAATAAGTTTTCAGGCCAGGTGTGGTGGCTCACACCTATAATCCCAGCACTTTGGGAGGCTGAGGTGGGTGGATCACAAGGTCAGGAGATCGAGACCATCCTGGCTAACATGGTGAAACCCGTTTAAACTAAAAATACAAAAATTAGCCGGGCAAGGCGGGCGCCTGTGGTCCCAGCTATTCGGGAGGCTGAGGCAGGAGAATGGCGTGAACTCGGGAGGTGGAGCTTGCAGTGAGCCGAGATTGCACCACTGCACTCCAG
The DNA here is from genome assembly GCA_023783455.1 of Erythrocebus patas. NCBI lineage: Eukaryota > Metazoa > Chordata > Mammalia > Primates > Cercopithecidae > Erythrocebus > Erythrocebus patas. The sequence continues at coordinate 3,626 of JAKFHT010001562.1, forward strand.
CTTGGGGAGAGCCAGACTCCTCTAAAAAAAAAAAAAAAAATAAATAAGTTTTCAGGCCAGGTGTGGTGGCTCACACCTATAATCCCAGCACTTTGGGAGGCTGAGGTGGGTGGATCACAAGGTCAGGAGATCGAGACCATCCTGGCTAACATGGTGAAACCCGTCTCTACTAAAAATACAAAAATTAGCCGGGCAAGGCGGGCGCCTGTGGTCCCAGCTATTCGGGAGGCTGAGGCAGGAGAATGGTGTGAACTCGGGAGGTGGAGCTTGCAGTGAGCCGAGATTGCACCACTGCACTCCAGCCTGGGCTACAGGCGAGACTCAGTCTCAAAAAAAAAAATAAATAAGTTTTCAGGCCAGGTGTGGTGGCTCACACCTATAATCCCAGCACTTTAGGAGGCCGAGGCGGGCTGATCACGAGGTCAGCAGATCAAGACCATCCTGTCTAACATGGTGAAATCCGTCTATACTAAAAATACAAAAATTAACCAGGCATGATGGCAGGTGCCTGTAGTCCCAGCTACTCGGGAGGCTGAGGCAGGAGAATGGCGTGAACTCGGGAGGTGGAGCTTGCAGTGAGCCGAGATTGCACCACTGCACTCCAGCCTGGGCTACAGAGCGAGACTCAGTCTCAAAAAAAAAAAATAAATAAGTTTTCAGGCCAGGTGTGGTGGCTCACACCTATAATCCCAGCACTTTAGGAGGCCGAGACGGGCTGATCACGAGGTCAGCAGATCAAGACCATCCTGTCTAACATGGTGAAATCCGTCTATACTAAAATACAAAAATTAGCCGGGCAAGGCGGGCGCCTGTGGTCCCAGCTATTCGGGAGGCTGAGGCAGGAGAATGGCGTTGGCCGGAGGCGGAGCTTGCAGTGAGCCGAGATTGCACCACTGCACTCCAGCCTGGGCTACAGGCGAGACTCAGTCTCAAAAAAAAAAAATAAATAAGTTTTCAGGCCAGGTGTGGTGGCTCACACCTATAATCCCAGCACTTTAGGAGGCCGAGACGGGCTGATCACGAGGTCAGCAGATCAAGACCATCCTGTCTAACATGGTGAAATCCCGTCTATACTAAAATACAAAAATTAACCAGGCATGATGGCAGGTGCCTGTAGTCCCAGCTACTCGGGAGGCTGAGGCAGGAGAATGGCGTGAACTCGGGAGGTGGAGCTTGCAGTGAGCCGAGATTGCACCACTGCACTCCAGCCTGGGCTACAGGCGAGACTCAGTCTCAAAAAAAAAAAATAAATAAATAAGTTTTCAGGCCGGGCGCGGTGGCTCACGCCTGTAATCCCAGCACTTTGGGAGGCTGAGGTGGGTGGATCACAAGGTCAGGAGATCGAGACCATCCTGGCTAACATGGTGAAACCCCGTTTAAACTAAAAATACAAAAAATTAGCCGGGCAAAGGCGGGCGCCTGTGGTCCCAGCTATTCGGGAGGCTGAGGCAGAAGAATGGCGTTGGCCCGGGAGGCGGAGCTTGCAGTGAGCCGAGATCGCGCCACTGCACTCCAGCCTGGGCTACAGAGCGAGACTCAGTCTCAAAAAAAAAAAAAATAAATAAATAAGTTTTCAGGCCAGGTGTGGTGGCTCACACCTATAATCCCAGCACTTTAGGAGGCCGAGACGGGCTGATCACGAGGTCAGCAGATCAAGACCATCCTGTCTAACATGGTGAAATCCGTCTATACTAAAATACAAAAATTAACCAGGCAAGGCGGGCGCCTGTGGTCCCAGCTATTCGGGAGGCTGAGGCAGAAGAATGGCGTTGGCCCGGGAGGCGGAGCTTGCAGTGAGCCGAGATCGCGCCACTGCACTCCAGCCTGGGCTACAGAGCGAGACTCAGTCTCAAAAAAAAAAAAATAAATAAATAAGTTTTCAGGCCAGGTGTGGTGGCTCACACCTATAATCCCAGCACTTTAGGAGGCCGAGACGGGCTGATCACGAGGTCAGCAGATCAAGACCATCCTGTCTAACATGGTGAAATCCCGTCTATACTAAAAAATACAAAAAATTAACCAGGCATGATGGCAGGTGCCTGTAGTCCCAGCTACTCGGGAGGCTGAGGCAGGAGAATGGCGTGAACTCGGGAGGTGGAGCTTGCAGTGAGCCGAGATTGCACTACTGCACTCCAGCTTGGGGGAGAGCCAGACTCCCTCTAAAAAAAAAAAAAAAAAAAATTAGAAACCTAAGTTTTCTAGGCCAGATGTGGTGGCTCATGCCTGTAATGCCGACACTGTGGGAGGCTGAGAGGGTGGATCTCTTGAGCCTGGGAGATCAAGACCAGCCTGGGCAACATGGCGAGATCCTGTCTCTACAAAAAATACAAAAATTAGCTGGGCAAGGTGGTCCATGCCTGGAGTCTCAGCTTTACGGGAGGCTAAGATTGGAAGATGGTTGATCCTGGGACGTAGAGGTCGCAGTGAGCTGAAATTTCCTCACTGCACTCCAGCTTGGGCAACAGAGTGAGACTCTGTCCCAAAACATAAAATAAAATTTTCTCTTTTATTGCGCCTCCTTTTAGTCTAGGTAGTAAAATCCTTTGCCCACTTATTATGCATTTTTGTTTCATCAGGTTTCTATTATTATTTTACTCATTATTTATTTATTTTAGACACATATTCATACTCCGTTGCCCAGGATGGGGTGCAGTGGTGCAATCATAGCTCACTGCAGTCTGAAACTCCTGGGTTCAACTTCCCACCTCAGCCTCCTGAGTAGCTAGAACTACAGACGTGCACCACCATGCCATGATTTTTAAACTTTTTTGTAGAGACAGGGTCTCTGTGTTTCCCAGGCTGATCTTGAACTCCTGGCCTCAAGCAATCCTCCTGCCTCAGCCTCCCAAAGGACGGGTATTACAGTCATAAGCCACCATACCTGACCTGTTATTTATGCATTTTGCACGTGGTGGTCACGGTGGTGGGGTCTCTTTCCTTGTCCTTGACAGCAGAGAGAGATGTTTAGTCACGATACTTACCAATGGTTGAATATGTGCGTTGCCTGTGGTGTTTACTTATGCGCTGGGTCAAACACCCTTCTCAGAGCTTCAGTGAATGCAGCTTTTAAGACTGATTCTCGAGGCCAGACGCAGTGGCTCACACCTTGGGAGGCCGAGGTGGGCGGATCACGAGGTCAGGAGATCAAGACCATCCTGGATAACACAGTGAAATCCGTCTCCACTAAAAATACAAAAAATTAGCCAGGCCGGGCGTGGTGGTGAGTGCCTGCAGTCCCAGCTACTCGGGAGGCTGAGGCAGGAGAATTGGCGTGAATCCGGGAGGCCGAGCTTGCAGTGAGCCAAGATTGCACCACTGCACTCCAGCCTGGGCGACAGAGCAAGACTCCATCTCAAAAACAAACAAAAAAGACTGATTATCGTCCGGGCATGGTGGCTCACTCCAGTAATCCCAGAACTTTGGGAGGCGGAGGTGGGTGGATCAACTAAGGTCAGGAGTTTGAGACAAGCCTGGCCCACTGGCCCACATGGTGAAACTCTTCCTCTACTAAAAATACAAAAAATTGCTGGGCATGGTGGCATGCACCTATAATCCCAGCTACTCAGGAGGCTGAGGCAGGAGAATCACTTGAACCTGGGAGGCGGAGGTTGCAGTGAGCTTAGATCGTGCCACTGCACTGCACTCCAGCCTGGGAGACAAGAGTGAAACTTCATCTGAAGAAAAAAAAAAAAAAACACCTGATTCTCAATGTGTGGTGAGTTTATGCTAGGGAGGTTCTGCTACAAAAGATGATGCCTTTCACTCCCAAAGCCTGAGGTTCTAACAAGTGTAGGAAGTGAAACCTTACCCACAGGTCCCAAAATAGAGCACTACGAAAGCTCATCTTTACTAATTACTCATAAGTAAATGAATAAAATAATAACTCTTCCTTAGGGTTTCACCTTTCAAGGTGTATCCTATGCCCAGACTCCTACCAGTCCAGCCCACCTACTTGGGTTCATTATTTTTGAGAATGACAGGCTCCGACTGAATGTTGAAAAAAGAGCCCCTGATTTGGGTGAGGAGAGGTAGAGTTTGGGGGAAGGGAAATTGCACTCTTATAGCCTTTAAAAATGAACATTTTTTGTAGGAGATGGGCTACTGCTCGAGTTTCTGGTGATATGTACCTTGAACTGGAGATGAAACACTGGAGAGGACGCAGAATATCTACTTTCAGCCCAAGTGAGCTATTCATTCCATTGGCTTCGTAGAGGAAAATCTCCCAATTCTATCTAGAAATAGATTGACTATTGGTCCCGGTTTTCCATGGAGTTGTGGGTTTTATTATTTTTCTGTGTTTTTAAAGGCATTTTAATTAAAAATTGGGAAAGGCTGTTTCAGGGCTGCTAAGTAGATGATATTGAAAACTGGGAGCTGAATACAGGCCATTACTGCTTAACTTTATAATCGTTACATTTATCCTTTGCTTCTTCAATGTGTCTTCTTTACTACTTAATGAAGTTCTTTGTTTTTTTCCAATCACAAATATTCTTTCTATTCAATACTTTGAGCTTTTCTATTTCTATTTAAATGCAACTGGAAGGAAATGTTTTCTATCAGACAAATATTGTTTTACAGTTAAACCTATTTAACAAAATCAAATTGATATATTTTAACCTGTTTTGAATCCTAATTTTAGAGTGGATTGGAAATGTTCCACTGGACTCGTATTCTTCCTAATCTCTACTTTTCGATATATTGTTGTGCCTTGAAACATAATTTTTTTCTCATTTCCTTTGAGTTTTCATGGTATTATAAAATGACACAGTAAAATATTTAAATTACTTATTTTGGGTAACTTTCATTCTTTCACTGTGGTAGCAGATACAGTAAGTTAAAGATTATACTTCTAAAGTGGTTATTGAGGCCAGACGCAGTGACTCACACTTGTAATCCCAGAACTTTGGGAGGCTGAGGAGGGTGGATCTCTTGAGCCTGGGAGATCAAGACCATCCTGTCTAACATGGTGAAATCCCGTCTCCACTAAAAATACAAAAATTGCTGGGCATGGTGGCATGCACCTATAATCCCAGCACTTTGGGAGGCTGAGGAGGGTGGATCTCTTGAGCCTGGGAGATCAAGACCATCCTGTCTAACATGGTGAAATCCCGTCTATACTAAAAATACAAAAATTGCTGGGCATGGTGGCATGCACCTATAATCCCAGCACTTTGGGAGGCTGAGGTGGGTGGATCAACTAAGGTCAGGAGTTTGAGACAAGCCTGGCCCACTGGCCCACATGGTGAAACTCTTCCTCTACTAAAAATACAAAAATTAGCTGGGCAAGGTGGTCCATGCCTGGAGTCTCAGCTTTACGGGAGGCTAAGATTGGAAGATGGTTGATCCTGGGACGTGAGGTTGCAGTGAGCTGAAATTTCCTCACTGCACTCCAGCTTGGGCAACAGAGTGAGACTCTGTCCCAAAACATAAAATAAAATTTTCTCTTTTATTGCTCCTCCTTTTAGTCTAGGTAGTAAAATCCTTTGCCCACTTATTATGCATTTTTGTTTCATCAGGTTTCTATTATTATTTTACTCATTATTTATTTATTTTAGACACATATTCATACTCCGTTGCCCAGGATGGGGTGCAGTGGTGCAATCATAGCTCACTGCAGTCTGAAACTCCTGGGTTCAACTTCCCACCTCAGCCTCCCAAAGGACGGTATTACAGTCATAAGCCACCATACCTGACCTGTTATTTATGCATTTTGCACGTGGTGGTCACGGTGGTGGGGTCTCTTTCCTTGTCCTTGACAGCAGAGAGATGTTTAGTCACGATACTTACCAATGGTTGAATATGTGCGTTGCCTGTGGTGTTTACTTATGCGCTGGGTCAAACACCCTTCTCAGAGCTTCAGTGAATGCAGCTTTTAAGACTGATTCTCGAGGCCAGACGCAGTGGCTCACACCTATAATCCCAGCACTTTGGGAGGCTGAGGTGGGTGGATCACAAGGTCAGGAGATCAAGACCATCCTGGATAACACAGTGAAATCCCGTCTCCACTAAAAATACAAAAATTAGCTGGGCAAGGTGGTCCATGCCTGGAGTCTCAGCTTTACGGGAGGCTAAGATTGGAAGATGGTTGATCCTGGGACGTGAGGTTGCAGTGAGCTGAAATTTCCTCACTGCACTCCAGCCTGGGAGACAAGAGTGAAACTTCATCTGAAGAAAAAAAAAAAAATAAATAAGTTTTCAGGCCAGGTGTGGTGGCTCACACCTATAATCCCAGCACTTTAGGAGGCCGAGACGGGCTGATCACGAGGTCAGGAGATCAAGACCATCCTGGATAACACAGTGAAATCCCGTCTCCACTAAAAATACAAAAATTAGCTGGGCAAGGTGGTCCATGCCTGGAGTCTCAGCTTTACGGGAGGCTAAGATTGGAAGATGGTTGATCCTGGGACGTGAGGTTGCAGTGAGCTTAGATCGTGCCACTGCACTGCACTCCAGCCTGGGAGACAAGAGTGAAACTTCATCTGAAGAAAAAAAAAAAAATAAATAAATAAGTTTTCAGGCCAGGTGTGGTGGCTCACACCTATAATCCCAGCTACTCAGGAGGCTGAGGCAGGAGAATGGCGTGAACTCGGGAGGTGGAGCTTGCAGTGAGCCAAGATTGCACCACTGCACTCCAGCCTGGGCGACAGAGCAAGACTCCATCTCAAAAAAAAAAAAAAAAAAAAATAAATAAGTTTTCAGGCCAGGTGTGGTGGCTCACACCTATAATCCCAGCTACTCAGGAGGCTGAGGTGGGTGGATCACAAGGTCAGGAGATCAAGACCATCCTGGATAACACAGTGAAATCCCGTCTCCACTAAAAATACAAAAATTAGCCGGGCAAGGCGGGCGCCTGTGGTCCCAGCTATTCGGGAGGCTGAGGCAGGAGAATCACTTGAACCTGGGAGGCGGAGGTGGGTGGATCACAAGGTCAGGAGATCAAGACCATCCTGTCTAACATGGTGAAATCCCGTCTCCACTAAAAATACAAAAATTAACCAGGCATGATGGCAGGTGCCTGTAGTCCCAGCTACTCGGGAGGCTGAGGCAGGAGAATTGGCGTGAATCCGGGAGGCCGAGCTTGCAGTGAGCCGAGATTGCACCACTGCACTCCAGCTTGGGCAACAGAGTGAGACTCTGTCCCAAAACATAAAATAAAATAAAATTTTCTTTTATTGCTCCTCCTTTTAGTCTAGGTAGTAAAATCCTTTGCCCACTTATTATGCATTTTTGTTTCATCAGGTTTCTATTATTATTTTACTCATTATTTATTTATTTTAGAGACATATTCATACTCCGTTGCCCAGGATGGGGTGCAGTGGTGCAATCATAGCTCACTGCAGTCTGAAACTCCTGGGTTCAACTTCCCACCTCAGCCTCCTGAGTAGCTAGAACTACAGACGTGCACCACCATGCCATGATTTTTAAACTTTTTTGTAGAGACAGGGTCTCTGTGTTTCCCAGGCTGATCTTGAACTCCTGGCCTCAAGCGATCCTCCTGCCTCAGCCTCCCAAAGGACGGGTATTACAGTCATAAGCCACCATACCTGACCTGTTATTTATGCATTTTGCACGTGGTGGTCACGGTGGTGGGGTCTCTTTCCTTGTCCTTGACAGCAGAGAGAGATGTTTAGTCACGATACTTACCAATGGTTGAATATGTGCGTTGCCTGTGGTGTTTACTTATGCGCTGGGTCAAACACCCTTCTCAGAGCTTCAGTGAATGCAGCTTTTAAGACTGATTCTCGAGGCCAGACGCAGTGGCTCACACCTTGGGAGGCCGAGGTGGGCGGATCACGAGGTCAGGAGATCAAGACCATCCTGGATAACACAGTGAAATCCCGTCTCCACTAAAAATACAAAAAATTAGCCAGGCCGGGCGTGGTGGTGAGTGCCTGCAGTCCCAGCTACTCGGGAGGCTGAGGCAGGAGAATTGGCGTGAATCCGGGAGGCCGAGCTTGCAGTGAGCCAAGATTGCACCACTGCACTCCAGCCTGGGCGACAGAGCAAGACTCCATCTCAAAAACAAACAAAAAGACTGATTATCGTCCGGGCATGGTGGCTCACTCCAGTAATCCCAGAACTTTGGGAGGCGGAGGTGGGTGGATCAACTAAGGTCAGGAGTTTGAGACAAGCCTGGCCCACTGGCCCACATGGTGAAACTCTTCCTCTACTAAAAATACAAAAATTGCTGGGCATGGTGGCATGCACCTATAATCCCAGCTACTCAGGAGGCTGAGGCAGGAGAATCACTTGAACCTGGGAGGCGGAGGTTGCAGTGAGCTTAGATCGTGCCACTGCACTCCAGCCTGGGCTACAGAGCGAGACTCAGTCTCAAAAAAAAAAAAAAAAAAATAAATAAGTTTTCAGGCCAGGTGTGGTGGCTCACACCTATAATCCCAGCACTTTAGGAGGCCGAGACGGGCTGATCACGAGGTCAGCAGATCAAGACCATCCTGTCTAACATGGTGAAATCCCGTCTATACTAAAAAATACAAAAAATTAACCAGGCATGATGGCAGGCGCCTGTAGTCCCAGCTACTCGGGAGGCTGAGGCAGGAGAATGGTGTGAATTCGGGAGGTGGAGCTTGCAGTGAGCCGAGATTGCACCACTGCACTCCAGCTTGGGGGAGAGCCAGGCTCCCTCTAAAAAAAAAAAAAAAATTAGAAACCTAAGTTATCTAGGCCAGATGTGGTGGCTCATGCCTGTAATGCCGACACTGTGGGAGGCTGAGAGGGTGGATCTCTTGAGCCTGGGAGATCAAGACCAGCCTGGGCAACATGGCGAGATCCTGTCTCTACAAAAAATACAAAAATTAGCTGGGCAAGGTGGTCCATGCCTAGAGTCTCAGCTTTACGGGAGGCTAAGATTGGAAGATGGTTGATCCTGGGACGTAGAGGTTGCAGTGAGCTGAAATTGCCTCACTGCACTCCAGCTTGGGCAACAGAGTGAGACTCTGTCCCAAAACATAAAATAAAATAAAATTTTCTCTTTTATTGCTCCTCCTTTTAGTCTAGGTAGTAAAATCCTTTGCCCACTTATTATGCATTTTTGTTTCATCAGGTTTCTATTATTATTTTACTCATTATTTATTTATTTTAGAGACATATTCATACTCCGTTGCCCAGGATGGGGTGCAGTGGTGCAATCATAGCTCACTGCAGTCTGAAACTCCTGGGTTCAACTTCCCACCTCAGCCTCCTGAGTAGCTAGAACTACAGACGTGCACCACCATGCCATGATTTTTAAACTTTTTTGTAGAGACAGGGTCTCTGTGTTTCCCAGGCTGATCTTGAACTCCTGGCCTCAAGCAATCCTCCTGCCTCAGCCTCCCAAAGGACGGGTATTACAGTCATAAGCCACCATACCTGACCTGTTATTTATGCATTTTGCACGTGGTGGTCACGGTGGTGGGGTCTCTTTCCTTGTCCTTGACAGCAGAGAGAGATGTTTAGTCACGATACTTACCAATGGTTGAATATGTGCGTTGCCTGTGGTGTTTACTTATGCGCTGGGTCAAACACCCTTCTCAGAGCTTCAGTGAATGCAGCTTTTAAGACTGATTCTCGAGGCCAGACGCAGTGGCTCACACCTTGGGAGGCCGAGGTGGGCGGATCACGAGGTCAGGAGATCAAGACCATCCTGGATAACACAGTGAAATCCCGTCTCCACTAAAAATACAAAAAATTAGCCAGGCCGGGCGTGGTGGTGAGTGCCTGCAGTCCCAGCTACTCGGGAGGCTGAGGCAGGAGAATTGGCGTGAATCCGGGAGGCCGAGCTTGCAGTGAGCCAAGATTGCACCACTGCACTCCAGCCTGGGCGACAGAGCAAGACTCCATCTCAAAAAACAAACAAAAAAAAGACTGATTATCGTCCGGGCATGGTGGCTCACTCCAGTAATCCCAGAACTTTGGGAGGCGGAGGTGGGTGGATCAACTAAGGTCAGGAGTTTGAGACAAGCCTGGCCCACTGGCCCACATGGTGAAACTCTTCCTCTACTAAAAATACAAAAAATTGCTGGGCATGGTGGCATGCACCTATAATCCCAGCTACTCAGGAGGCTGAGGCAGGAGAATCACTTGAACCTGGGAGGCGGAGGTTGCAGTGAGCTTAGATCGTGCCACTGCACTGCACTCCAGCCTGGGAGACAAGAGTGAAACTTCATCTGAAGAAAAAAAAACACCTGATTCTCAATGTGTGGTGAGTTTATGCTAGGGAGGTTCTGCTACAAAAGATGATGCCTTTCACTCCCAAAGCCTGAGGTTCTAACAAGTGTAGGAAGTGAAACCTTACCCACAGGTCCCAAAATAGAGCACTACGAAAGCTCATCTTTACTAATTACTCATAAGTAAATGAATAAAATAATAACTCTTCCTTAGGTTTCACCTTTCAAGGTGTATCCTATGCCCAGACTCCTACCAGTCCAGCCCACCTACTTGGGTTCATTATTTTGAGAATGACAGGCTCGACTGAATGTTGAAAAAGAGCCCTGATTTGGGTGAGGAGAGGTAGAGTTTGGGGAAGGAAATTGCACTCTTATAGCCTTTAAAATGAACATTTTTGTAGGAGATGGGCTACTGCTCGAGTTTCTGGTGATATGTACCTTGAACTGGAGATGAAACACTGGAGAGGAAGAATATCTACTTTCAGCCCAAGTGAGCTATTCATTCCATTGGCCGTGAGGAAAATCTCCCAATTCTATCTAGAAATAGATTGACTATTGGTCCCGGTTTTCCATGGAGTTGTGGGTTTTATTATTTTTCTGTGTTTTTAAAGGCATTTTAATTAAAAATTGGGAAAGGCTGTTTCAGGGCTGCTAAGTAGATGATATTGAAAACTGGGAGCTGAATACAGGCCATTACTGCTTAACTTTATAATCGTTACATTTATCCTTTGCTTCTTCAATGTGTCTTCTTTACTACTTAATGAAGTTCTTTGTTTTTTCCAATCACAAATATTCTTTCTATTCAATACTTTGAGCTTTTCTATTTCTATTTAAATGCAACTGGAAGGAAATGTTTTCTATCAGACAAATATTGTTTTACAGTTAAACCTATTTAACAAAATCAAATTGATATATTTTAACCTGTTTTGAATCCTAATTTTAGAGTGGATTGGAAATGTTCCACTGGACTCGTATTCTTCCTAATCTCTACTTTTGATATATTGTTGTGCCTTGGAAACATAATTTTTTTCTCATTTCCTTTGAGTTTTCATGGTATTATAAAATGACACAGTAAAATATTTAAATTACTTATTTTGGGTAACTTTCATTCTTTCACTGTGGTAGCAGATACAGTAAGTTAAAGATTATACTTCTAAAGTGGTTATTGAGGCCAGGCAGTGACTCACACTTGTAATCCCAGAACTTTGGGAGGCGGAGGTTGCAGTGAGCTTAGATCGTGCCACTGCACTGCACTCCAGCCTGGGAGACAAGAGTGAAACTTCATCTGAAGAAAAAAAAAAAACACCTGATTCTCAATGTGTGGTGAGTTTATGCTAGGGAGGTTCTGCTACAAAAGATGATGCCTTTCACTCCCAAAGCCTGAGGTTCTAACAAGTGTAGGAAGTGAAACCTTACCCACAGGTCCCAAAATAGAGCACTACGAAAGCTCATCTTTACTAATTACTCATAAGTAAATGAATAAAATAATAACTCTTCCTTAGGGTTTCACCTTTCAAGGTGTATCCTATGCCCAGACTCCTACCAGTCCAGCCCACCTACTTGGGTTCATTATTTTTGAGAATGACAGGCTCCGACTGAATGTTGAAAAAAGAGCCCCTGATTTGGGTGAGGAGAGGTAGAGTTTGGGGGAAGGGAAATTGCACTCTTATAGCCTTTAAAAATGAACATTTTTTGTAGGAGATGGGCTACTGCTCGAGTTTCTGGTGATATGTACCTTGAACTGGAGATGAAACACTGGAGAGGAAGAATATCTACTTTCAGCCCAAGTGAGCTATTCATTCCATTGGCCGTGAGGAAAATCTCCCAATTCTATCTAGAAATAGATTGACTATTGGTCCCGGTTTTCCATGGAGTTGTGGGTTTTATTATTTTTCTGTGTTTTTAAAGGCATTTTAATTAAAAATTGGGAAAGGCTGTTTCAGGGCTGCTAAGTAGATGATATTGAAAACTGGGAGCTGAATACAGGCCATTACTGCTTAACTTTATAATCGTTACATTTATCCTTTGCTTCTTCAATGTGTCTTCTTTACTACTTAATGAAGTTCTTTGTTTTTTTCCAATCACAAATATTCTTTCTATTCAATACTTTGAGCTTTTCTATTTCTATTTAAATGCAACTGGAAGGAAATGTTTTCTATCAGACAAATATTGTTTTACAGTTAAACCTATTTAACAAAATCAAATTGATATATTTTAACCTGTTTTGAATCCTAATTTTAGAGTGGATTGGAAATGTTCCACTGGACTCGTATTCTTCCTAATCTCTACTTTTCGATATATTGTTGTGCCTTGGAAACATAATTTTTTTTCTCATTTCCCTTTGAGTTTTCATGGTATTATAAAATGACACAGTAAAATATTTAAATTACTTATTTTGGGTAACTTTCATTCTTTCACTGTGGTAGCAGATACAGTAAGTTAAAGATTATACTTCTAAAGTGGTTATTGAGGCCAGACGCAGTGACTCACACTTGTAATCCCAGAACTTTGGGAGGTCGAGGCGGGTGGATCACTTGAGGTCAAATTTTCTCTCTTCTCCCTCTCTGCGCTCCTTCTGATCCCTGTGCTTGTGGGAATGTTCTTCCACCAGCTGTCTGCATGGTTCAGACCCTCTTTCCCTTATGTGTGTTCAAATACCATTTCATCAGCAAAGTTTTTTTCCCAACCACCCTACTAAATAACACCATCAATCATCCACTCATTTAACCTCACTTTATGTTTCTTCATGGCACTTGACATGTTATATATTTATTGTGTGCTGACTATCTGTCTTCCCCATAATTGTGCTCACTGCTATATCTATTTATTTTATTTTTTAAAGACAGGGTCTTGCTTTGTCACTAGGGCTGGAGTGCAGTGGTGCAGTCATAGCTCACTGTAGCCTCAAACTCCTGGGCTCAAGTGATCCTCATGCCTTGGCCTCCTAAAGTGATGGGATTGTAGGCATGAGCCACTGCACCCGGCTGCATGGCTATAATCTTTAGTGCTTAGAACAGCTCTAGGTACAATCCATATTTGATGAATGTATGAATGAATTGATCATAATACATTAGTTTTGCTCTTCCCAGGTCATTAAAGACCCTCACTCTGGTTAGTAGTTTTCAAACTATTTTTCTGCTATAGAACATTCTCTGCAAACAAAGTCTCACAAAGAAGACTAATAATGCAAACCAGATGTATTTGGAGTAACGTGATGGAGTGGCAGGTGGCAGCCAGGGAAGGGGGGTGCTCCTTTCTCCCTGCTGATCTCCTTTCAACTCGTCATCTCCCCTGGCAGCCTAGGTATGTTTGGAAACCACAAATGTAGGTTATCTCACCCAATCCCCATAACTGCCATATGAGGTAGATATAATCACCCCCATTCATAAATGAGGTAACTAACAAGATGCTGTCAGCTTGCCAAGACAACATGGTGAGTAAACTTCATGTTTGCCAATATAGTGAAACCATGTCTCTAGAAAAAAAAAAAGTAATAATAATTAGGTGGGTACAGTGGCGCATGCCTGTGGTCCTAGCTACTTGGGAGACTGAAGCAGGAGGCTCGCTTGAGATCAGGAGTTGGAGGCTTCAGTGAGCTATGGTCACACCACTTCACTTCAGCCTGAGTGACAGAGCAAGACCCAGTCTCAAAAACAAACAAACAAAAAACCTTAGATTTTTGCTGTAGTTGGGATTAAAAAGCATCAAGAGGGGTGGGCACAGTGGCTCACACATGTAATCCAAGCACTTTGGGAGGCTGAGGCGGGCGGATCTCCTGAGGTCAGGAGTTCAAGACCAGCCTGGCCAACATGGCAAAACCCTGTCTCTACTAAAAATATAAAAGACAGCCAGGCATGGTGGCACACACCTGTAATCCCAGATACTCGGGAGGCTGAGACAGGAGAATTGCTTGAACCCAGGAGACAGAGGTTGCAGTGAGCTGAGATTGTGCCACTGCACTCCAGCCTGAGTGACAGAGCAAGACTCCATCTCAAAAAAAATAAAAATTAAAAAAGCATCAAAGGGGTCCTCTAACTATTGATTTTCCCAGGTACTGAAGATTTCAGAAGGCTTCTTTGTATTTTTTTTATGGATTCCCTCCTGGGGTAGGTAGGGGTAGGGGGGACCATCCAGACAGGACTTTGGTCCCCTCTTGTAATGATGGAAGAAAGAGCATTGAAATAACAACAGCTCCCTTTCAATGAGCAGGGGCGCTCTGCCTTGCATTTGCTGAGGGTATCTGTGCCTTTACTCACCCAACCTTCCCATGAACCTAGTAGGTAGTTACCAACATAATCCCAAAACAGGCAAGGAGAAATCAAGTGACTTATCCAGCAGACAAAAGGATCTCCAGAGTAACCTTCAGTTTCCTGCTCTCCATGGTTTTCCTCTTTTACTTGTTTTGAATTCTCTAGCACCCAGGGAGGCCGGCCTGAGACTGACAAGGGCACTTAGGGAGTGGAAATGAAAAACAAAGACACCTGCAGAGCCCATTAGTGAGTGGAAATTGAACTCCCAAACCTAAGGGCTGGTTCCCTAAGGTTTAAGATGAAGCAGAGAGCTTTGATCCTAACTCGGAAAGGGACTGACCTCCGTTCCCTGCAGGGAAAGGTAAACATTTTGTGGAAATGTAAACACATCACTAATGGTCTAAATGGCCTGTAATGGAGGCATAATTTCTATTGGAAACAAGCCCGGCCATCAAGATAAAGATGCTGTTACCCTCTGTGGGGGTGATCTTTCCAACTCCAGCCAGAGTGTTTCTGTGGTAGTGACTGCACCCACAGGGCAGATGAAGACTGAAATACTAATTTCCCAACCCCAAATCTGCCTTGATCTGCTTGAAAAGTCAGCACCTCCTCTGCTTGGGAGGTAAGTGCCACTCTGTATAGTTCTGCTGTGAAAAGGAGGTGGATGGGTGAGGTTGAGAAGGTGTAATTACAGGTGGATCCCAGAACGTCTCACACTGTGATGCCAGGCCAAGCTTTCTCTGCAACTGCACCCATGAAAGAACCTTCCTCGCCACCATTATCAAAACAGCTGTCAGGAAGGCGCCTGTTATTAAATGTCGCTCTGCAAGTCAGCACGGGAGGCATAATCACAGGTGCTCCACCTGGAGGGGAAGCTGTTCAAGAGGAGGAAAGAAAGAAAACACAAGAATGAGCAAACTAAAAACAAACAAATGAAGTGTAAAAATTCCATTAGAGCTCTAGAAACAGCGAGACGAAATGGAAAAGTGGGAAATGGGGGAGAGTCTCTGAAGGTTTCTTTAGCTCTTTGGTGAATGGATCTGTCCTTGTGGTGAATGGATATGTCCTTTTTCTCTCTTTCTTCTTCTTTTTTTTAAATTGACTTTTGCTCTTTTGTCAAGGCTGGAGTGAAGCGGTGTGATCTTGGCTCACTGCAACCTCCACCCCCTGGGTTCAAGCGATTCTCCTGCCTCAGCCTACCAAGTAGCTGGGATTACAAGCACCCACCACCACGACTGGCTAATTTTTGTATTTTTAGTAGAGACAGGGTTTCACCATATTGCTCAGGCTGGTCTCGAACTCCTGACCTCGGGTGATCTGCCCACCTCGGCCTCCCAAAGTGCTGGGATTACAGGTGTGAGCCACCGTGCCTGGCCCCTTTTTGTTTTTCAATCCATGGAGCAGAGGAAGAAGTTCTAGAAAAGTGACAAACAGGAGAATGTGCAGTCCTGGCACGGCCGTGTCTCCCGCTCCATGTTGCCCAATGAAATAATGGCGTCTTAGATCGAAAAACTAGAAAGCTGTTGGTGGCATGTCTGACCTGGCCTTTGCAGGACACCAAAAACACAAATGACTATCAAAGACCGCTTACCAGGCACAGCTGAGGGAGGGGGAAGGGGTAGGTCGGCCTCCCAAGATTCAGGCATGAGGAAATTAAGTAGGATTTGTTATCCCCAGAGTCATCCCCATGATGGGCCAGTGAACTAAAGATAATCGCTAGGTGTGCAAGTGTCAGTCACCAATTAATAAAATTGTCTTGGAGCTGTGGCTGCAAACCCAGGTGTACATTAGAATCACTGGAGGGAAGGGGTGATTTAAAACGAATTCAGTGGGCTGGGCATGTTGGCTCTTGCTAATAATCCCAGTGCTTTGGGAGGCCAAGGCAGGAGGATTGCTTGAGGCTAGGTGTTCAAGACTAGCCAGAGCAATATAACAAGACCCTGTCTTTACAAACAACCACCACAAAATAATAATAATAATAATAAATAAACACATACACACACACACAATTCAATGCTAGGTCTCATTCCAGGATAGTTAAAGTAGAATTTCTGGGGGCAGGGCTCAAGCAGCCCCTTGTCTTTTTTTTTTTTTTTTTTTTTTTGAGACAGGGTCTTGCTCTGTCATCCAGTCTGGAGTGCAGTGGTACAAGCATAGCTCACTGCAGCCTTCAGCCCCTGGGCTCAAGTGATCCTCCTACCTTAACCTCCTGCATAGCTGGGACTACAGGTGTGTACCACCATACCTGGCTAATTTTTTAAAGTTTTTTTGTAGAGACAGAGTCTTGCTATGTTACCCAGGCTGGTCTAAAACTCCTGGGTTTAAGTGATCCTCTTGCTTCAGCCTCCAAAAACACTGCAATTACAGGCATGAGCTGCCTCGCTTGGCCCCCATGTTTTTTAAAGCTCCCCAAGATGATTCTAATGTCCTGCCATGATGGAATTACCACCTGGAAGGAAGCAGGGCTTGTACTCTATCTCCTGGGAATACCCATCCACACCTAATCTGAATCCTCCCAACCTTGAAGGCACAGCTCACGTGTCACCCCTGAAAAACAACCATTACCGAGCCCTTAGAGGGTGCAAGATAATGAGTTACCCGCTCTCGAGGACACAAATAAGAACAAGACAGTCTCTGCCCAGACAGTTTATAAATCCAGGGAGGGAGAAAGCAAGTGTCTCCTACAGAGGGAGAGCTCAATCAATATTTATAAAATAAAAGAATGAATAAATAAGTGAATGACTTTACAATAATAATACAGTAAATTAAATACATGAAAACAGAGAAGCAAGTATTATGCACAGACGAAGAGATGATTGATGGGATGAGGGCTGGGGGAGACTGTAAAGGTAGTAGCATTTGAATTGGGTGTTGAAGGATTGGTAGTAATAACACGTAACATTTATTCAGAGCTTTAAAGTTGACAGGTGTTTTACATGCATGAACCCATTTAGTGCCTTTCTATACTGCTTGAGGTTGGCATTGGTTGGTATTTTAGTCCCTACTTTAGAAGTGAGGAAAAGTCAAATGAGCTAGCCAAGGTCATGTAGCTGGTGAGGAAGGGAGCCCAGGTCTCAAGCCTGGAATCCATTGTCTCTCCATAACACTGCTGTGGACTCGGGACATTCCTCTGGGGGAGGGACATTACAGGCCAGGAAAACAGCATAACAGAGACATGGATGTGTCATTCTGAGCATGTAGTTTATACATGGAAGGGTGATTTTTTTTTTTTAAGGAGCCTTCCTTTTAGGAAGAGTATTGTGAATGCAAGAAGGTCTGGCTGGCATTAAAATGAATGAAACCATGTCCTTTGCAGCAACATGGATGGAGCTGGAGGCCATTATCCTAAGTGAACTAACTCAGAAACAGAAAGCTGTTCTCACTCATAAGTGGGAGGCGAACATTTGGTATACATGGACAGAAAGATGGAAAATAATAGACACTGGTGATTCCCAAAGTGGCCAGGGAGGGAAAGGTTGAAAAACTACCTATTGGGTACAATGTTCAATATTTAGGTGGCACGTTTACTAGAAGCCTAATCCTTACCATTATGCAATATACCCATGTCATAAACATGTACATGTACCCCCTGAATCTAAAATTTTTTTAAAAGAAGGGGCCCAGTGCAGTGGCTCATGCCTGTAATCCCAGCACTTTGAGAGGCCGAGGCAGGAGGAGGGCTTGAAGTCAGGAGTTTGAGATCAGCCTGGGCAACATAGCAAGATCCTGTCTCTACAAAAAAATATAAAAATTAGCCAGGTGTGGTGGTGTGCACCTGTCATCCCATCTACTCAGGAGGCTGAGGTGAGAGGATTGCTTGAGCTCAGGTTACAGTGAGCTATGATAACACCACTTCACTCCAGCCTGGGTGACAAAGCAAGAACCTGTCTCTAGAAGAAAAAAAAAAAAGGCTGGCTGGGAGAGCTGAGATGTTGGTGAAGGTGTCCCCAGAGACCCCTGAACCCCAAAAATCATTGTTAACATTTTTCTTGAGACTTTTGTCACATCCTGCCAGGTATTCTTCTTGGATGAATTTGTCTCATCTCTCCTCCTATATGATAAACTCCTTGGCCAGTCACTGGCCACATTTGTATTTAAATTTCTCTAAAACTCAGTCAGGGTGGATGTAGGTTTTGTGGATCCTGTAACTTACACAATTTGAAAAGCCTTCTTTAAGAAAAATAATTAAAATTATAAGCACCAGATTTGGTACAAAATGAATATTTATTTAGAATGAAGGAAGAGCACACTGCCAATTACAAATTTTAAAAACAGACAAATACAACAAAACCAGGAAAATAATAGATATGTTTATTTCTTAACTACCTGACACCCCTTTGTAATACATTTTTAACCTCCAATTTTTTGGCCACATAAACCTTGATTGCCTTTTGAAATGATTTTTAAATTTGTAATACCATTTTTGATAGCAAGCACAGTTGACTAAAACTAGTTTCGTATTATTGAGGGTTTGCAAATGTTTATTTGAGCATCATAACTTGTTCATAAAATTAATTTATTTGATTACTATAAGATTTGGAGACATTTCTTGCACAGGGATGAATTTCAAATACTCTTTGTCTTGATGACTCTGAGAGACAGGAAAAAAGGAAAATCACACATCACTCAACACAACGCTTCTGACATCAGATGTGTAGGATGTGGAGGGGGGCGTTTCCCCCACACACAAACCAAGCAATTCTCCAGCAGACACCAACTGGAGGTCCTATAATTCAATTCAATTCAGTTCTGATGCTATCTATCTGAAGACAATTTGCCAGAACAGCTCGCAGAACTCAGGGAAATGTTTATGTTCACCTATTTACTGCAAAGGATATTACAGAGGATAGAGATGAACAGCCAGATGGGAGACGGGCATGAGGCCAGGCATGTGGGAAGGGGCGGGGAGCTTCTGCGCTCTCTCTGGGCTTACCACCCTCCAGGAACCCCAACGTGTCCCACTATCCAGAAGGCCCCTGAACCCCGTCCCTTAAGGTTTTCATGGAGGCTTCATGACATAGGCATGATTGGTCACATCATTGGCCACTGATGATCAACTCAACCTTCAACCCCTCTCCCCTGTCTGGAGGTCGAGGGTTGGGCTGAAAGTTTCAACCTTCTGAACACATGGTTGTTTCCCCGGCAACCAGCCCCATTCTGAGGCTGTGCAGGAGCCAGCAACCACCAGTCATCATATTAACCTACAAAAAGACACAGTGCGGCTGGGCGCGGTGGCTCACGCCTGTAATCCCAGCATTTTGGGAGGTTGAGACAGGTGGATCATCTGAGGTTAGGAGTTCAAGACCAGCCTGGCCAACATGGTGAAACTCCGTCTCTGCTAAAAATACAAAAAATTAGCCAGGTGTGGTGGCAGGCGCCTGTAATCCCAGCTACTTGGGAGGCTGAGGTGGGAGAATTGCTTGAACCCAGGAGGTAGAGGTTGCAATGAGCCGAGATGGCATGGCTGCACTCCAGCCTGGGCAACAAGAGTGAAACTTGGTCTCAAAAAAAAAAAAAATCACTTTGGAGATTACAAAGGCTTTTAGGAGCCACGTGCAGGGAGATGGGGAAATGTAATATATATGTCTTACTATAAATCACAATTTTACAATGACCCTCATTTACCAATGTGTCATAGATGTTCTCATTGCAGTAGTGTTGTATCCTTCATGTTTTTTTTTTTTTTTTTTTGAGACAGAGTCTTGCTCCATCACCCAAGATAGAGTGCAGTGGCACGATCTCGGCTCACTGTAACCTCCATCTCCTGGGTTCAGGTGATTCTCCTGCCTCAGCCTCCTGAGTAGCTGGGATTACAGGTAAGCACCAACACACTGGCTAATTTTTGTATTTTCAGTAGAGACAGGGTTTTGCCATGTTGGCCAGGCTGGTCTCTTAACTCCTGACCTCAAGTGATCCCCCTGCCTGGGCCTCCCAAAGTGCTGGGATTATAGGCATGAGCCACCATGCCCAGCCCCCTGCCGAAGGAAAATCTTGAGTTCCTTCAAGGGAAATTCTAGCCAGCTCTGAGATGTAAATGAGCAATTTGATAAGCAAGAAGGTAATAGTGGCTTAAAATGATAGCCAAGGAAGTTACAGTGAAGAGATGTTTGGTCCCCTACGAAAACTAAAGATAACATCTTAACATATGACCCCAAGTTGCTTTTCAGAAACCCAGACCCTCACCAAATGGATCCACTGACACAGAGGCCTCAGATGAGGGGAAGCTGAGGCCTGAACCCTGACCCCCGTTGTTTGTTCTAAATTTCTTCCTGCAGGACCTGGAGGAAGCCATGCTCACAGGCCAGAGCTAACATTGTTTTCTATTGAACCCTAATTTTTAGACAAAGCTTTGCCTCCTGAACCAATTTCAAATCAGAAAACCTTTGAAATCAGAAACCACCTATGACCTGTGCCCCCAAGCCCCCATTTTTAGGTCAAACCAACATAGAGCCTCCATGCATTGATTTATGGTTGTGCCTGTAACCTCTGCCTTCCCATCTTTAAAAACCCCTCCCTGCAAGTCATCAGAGTTCAGGTCTTACGCATGAGTTGCCTGATTCTCCTTGCTTGGCGCCCTGCAATAACCGCTTGGCTTTCTCTCCCTGAAAATCCCCATGTCAGTGTTTGGCTTTGCTGCATTGGGCGGGGGAACCCAAGTTTGATTCAGTAACAATGACACTTATAATGTATTAGGTTTATGAATTTAGCAAAAACATATGAGGATGCAAACACATTGCTGAGGCTTACCCAACACACCTTGGAAGAAAAACTGAGGCAAGAAAGGAGTTTGAAGCTTCAGTTTCATCAGCTTCAAAGTAAATCCACCTTTGGACACATTCTGGTGCTTTGAGAGAATAAGTGCTGAATGAATGAATGAATGAATGAATGAATGAATGCCTTTTCTCATAATGTGGAAGCCTAGGCTGGGAGCTGAGATTACAGAACACTCCAAACAAGGGGCCTGCAGGGGCTCTCTTCCTAATATGTGTCCCAGGTTGGTGGGTCCAGCCCAGAATCAAGCACAGTATTCCAGGAGTTATCTGGCTCTGCAAGGTGGGCAGAGTGCACCTGTTGCCTTACTCATTCCAGGCCATTTGCCTCTATTAATCCAAGCTATAATTGCTGTATTGGGCTTTTTTTTCTTTCCTTCTCTTTTGGCCAGCTACTCTTACCATGGATGCATACTGAGCTTGTAGTCAACTAAAACCTTTCAATGAGGCCGAGTGCGGTGGCTCACACCTGTAATCCCAGCAATTTGGGAGGCTGAGGCAGGTGGATCACCTGAGGTCAAGAGTTTGAGACTGGCCTGGCCAACATGGTGAAACCCTGTCTCTACTAAAAATACAAAAATTAGCTGGGCGTGTTGGCACACACTTATCATCTTAGCTACTCAGGAGGCTGAAGCAGGAGAATCACTTGAACTCAGGAGGTGGAGGTTGCAGTGAGCTGAGATTGCACCACTGCACTCCAGCCTGGGCAACAGAGCGACACTCTGTCTCAAAAAAATAAAATAAAACAAATAAAACTTTTCAATGTTTCACACTTGCTAAATCAGGTCTCTCTCAGGCTGTAACTGAGCAATTTAAGGTGCAAATGTATGATTCCATATTGATTTCAATTAAATTCCACAATTTTTTTTTTTTTTGAGATGGAGTCTCACTCTGTCGCCCAGGCTGGAGTGCAGTGCCGCAATCTCAGCTCACTGCAAGCTCCGCCTGCGGGTTCACGCCATTCTCCTGCCTCAGCCTCCCGAGTAGCTGGGACTACAGGCACCCGCCACCATGCTCAGCTAATTTTTTGTATTTTTAGTAGAGACGGGGTTTCACCGTGTTAGCCAGGATGGTCTCGATATCCTGACCTTGTGATCCCCCCGCCTCGGCCTCCCAAAGTGCTGGGATTACAGGGGTGAGCCACCACGCCCAGCCTAAATTCCACATTTTTATGCTTAGCTCACCACTCTGACCTCATGAGATGGATTTCACTATCCAGTGTGTCATCCAGCATAATGACTATGGCCACCCTTTCTAGAACATCCAAGTCACTGATTCCAAGACATCAGATGTGGCTCTGAGTGGAGCTCTGAATTTCATCCCCCTGAACTTCCACTCTGGCCTGACATTAATTCACCATCAATATCTTTTTAGTCCAGATGTTTAATCTATTTTGAATCCCTGTGGTTGTAATGCCATATAACCCAAATTTCAAACTTAGAAAGATATCAAATGCCTTGGTAGAATCTATGTATATTCCATAGGTCCACAATTCAACAGTACGGATATTCCATCAAAAAAATTAAATGTGCCAGGCGCAGTTGCTCACCATGTAATCTCAGCATTTTGGGAGGTTGAGGTCAGGAGTTTGAGACCAACCTGGCCAACATGGTGAAACCCCATCTCTACTAAAAATATAAAAATTAGCCGGGCATGGTGGTGTGCGCCTGTAATCCCAGCTGTTCCGGAGGCTGACACAGAAGAATTACTTGAACCCGGGAGGCGGAGGCTGCTGTGAGTGGAGATTGTGCCACTACACTCCAGCCTGGGCAACAGAGCGACACTCTGTCTCAAAAAAATAAAAATAAAACAAATAAAACCTTTCAATGTTTCACACTTGCTAAACCAGTTCTCTCTCAGGCTGTAACTGAGCAATTTAAGGTACAAATGCATGGTTCCATATTGATTTCAATTAAATTCCACATTTTTGTGCTTAGCCCACCACTCTGACCGCATGAGATGGATTTCACTCTCCAGTGTGTCATCCAGTGTGATGACTATGGCTACCCTTTCTAGAACATCCAAGTCACTGATTCCAACACATTGGATGTGGCTCTGAGTGGACCTCTGAGTCTCATCCCCCTGAACTTCCACTCTGGCCTGACTTTAATTCATCCATCGATATCTTTTTAGTCCAGATGTTTAGTCTACTTTGAATCCCTGTGGTTGTAA
>JAKFHT010001563.1:0-26965 GCA_023783455.1 Erythrocebus patas
GTTAAATCATTCTTTGGATTGAGGTTTGAAATCACTGTTCTGTGGAATCTGAGAAAGGACATTTGGGAATCTCTTAGAATATGAAAAATACCTCATAAAACCAGAAGGAAGCTTTCTGTGAAACTCTGTGTGAATTCTCACAGTTAAACTTTTCATTGAGCAGTATTCTAACACTGTTTTGTTTAGTCTGAAGGGATATTGGAGCTTTGAGGCTTATGGTGAAAAGGAAATATCTTCAGATAGAAACTGGAGAAGCTTTCTGAGGCTGCTTTGTGATGTGCATTCCACTCACAGAGTTATACTTTCTTCTCATAGAGATTGGGAATCCTTTTGGAGAAAAAAAGAGGAATTTATGGATGGTGAAAAAATAAATATCCTCAGAAAAACTGGAAGAAGCTTTCTGAAACTGCTTTGTGATGATATGTGTATTCATCTCACATAGATAAACTTTCTTTATTACAGTTTGGAAACTCTGTCATGGAGATCTGAAGGACATTCGGAGCACATTCAGGCTATGGTGAAAAGGAAATCTTCAGATAAAACTGGAAGAAGCTTTCTGAGAAACTGCTTTGTGATGTGCATTCCACTCAGGAGTTATACCTCTTTCTCATAAGGTGTTTGAACATTGTAAAAACCAAAATTATGATTTACTGGTGAAGAAAATATCCTGAAATAAAACCCAGAAGAAGTTCAACTGCTCTCTGATATGCATTCATTTCAGAGTTAAAACTTCATTTCCCAGTTTGGAAAGTCTGTCTTTGAATCTGAAGGGATATTAAGTGGCAGGCCTGTGGTGAGCAAAATATTCCATGAAAACTGGAGAAAAGCTTTCTGAGCAACTTTTGTGATGTGTGTATTCATCATATATCATTCTTTGGATTGAGCAGTTTGAAATCACTGTTTCTGGAACTGAGAAAGGAACACTCTTGAATATGTGAAAAGAAATATCCTCAGATAAAACCAGAAGGAAGCTTTCTGTGAAACTGCTCTGTGTCATATGAATTCACTCACAGTTAAGCTTCTTTTCATTGAGCAGTATTCTAACACTGTTTTATTTAGTCAGCTAGGGATATTCGGAGCTTTGAGGCTTATGGTGAAAAGGAAATATCTTCAGATAGAAACTGGAGAGAAGCTTTCAAGGAGCTTTTGTGATGTGCATTCACTCACAGAGTTATACCTTTTCTTCTCATAGAGTTGAATCCTTTTGGAGAAAACCAGAGGACATTTGGGGTATATGGATGGCTATGGTGAAAAGGAAATATCCTCAGACAAAAACTGGAAAGAAGCTTTCTGTGAAACTGCTTTGTGATGATATGTATTCATCATAGATAAAATTCTTTCTATTATAGTTTGAAACTCTGTCATGGACGGATTATGAAGGGACATTGAGCATTCAGGACTATGGTGAAAAGGAAATATCTTCAGATAAAACTGGAGAAGCTTTCTGAAACTGCTTTGTGATGTGTGCATTCTCAGGGAGTTATACTCTTTTCTCTAGCAGTGTTTGAACACTGTTCTGTAACTGAAAAAGTGATATTTTGGGCGCATTGAAGACTATGGAAAAGTGAAATATCCTCAAATAAAACTGAGAAAGCTTTCGAAACTGCTCTCTGATATGTGCATTCATTTCACAGAGTTAAAGCTTTCTCTACGTTGCCCAGTTTGGAAACTCTGTCTTTGAGGAATCTGTGAAGGATATTAAGTGGCGCCCGGACTTGTGAAAAGGAAATCTTCAGATGAAAACTGGAGAAGCTTTCTGAGCTGCTTTGTGATGTGCATTCACTCACAGTTATACTTTTTCTTTCAGATTGAAATCACTTTTGGAGAAAAAGACAAGGATATGGAAGTGAAAAGAAATATCTCAAAAAAACTGGAAAGAAGCTTTCTGTGAAACTGCTTTTGTGTATGATTCATCTCACATAGTTAAACTTTCTTTCATTCATTGAAACTCACATGAGGATTAGAAAGACATTCAGCACTTGAGGCTTATGGTGAAAAAAATCTTCAGATAAAAATGGAGAGAAGCTTTCTGAGAAACTGCTTTGTGATGTTTCCACTCAGAGTTATACTTCTTTTCTCATAAGCAGTTTGACACTGTTTTGTAAAAAAAGTGACATTTGGAGTATTGAACTATTTCAAAGTGAAATATCTGAAATAAAACTAGAAAGAAGCTTTCCAAGAACTGCTTCTGATATGTGCATTCATTTCAGATAAAGCTTTCTACATTGCAGTTTGAAAACTCTGTTGAGGATCTGTGAAGGGATATTAAGGGCATTCAGGTTGTGGTGAAAAGGAAATATCTTCAGATAAAACTGGAAGAAGCTTTCTGAACTGCTTGTGATGTGTATTCATCTCATAGTTAAACTTTCTTTATGAGCAGTTTGAACTGTTCTGTGGAACTGAAGGATATATTTTAGAATATGGAGAAAAATATCCTGATAAAAACCAGAGAAGAACTTTCTGTGAAACTGCTTGTGTCTTGTTCCTCTCTCAGTTAGCTTCCTTTTTCATTGAGCAGTTTTCTAACACTGTTTATGATGTGAAGGGATATTGTGCTTTGAGAATGGTGAAGGAAATATCTTCAGATAAAACTGGAAGAAGCTTTCCGAGAACTGCTTTTGCTGTGTGCATTCCACTCAGTTATAATTCTTCTCATCTGAGGTTGAAACTGTTCTGTAAAACTCAGAAAAACTTCTTGAGCAGCTTGAAACTGTCATGGAGAAAATTTTATTATGGTGAAAAGAAATATCTTGAAAAAAGAGGAAGAAACTGTGAAACTGCTTTTTGATGTTTATTCATCACAGTTAAACTTCTTTTTAGCAGTTTCAAAACTCTCTGAGGATCTGAGAAGGACAGAGCTATTCAACTATGTGAAAAAGGAAATATCTTCAGATAAAACTGGAGAAGCTTTCTGAAAACTGCTGTGATGTGTGCATTCACTCACAGAGTTAAACCTTCTTTATAGCAGTTTGAACACTGTTTTGAAACTGAGGGGACATTTGGGAGCTCTGAATAAGGAAAAAAATCCTCAGACAAAAACCAGAAGAAGCTTTCTGTGAAACTGCTTGTGTGATGTGAATTCATTCTCACAGTTAAACTTTCTTTTTTCATTGAGCAGTTTCTAAACTGTTTTATTTCTGAAGGGATATTGGAGCATATGTGGTGAAAAAGGAAATATCTTCAGATAGAAAGCTTTCTGAGAACTGCTTTGTGATGTGCATTCACTCACAGGTTATACCTTTCTTTCATAGAGCATGAAAATCCTTTGGAGAAAAATAAGGACATTGAAGACTATGGCTATGGTGAAAAGAAATATCCTCAGATAAAACTGGAAGAAGCTTTCTGTGAAACTGCTCTGTGATATGTGCATTCACATAGAAAAGCTTCTTTCATTAAAGTTTGGAAACTCTGTCATGAGGATAAAAGGGTGAGCACATTCAGGCTATGGTGAAAAAGGAAATATCTTCAGATAAAAACTGGAAGAAGCTTTCTGAAACTGCTTTGTGATGTGTTATTCACTCACATAGATAAAACCTTCTTTTTAGTTTGAAAACTCTGTCTGATCTGAAGGGACATTGGGAGCATTGATATGTGGTGAAAAATATCTTCAGATAAAAACTGGAGAAAAGCTTTCTGAGAAACTGCTTTGTGATGTTGTATTCATCTCATGAGTTAAACTTCTTTATTGAAGTTTGAAATCTGTTTCTGTGGAATCTGAGGAAGGACATTTGGGAGCTCTTTGAATATGGAGAAAAGAGAAATCAATAAAAGCTATGAAAAATTCAAAGCTTGTCCTCTTTTTTTCTCTCAAAATCATAAAGCTGTTTTGTGAAAAAGAAATGCTTTGAGAAAAACTGGAAGAAATTGTGAAAACAGAAAGAAAGCTTTCACATCTATTCAACATATGTTATTCTCTCATAGGAAGAAAGAAATATTCTTGGAAAGAAATTAAAGTCTGTTTGAGACAGAGTATATTTACATTTCTCAGAAAAAAACTGATAAGAATTCAGAAATCTGGATACTTATGTGAAAAATCATTATAAATAGAAACAGAAGAAAGGAATATTCCATTAAATTCTGAGATAAAATACTGAAACTTCAAGGGAGAAGACATTTCAAGGAGAACTAAAAATGTGTGAAATAAAGACACTCTGGAAGAACTCTGCTCTGATGAAAACTTCTGAAAAGATCTGAATGAATTTATAGATTCATCTCATAAGTAAATGACTTCACAGAAGGAAAAAACTGTTTGTTCATATGGAAAAAGGATTAAGAAATCCTGAAAAAACAAAGCTGGAGAAATATGATTAAACTATCTCAAAGAAGAAAAAACATGTCTGGAAAACAGAATCTGAACCTGGAAAGAAAGAGTCCTCAGAAATTCCAACATTCAGACTTTTGAAACTGAGAGAAACAGAAATGGGAAACTTTTAATAAAGTCTGAAAATTCTATAAGAAACTGTCTTTTCCACTCATAGTTTCGTGGATTGAGCTTTGTTAAATCATTCTGAGGAAAACTGATTCTTTGGAATGAGAAGATTATGAAAAAAAAAAGAAGAAAAAAACCTGAAAAGTCTCATTAAACTGCTTCTCTGAAAAACTCCATCATGAAAGAATCAGAATGAGTTTTGAACTATCTGAAAAGGGATATCCAGAATACAAAGCTCAAACTTTCAGACAAAAACTAAAAATGAGGAGAAAGCTTTCTGAAGACATTCTCAGAAAGATGAAAAAAATATCTCTAAAGATGAGAAAGAAATAAAACCACTGGATACATCTAGTTGAAACTTTCAGAAACAACTCTGGAATGTGAGAAATATCTTTCATTGGTGAGAAACTGTTCAACTTTGAAAAACTTCTTTAGGATGAACTGTGAATATTCATCATTGGAGAGTTATAAATTTTTTAAGACTGATGTTTGAGCTTTCCAAAACAAAGTGAATTTTTCATGTGAAGAGGATTGAAAATATGTATCAAAAAACAGAAAAAAAGGATATTTTGAAGACTATCAGTGAAAATATCTCATCACAGAAGAAAACCAAACACTGTTTCACTCAGAGTAACTGCTGTCTTTGGAGAAATAAAGCTTTGGGAAATTCTTGAAACCTTTGAAAACTTTTCAGCAACTGTGAAATATTCATATGAAAAAAGACTTTTCTGTTGAAAGAAGTTTATTTTTTAGAATATGGAAAAAGAAATATCCTCAGATAAAACCAGAAGGAAGCTTTCTGTGAAACTGCTATGTGTGTGAATTCCACTCACTCAGTTAAGCTTCTTTTCATTGAGCAATTTCCTAACACTGTTTATGTTTAGTGTGAAGGGATATTCGGGAACACTTTGAGGCTTACAGTGAAAAAGGAAATATGTTCTGATAGAAACTGGAGAGAAGCTTTCCCAAACTGCTTTGTGACGTGTGCATTCCACTCACAGTGTTATACCTCTCTTCTCATACAGCATCTAGGAAACCCTTTCTGTGAAACTGTTCTTAGATATGTGTATTCATCTCACATAGATAAATCTTTCTCTACATTAGCTTGGAAACTCTGTCATGGATGGATCCGTGAAGGGATATTCGGGAACACATTCAGGACTATGGTGAAAAAGGAAATATCTTCAGATAAAAACTGGAAAGAAGCTTTCTGTGAATCTGCTTTTTGCTGTGTTTATTCATCTCACATAGATAAAACTTTCTTTATATTACACAGTTTGGAAACTCTGTCATGGATGGATCCGCAATGGGATATTCATTCAGGCCTATGGTGAAAAAGGAAATTTTTTCAGATAAAAACTGGAGAGAAGCTTTCTGAGAAACTGCTTTGTGATGTGTGCATTCCACTCAGGGAGCTATACCTCTTTTCTCATAAGGCAGTGTTTGAACACTGTTCCTGTAAAACTGAAAAGTGATATTTTGGGCATTCACTATGGGAAAAGTGAAATATCCTCAGATAAAACCAGAAGGAAGCTTTCTGTGAAACTGCTCTGTGATATGTGCATTCATTTCACAGAGTTAAAGCTTACTCTACATTGCCCAGTTTGGAAACTCTGTCTTTGAGGAATCTGTGAAGGATATTAAGTGGCAGAGGCTGTGGTGAGCAAGGAAATGTCTTCCATGAAAACTGGAGAGAAGCTTTCTGAGAAACTGCTTGTGATGTGTATTCATCTCATAGAGTTAAATCATTCTTTGGATTGAGCAGTTTGAAATCACTGTTTCTGTGGAATCTGAGAAGGACATTTGGGAATGCTCTTAGAATATGAAAAAGAAATATCCTCAGATAAAACCAGAAGGAAGCTTTCTGTGAAACTGCTATGTGAATTCCTCTCACTCAGTTAAGCTTCTTTTCATTGAGCAGTTTTCTAACACTGTTTTATTTAGCTGAAGGATATTTAAGTGCTTTGAGCTTACAGTGAAAAGGAAATATCTTCAGATAGAAACTGGAGAAGCTTTCTGAGGAACTGCTTTGTGACGTGTGCATTCCACTCACAGTTATACTCTCTTCTCATACAGCATTGGGAATCCTTTTGGAGAAAAAGCTACCAAGGGATATTGGGAAGCTATGGTGAAAAGGAAATATCCTCAGACAAAAACTGGAAAGAAGCTTTCTGAAACTGCTTTTGATGTGTGTATTCATCTCACATAGATAAAACTTTCTTTCATTACAGTTTGAAACTCTGTCATGGATGGATCTGAAGGGACATTTGGGAGCATTCAGGCCTATGGTGAAAAGGAAATATCTTCAGATAAAAACTGGAAAGAAGCTTTCTGAGAAACTGCTTTTTGTATGCATTCATCACATAGATAAAACTTTCTTTCATTACAGCTTGAAACTCTGTCATGGATGGATCTGAAGGGACATTTGGGAGCACATTCAGGACTATGGTGAAAAAGGAAATATCTTCAGATAAAAACTGGAAAGAAGCTTTCTGAGGAACTGCTTTGTGTGTGCATTCACTCAGAGTTATACCTCTTTTCTCATAAGGCAGTGTTTGAACACTGTTCTGTAAAACTGAAAAGTGATATTTGAGCATTGAAGACTATGGCAAAAGTGAAATATCCTCAAATAAAACCAGAAAGAAGCATTCAAGAAACTGCTCTGATATGTGCATTCATTTCACAGAGTTAAAACACTCTACATTGCCAGTTTGGAAACTCTGTCTTTGAGGAATCTGAAGGATATTAAGTGGCAGAGGCTGTGGTGAGCAAGGAAATGTCTTCATGAAAACTGGAGAGAAGCTTTCTGAGCAACTGCTTTGTGATGTGTGTATTCATCTCATAGAGTTAAATCATTCCTTGGATTCAGCAGTTTGAAATCACTGTTTCTGTGGAATCTGAGAAGGACATTTGGGAATGCTCTTAGAATATGAAAAGAAATATCCTCAGATAAAACCAGAAGGAAACTTTCTGTGAAACTGCTGTGTCATGTGAATTCCTCTCACTCAGTTAAGCTTCTTTTCATTGAGCAGTATTCTAACACTGTTTATGTTTAGCTGAAGGATATTTGGGAGTGCTTTGAGGCTTATGGTGAAAAGGAAATATCTTCAGATAGAAACTGGAGAGAAGCTTTCTGAGAAACTGCTTTGTGATGTGCATTCACTCACAGTGTTATACCTTCTTCTCATACAGCATTGGGAATCCTTTGGAGAAAAAGCTACCAAGGGACATTCGGAGTATATGCTATGGTGAAAAGGAAATATCCTCAGACAAAAACTGGAAAGAAGCTTTCTGTGAAACTGCTCTGTGATATGTGTATTCATCTCACATAGATAAAACTTTCTTTACATTACAGCTTGAAACTCTGTCATGGATGGATCTGAAGGGACATTTGGGAGCATTCAGGCTATGGTGAAAAATATCTTCAGATAAAAATGGAAGCTTTCTGAGAAACTGCTTTGTGATGTGCATTCCACTCAGGAGTTATACCTCTTTTCTCATAAGGCAGTGTTTGAACACTGTTCCTGTAAAATGAAAAAAGATATTTTGAGCATTGAAGACTATGGTGAAAAAGAAATATCCTCAAATAAAACCAGAAGAAGCTTTCAAGAAACTGCTCTCTGATGTGCATTCATTTCACAGAGTTAAAGCTTACTCTACATTGCCCAGTTTGGAAACTCTGTCTTTGAGGAATCTGCGAAGGGATATTAAGTGGCGAGGCCTGTGGTGAGCAAGGAAATGTCTTCATGAAAACTGGAGAGAAGCTTTCTGAGCAACTGCTTTGTGATGTGTGTATTCATCTCATAGAGTTAAATCATTCTTTGGATTGAGCAGTTTGAAATCACTGTTTCTGTGGAACCTGAGAAAGGACATTTGGGAATGCTCTTAGAATATGCTGAAAAGAAATACCCTCAGATAAAAACCAGAAGGAAGCTTTCTGTGAAACTGCTCTGTCATGTGAATTCCACTCACACAGTTAAGCTTCTCTTTTCATTGAGCAGTATTCTAACACTGTGTTTAGTCTGCGAAGGGATATTCAGGACCGCTTTGAGGCTTATGGTGAAAAGGGAAATATCTTCAGATAGAAACTGGAGAGAAGCTTTCTGAGGAACTGCTTTGTGATGTGCATTCACTCAGAGTTATACCTTTTTCTCATAGAGGATTGGGAATCCTTTTGGAGAAAAAGCTACCAGGGACATTGGAATATATGATGGCTATGGTGAAAAGGAAATATCCTCAGACAAAAACTGGAAAGAAGCTTTCTGTGAAACTGCTTTGTGATGATATGTTTATTCATCTCACATAGATAAAACTTTCTTTATATTACACAGTTTGAAACTCTGTCTTTGAGGAATCTGAAGGGATATTGCACATTTGACTATGGTGAAAAAGGAAATATCTTCAGATAAAACTGGAAAGAAGCTTTCAAGAAACTGCTTCTGATGTGTGCATTCACTCAGAGTTATACTCTTTTCTCATAAGCAGTGTTTGAACACTGTTCTGTAAAACTAAGTATGCACATTGAAGACTATGGAAAAGTGAAATATCCTCAAATAAAACCAGAAGAAGCTTTCAAGAAACTGCTCTCTGATGTGCATTCATTTCACAGAGTTAAAGCTTACTCTACATTGCCAGTTTGGAAACTCTGTCTTTGAGGAATCTGTGAAGGATATTAAGTGGCTAGGCTGTGGTGAGCAAGGAAATGTCTTCAGAAAACTGGAAGAAGCTTTCTGAGCAACTGCTTTGTGATGTGTATTCATCTCATAGAGTTAAATCATTCTTTGGATTGAGCAGTTTGAAATCACTGTTTCTGTGGAATCTGAGAAGGACATTTGGGAACTCTTAGAATATGGAAAAGAAATATCCTCAGATAAAACCAGAAGGAAGCTTTCTGTGAAACTGCTCTGTGTCATGTGAATTCCTCTCTCAGTTAAGCTTCTCTTTTCATTGAGCAGTATTCTAACACTGTTTGTTTAGCTGAAGGATATTTGGGAGTGCTTTGAGGCTTATGGTGAAAAAGGAAATATCTTCAGATAGAAACTGGAGAGAAGCTTTCTGAGAAACTGCTTTGTGATGTGCATTCACTCACAGAGTTATACTCTCTTCTCATAGAGGATTGGGAATCCTTTTGGAGAAAAAGCTACCAGGGACATTCGGAGTATATGCTATGGTGAAAAAGGAAATATCCTCAGACAAAAACTGGAAAGAAGCTTTCTGTGAAACTGCTTTGTGATGTGTTTATTCATCTCACATAGATAAAACTTTCTTTCATTACAGTTTGAAACTCTGTCATGGATGGATCTGAAGGGACATTGGGAGCATTCAGGCTATGGTGAAAATATCTTCAGATAAAACTGGAGAAGCTTTCTGAAACTGCTTTGTGATGTGCATTCCACTCAGGAGTTATACCTCTTTTCTCATAAGCAGTGTTTGAACACTGTTCCTGTAAAACTGAAAAAGTGATATTTGAGCATTGAAGACTATGGTGAAAAGAAATCCTCAAATAAAACCAGAAGAAGCTTTCAAGAAACTGCTCTCTGATGTGCATTCATTTCACAGAGTTAAAGCTCTACATTGCCCAGTTTGGAAACTCTGTCTTTGGAATCTGTGAAGGGATATTAAGTGGCTAGGCTGTGGTGAGCAAGGAAATCTTCAGATGAAAACTGGAGAGAAGCTTTCTGAGCTTTGTGATGTGTATTCATCTCATAGAGTTAAATCATTCTTTGGATTGAGCAGTTTGAAATCACTGTTTCTGTGGAATCTGAGAAGGACATTTGGGAACTCTTAGAATATGGAAAAGAAATATCCTCAGATAAAACCAGAAGGAAGCTTTCTGTGAAACTGCTCTGTGTCATGAATTCCACTCACAGTTAAGCTTCTCTTTTCATTGAGCAGTTTCTAACACTGTTTTGTTGCAAAGGATATTAGGAACTTTGAGGCTTATGGTGAAAAGGAAATATCTTCAGATAAAACTGGAAGCTTTCTGAGAACTGCTTTGTGATGTGCATTCCACTCACAGAGTTATACCTCTTTTCTCATAGATTGGGAATCCTTTTGGAGAAAAAGCTACCAGGGACATTGGAGTATATGGACTATGGTGAAAAGGAAATATCCTCAGAAAACTGGAAGAAGCTTTCTGAAACTGCTTTGTGATGTGTGTATTCATCTCACATAGATAAAACTTTCTTTATATTACACAGTTTGAAACTCTGTCATGGATGGATCTGAAGGACATTGGGAGCATTCAGGCTATGGTGAAAAGGAAATATCTTCAGATAAAACTGGAAGCTTTCTGAGAAACTGCTTTGTGATGTGTGCATTCCACTCAGGAGTTATACCTCTTTTCTCATAAGCAGTGTTTGAACACTGTTCCTGTAAAACTGAAAAAGTGATATTTGGAGCATTGAAGACTATGGTGAAAAGAAATCCTCAAATAAAACCAGAAGAAGCTTTCAAGAAACTGCTCTCTGATGTGTGCATTCATTTCACAGAGTTAAAGCTCTACATTGCCCAGTTTGAAACTCTGTCTTTGAGGAATCTGTGAAGGGATATTAAGTGGCTAGGCTGTGGTGAGCAAGGAAATCTTCAGATGAAAACTGGAGAGAAGCTTTCTGAGCTTTGTGATGTGTATTCATCTCATAGAGTTAAATCATTCTTTGGATTGAGCAGTTTGAAATCACTGTTTCTGTGGAATCTGAGAAGGACATTTGGGAACTCTTAGAATATGAAAAAAATATCCTCAGATAAAACCAGAAGGAAGCTTTCTGTGAAACTGCTTTGTGATGTGTATTCATCTCATAGAGTTAAATCATTCTTTGGATTGAGCAGTTTGAAATCACTGTTTTGTGGAATCTGAGAAGGACATTGGGAGCACATTCAGGACTATGGTGAAAAATATCTTCAGATAGAAACTGGAGAGAAGCTTTCTGAAACTGCTTTGTGATATGTGTATTCATCTCATAGAGTTAAAACATTCTTTGGATTGAGCAGTTTGAAATCACTGTTTTGTGGAATCTGAGAAGGACATTGGGAGCACATTCAGGACTATGGTGAAAAGGAAATATCTTCAGATAAAACTGGAGAAGCTTTCTGAAACTGCTTTGTGATGTGCATTCATTTCACAGTTAAGCTTCTCTACATTGCAGTTTGGAAACTCTGTCTTTGAGGAATCTGAGAAGGACATTTGGGAACTCTTAGAATATGGAAAAGAAATATCTTCAGATAAAACTGGAAGAAGCTTTCTGAAACTGCTTTGTGATGTGTATTCATCTCATAGAGTTAAAACATTCTTTGGATTGAGCAGTTTGAAATCACTGTTTTGTGGAATCTGAGAAGGACATTGGGAGCACATTCAGGCTATGGTGAAAAGTGAAATATCCTCAAATAAAACCAGAAGAAGCTTTCTGAGCAACTGCTTTGTGATGTGTATTCATCTCATAGAGTTAAATCATTCTTTGGATTGAGCAGTTTGAAATCACTGTTTTGTGGAATCTGAGAAGGACATTTGGGAACTCTTAGAATATGGAAAAGAAATATCTTCAGATAAAACTGGAGAAGCTTTCTGAAACTGCTTTGTGATGTGCATTCCACTCAGTTAAGCTTCTCTTTTCATTGAGCAGTTTCTAACACTGTTTATGTTTAGGGGAGGATATTTGGGAGAAAAATCTTCAGATAAAACTGGAAGAAGCTTTCTGAGGAACTGCTTGTGATGTGTGCATTCACTCAGAGTTATACCTCTTCTCATTGAGCATCAAAACCCTTTTGGAGAAAAAGTGCAAAGGATGCATGTTGATGCCTATGGTGAAAAGGAAATAGCCTCAGACAAAAACTGGAAGAAGCTTTCTGTGAAACTGCTTTGTGATGTGTATTCATCTCACATAGATAAAGCTTTCTTTACATTATGGAAACTCTGTCATGGAGATCACGAAGGACATTCGGGGCACATTCAGGACTATGGTGAAAAGGAAATATCTTCAGATAAAACTGGAAAAAGCTTTCTGTGAATCTGCTATGTTTATTCATCTCACATAGATAAACTTTCTTACACAGTTTGAAACTCTGTCATGGATGGATCCAAAGGACATTTGGAGCACATTCAGGCTATGGTGAAAAGGAAATATCTCAGATAA
Organism: Erythrocebus patas; assembly: GCA_023783455.1. NCBI lineage: Eukaryota > Metazoa > Chordata > Mammalia > Primates > Cercopithecidae > Erythrocebus > Erythrocebus patas. Next base: position 12,559 of record JAKFHT010001563.1, read on the forward strand.
AACTGGAGAAGCTTTCTGAGAAACTGCTTTGTGATGTGTTCATTCACTCAGAGTTATACTTTCTTTTCTCATAAGGCAGTGTTTGAACACTGTTCCTGTAAAACTGAAAAAGTGATATTTGGAGCATTGAAGACTATGGAAAAGTGAAATATCCTCAAATAAAACCAGAAAGAAGCATTCAAGAAACTGCTCTCTGATATGCATTCATTTCACAGAGTTAAAGCTTACTCTACATTGCCCAGTTTGGAAACTCTGTCTTTGAGGAATCTGAGAAGGATATTAAGTGGCACCTGGAGGCCTGTGGTGAGCAAGGAAATGTCTTCATGAAAACTGGAGAAGAAGCTTTCTGAGCAACTGCTTTGTGATGTGTATTCATCTCATAGTTAAATCATTCTTTGGATTGAGCAGTTTGAAATCACTGTTTTGTGGAATCTGAGAAGGACATTTGGGAGCTCTTAGAATATGGAGAAATATCCTCAGATAAAACCAGAAGGAAGCTTTCTGTGAAACTGCTCTGTCATGTGAATTCCACTCACAGTTAAGCTTCTTTTCATTGAGCAGTTTCTAACACTGTTTATGTTTAGCTGTGAAGGATATTGGGAGCACTTTGAGGCTTATGGTGAAAAGGAAATATGTTCAGATAGAAACTGGAAGAAGCTTTCTGAGCTGCTTTGTGATGTGCATTCACTCACAGTGTTATACTCTTCTCATACAGCATGGAAACCCTTTTGGAGAAAAAGCTACCAGGGACATTCAGGGATATGGAGCTATGGTGAAAAGGAAATATCCTCAGACAAAAACTGGAAGAAGCTTTCTGTGAAACTGCTCTGATATGCATTCATCTCACATAGATAAACTTTCTTTCATTATGTTTGAAACTCTGTCATGGATGGATCCATGAAGGACATTTGGGAGCACATTCAGGCTATGGTGAAAAGGAAATATCTTCAGATAAAAACTGGAGAAGCTTTCTGTGAAACTGCTTTTGATATTCATCTCACATAGATAAACTTTCTTTACATTACAGTTTGGAAACTCTGTCTTTGAGGAATCTGAAGGATATTGGGACATTCAGGCTATGGTGAAAAGGAAATATCTCAGATAAAAACTGGAAGAAGCTTTCTGAGAAACTGCTTTGTGATGTGCATTCACTCAGAGTTATACTTTCTTCTCATAAGGCAGTGTTTGAACACTGTTCCTGTAAAACTGAAAAAGTGATATTTCAGCATTGAAGACTATGGTGAAAAGTGAAATATCAAATAAAACCAGAAGAAGCATTCAAGAAACTGCTCTCTGATGTGCATTCATTTCACAGAGTTAAAGCTTACTCTACATTTCAGTTTGAAACTCTGTCTTTGAGGAATCTGAAGGGATATTAAGTGGAGTTTCTGAGAGGAAATCTCTTCTGTGAGAAAGCTTTCTGAGCTGCTTTGTGATGTGTATTCATCTCATAGAGTTAAATCATTCTTTGGATTGAGCAGTTTGAAATCACTGTTTCTGTGGAACCTGAGAAGGACATTTGGGAGCTCTTAGAATATGCTGAAAAGAAATAACTCAGATAAAACCAGAAGGAAGCTTTCTGTGAAACTGCTCTCTGTGGTCCACTCAGTTAAGCTTCTCTTTTCATTGAGCAGTATTCTAACACTGTTTATGTTTAGCTGTGAAGGATATTGGGAGCACTTTGAGGCTTATGGTGAAAAGGAAATATCTTCAGATAGAAACTGGAGAAGCTTTCTGAAACTGCTTTGTGATGTGCATTCACTCACAGAGTTATACTTTCTTCTCATAGAGGATTGGGAATCCTTTTGGAGAAAAAGCTACCAGGACATTTGTATTGAGCTATGGTGAAAAGGAAATAGCCTCAGACAAAAACTGGAAAGAAGCTTTCTGTGAAACTGCTCTGTGATATGTGTATTCATCTCACATAGATAAAGCTTTCTTTACATTACAGCTTGGAAACTCTGTCATGGATGGATCCATGAAGGGACATTTGGAGCATTCAGGACTATGGTGAAAAAGGAAATATCTTCAGATAAAAACTGGAAAGAAGCTTTCTGTGAATCTGCTTTTTGCTATGTTTATTCATCTCATAGATAAAGCTTTCTTTACATTACACAGCTTGGAAACTCCGTCATGGATGGATCCATGAAGGGATATTTGGGATCACATTCAGGCCTATGGTGAAATATCTTCAGATAAAACTAGAAGCTTTCTGAGAAACTGCTTTGTGATGTGTGCATTCCACTCAGGGAGTTATACCTTTTTCTCATAAGGCACTGTTTGAACACTGTTCCTGTAAAACTAAAAAAGTGATATTTGGAGCACATTGAAGACTATGGAAAAGTGAAATATCAAATAAAACCCAGAAAGAAGCATTCCAAGAAACTGCTCTCTGACATGTCCATTCATTTCACAGAGTTAAAGCTTACTCTACATTTCCCAGTTTGGAAATCTGTCTTTGAGGATTCTGCGAAGGATATTAAGTGGCAACTGAGGCCTGTGGCGAGCAAGGAAATGTCTTCCTGAAAACTGGAGAAGCTTTCTGAGCAACTGCTTTTTGATGTGTGTATTCATCTCATAGTTAAATCATTCTTTGGATTGAGCAGTTTGAAATCACTGTTTCTGTGGAATCTGAGAAGGACATTTGGGAGCTCTTTAGAATATGCTGAAAAGAAATATCCTCAGATAAAACCAGAAGCTTTCTGTGAAACTGCTCTGTCATGTGAATTCACTCACACAGTTAAGCTCTCTTTTCATTGAGCAGTATTCTAACACTGTTTATGTTTAGCTGTGAAGGATATTGGGAGCACTTTGAGGCTTATGGTGAAAAGGAAATATCTTCAGATGAAACTGGAGAAGCTTTCTGAGCTGCTTTGTGATGTGCATTCACTCACAGATACTTCTTCTCATAGAGGATTGGGAATCCTTTTGGAGAAAAAGCTACCAGGGACATTTGGGATATGGAGCTATGGTGAAAAGGAAATATCCTCAGACAAAACTGGAAAGAATTTCTGTGAAACTGCTTTTGATAGATATGTTTATTCATCTCACATAGATAAAACTTTCTTTATATTATGCAGTTTGAAACTGTCATGGACAGATCTGAAGGGACATTTGAGCACATTCAGGCCTGTGAAAAGGAAATATCTTCAGATAAAAACTGGAGAAGCTTTCTGAGAAACTGCTTTGTGATGTGTGCATTCCACTCAGAGTTATACCTCTTTTCTCATAAGGCAGTGTTTGAACACTGTTCCTGTAAACAGAAAAATGATATTTTCAGCATTGAAGACTATGGAAAAGTGAAATATCAAATAAAACCAGAAAGAAGCATTCCAAGAAACTGCTCTCTGACATGTGCATTCATTTCACAGAGTTAAAGCTTACTCTACATTTCCCAGTTTGGAAACTCTGTCTTTGAGGAATCTGTGAAGGATATTAAGTGGCAACTGAGGCCTGTGGTGAAAAGGAAATATCTTCAGATGAAAACTGGAGAAGCTTTCTGAGCAACTGCTTTTGATGTGTGTATTCATCTCAGAGTTAAATCATTCTTTGGATTGAGCAGTTTGAAATCACTGTTTCTGTGGAATCTGAGAAGGACATTTGGGAAGCTCTTAGAATATGCTGAAAAGAAATACCTCAGATAAAACCAGAAGGCTTTCTGTGAAACTGCTCTGTCATGTGAATTCCTCACACAGTTAAGCTTCTCTTTTCATTGAGCAGTATTCTAACACTGTTTTTTAGTGTGTATAGGGAGCACAGGCTTATGGTGAAAAGGAAATATCTTCAGATGAAACTGGAGAAGCTTTCCAAGAAACTGCTCTCTGATGTGCATTCACTCACAGAGTTATACTTTTCTTCTCATAGATTGAATCCTTTTGGAGAAAAAGCTACCAGGGACATTTGGAGTATTGGACTATGGTGAAAAGGAAATATCCTCAGACAAAACTGGAAAGAATTTCTGTGAAACTGCTTTGTGATGATATGTTATTCATCTCACATAGATAAAACTTTCTTTACATTATGCAGTTTGAAACTGTCATGGACAGATGATGAAGGACATTTGAGCACATTCAGGCCTGTGAAAAGGAAATATCTTCAGATAAAAACTGGAAAGCTTTCTGAGAAACTGCTTTGTGATGTGTGCATTCCACTCAGGAGTTATACCTCTTTTCTCATAAGGCAGTGTTTGAACACTGTTCCTGTAAAACTGAAAAAGTGATATTTCATGAGACATGGCAAAAGTGAAATATCAAATAAAACCAGAAAGAAGCTTTCCAAGAAACTGCTCTGATGTGCATTCATTTCAGAGTTAAAACCACTACATTGCCCAGTTTGGAAACTCTCTTTGAGGAATCTGTGAAGGGATATTAAGTGGTGCGAGGCTTGTGGTGAAAAGGAAATCTTCATGAAAACTGGAGAGAAGCTTTCTGAGCAACTGCTTTGTGATGTGTATTCATCTCATAGAGTTAAATCATTCTTTGGATTGAGCAGTTTGAAATCACTGTTTCTGTGGAATCTGAGAAAGGACATTTGGGAATGCTCTTAGAATATGCTGAAAAAGAATACTCAGATAAAACCAGAAGGAAATTTCTGTGAAACTGCTCTGTCATGTGAATTCACTCACACAGTTAAGCTTCTGTTTTCATTGAGCAGTATTCTAACACTGTTTTGTTAGTCAGCTAAGGATTCAGGACATTGAGGCTTATGGTGAAAAGAAATATCTTCAGATAGAAACTGAGAAGCTTTCTGAGGAACTGCTTTGTGACGTGTGCATTCACTCACAGAGTTATACTTTTCTTCTCATAGAGGATTGAATCCCTTTGGAGAAAAAGCTACCAGGGACATTTGGGAGTATATGGATGCTATGGTGAAAAGGAAATATCCTCAGACAAAACTGGAAGAAGCTTTCTGAAACTGCTTTGTGATGATATGTCTATTCATCTCATAGATAAACTTTCTTTCTATTATGCAGTTTGAAACTGTCATCTTTCACAAGGACATTCAGAACATTCAGATGTGGAAATAATATCTAAAGTGTTTGAACACTCTTTGTAAAAGAAGTGATATTTTCTTGAAGACTATGGTGAAAAGTGAAATATCCTGAAATAAAACCAGAAGAAGCTTTCCAGAAACTGCTCTCTGATGTGCATTCATTTCAGAGTTAAAGCTTACACTACGTTCCAGTTTGGAAACTCTGTCTTTGAGAATCTGTGAAGGATATTAAGTGGTGCGAGGCTTGTGGTGAAAGATCTTCCAATGAAAACTGGAAGAAGCTTTCTGAGCAACTGCTTTGTGATGTGTGTATTCATCTCATAGAGTTAAATCATTCTTTGATTGAGTTTGAAATCACTGTTTCTGTGGAACCTGAGAAAGGACATTTGGGAGCTCTTAGAATATGAAAAAGAAATACCTCAGATAAAAACTGGAGAAGCTTTCTGAGAAACTGCTTTGTGATGTGCATTCCACTCACAGTTAAGCTTCTCTTTTCATTGAGCAGTATTCTAACACTGTTTTGTTAGTCAGCTAAGGGATATTGGGAGCACTTTGAGGCTTATGGTGAAAAGGAAATATCTTCAGATAAAAACTGGAGAAGCTTTCTGAGCTGCTTTGTGATGTGTGCATTCCACTCAGTTATACCTCTTCTCATAGAGATTGGGGAATCATTTGGGAACCAGGGACATTTGGGAGTATATGATGGCTATGGTGAAAAGGAAATATCCTCAGACAAAACTGGAAGAAGCTTTCTGTGAAACTGCTTTGTGATGTATTCATTCATCTCACATAGATAAACTTTCTTTCTATTATGCAGTTTGAAACTCTGTCATGGATGGATCTGAAGGACATTCAGGAGCACATTCAGGCCTATGGTGAAAAGGAAATATCTTCAGATAAAAACTGGAGAGAAGCTTTCTGAGAAACTGCTTTGTGATGTATTCCACTCAGGGTGTTATACCTCTCTTCTCATAAGGCAGTGTTTGAACACTGTTCTGTAAAACTGAAAAGTGATATTTCAGCATTGAAGACTATGGAAAAGTGAAATATCCTGAAATAAAACCAGAAGAAGCTTTGAAACTGCTCTCTGATGTGCATTCATTTCAGAGTTAAAGCTTACACTACATTGCCCAGTTTGGAAACTCTGTCTTTGAGAATCTGAAGGATATTAAGTGGCTGAGGCTTGTGGTGAGAAAGGAAAATCTTCGATGAAAACTGGAGAAGCTTTCTGAGCAACTGCTTTGTGATGTGTATTCATCTCATAGTTAAATCATTCTTTGGATTGAGCAGTTTGAAATCACTGTTTCTGTGGAATCTGAAGGACATTTGGGAGCTCTTAGAATATGTGAAAAAGAAATACCCTCAGATAAAACCAGAAGGAAACTTTCTGTGAAACTGCTGTGTCACGTGAATTCACTCACACAGTTAAGCTTCTGTTTTCATTGAGCAGTATTCTAACACTGTTTTGTTAGTCAGTGAAGGGATATTGGGAGCTTTGAGGCTTATGGTGAAAAGAAATATCTTCAGATAAAAACTGGAGAGAAGCTTTCTGAAACTGCTTTGTGACGTGTGCATTCCACTCGAGTTATACTTTTCTTCTCATAGAGATTGAATCCCTTTGGAGAAAAAGCTACCAGGGACATTGGGAGTATATGATGGCTATGGTGAAAAGGAAATATCAGACAAAAACTGGAAAGAAGCTTTCTGTGAAACTGCTTTGTGATAGATATGTCTATTCATCTCACATAGATAAAACTTCTTTCTATGCAGTTTGAAACTCTGTCATGGATGGATCTGAAGGACATTGGGCACATTCAGGCCTGTGAAAAAATATCTTCAGATAAAAACTGGAGAAGCTTTCTGAGAAACTGCTTTGATGTGTATTCACTCAGGGGTTATACCTCTTTTCTCATAAGGCAGTGTTTGAACACTGTTCTGTAAAACTGAAAAGTGATATTTTGAGCACATTGAAGACTATGGTGAAAAGTGAAATATCCTGAAATAAAACCCAGAAAAGCATTCCAAACTGCTCTGTGTATTCATTTCAGAGAGTTAAAGCTTACTACTTTCAGTTTGGAAACTGTCTTTGAGGAATCTGTGAAGGGATATTGGGAGCTTTGAGGCTTATGGTGAAAAGGAAATATCTTCAGATGAAAACTGGAGAAGCTTTCTGAGCAACTGCTTTGTGATGTGTATTCATCTCATAGAGTTAAATCATTCTTTGGATTGAGCAGTTTGAAATCACTGTTCTGTGGAACTGAAAGGACATTTGGGAACACTTTAGAATATGCTGAAAAATACTCAGATAAAACCAGAAGGAAACTTTCTGTGAAACTGCTCTGTGTCATGTAATTCACTCACAGTTAAGCTTCTTTTCATTGAGCAGTATTCTAACACTGTTTAGGTTAGTCAGCTAAGGGATATTGGGAGCTTTGAGGCTTATGGTGAAAAAAAATCTTCAGATAGAAACTGGAGAAGCTTTCTGACTGCTTTGTGACGTGCATTCCACTCACAGAGTTATACTTTTCTTCTCATAGATTGAATCCTTTGGAGAAAATAGGGGGATTTGAGTATATGGGCTATGGTGAAAAGGAAATATCCTCAGACAAAAACTGGAAAGAAGCTTTCTGTGAAACTGCTGTGATGATATGTCTATTCATCTCACATAGATAAAACTTTCTATTTGCAGTTTGAAACTCTGTCATGGATGGATCTGAAGGACATTCAGGGATTCAGGACTGTGGGAAAAGGAAATATCTTCAGATAAAAACTGGAGAGAAGCTTTCTGAGAAACTGCTTTGTGATGTGTATTCACTCAGGGTGTTATACCTCTTTTCTCATAAGGCAGTGTTTGAACACTGTTCCTGTAAAACTGAAAAGTGATATTTTGCAATTACATTGAAGACTATGGTGAAAAGTGAAATATCCTCAAATAAAACCAGAAGAAGCTTTCAAAAACTGCTCTTTGACATGTGCATTCATTTCAGAGTTAAAGCTTCACTACATTGCCCAGTTTGGAAACTCTGTCTTTGAGGAATCTGTGAAGGGATATTAAGTGTTGAGGCTTGTGAGAAAGGAAAATCTTCCATGAAAACTGGAGAGAAGCTTTCTGAGCAACTGCTTTGTGATGTGTATTCATCTCATAGAGTTAAATCATTCTTTGGATTGAGCAGTTTGAAATCACTGTTTCTGTGGAACCTGAGAGGACATTTGGGAACACTTTAGAATATGCTGAAAAGAAATATCCTCAGATAAAACCAGAAGCTTTCTGTGAAACTGCTTCTCATGAATTCCCTCACAGTTAAACTTCTTTTCATTGAGCAGTATTCTAACACTGTTTTGTTAGTCAGAGGATATTCAGGAGCGCTTTGGCTTATGGTGAAAAGGAAATATCTTCAGATAGAAACTGGAGAAGCTTTCTGAGGACTGCTTTGTGACGTGTGCATTCCACTCAGAGTTATACCTTTCTTCTCATAGATTGAATCCTTTGGAGAAAAAGCTACCAGGACATTCAGATATGGGCTATGGTGAAAAGGAAATATCCTCAGACAAAACTGGAAGAAGCTTTCTGTGAAACTGCTTTTGATGTTTATTCATCTCATAGATAAAACTTTCTTTCATTACACAGTTTGAAACTGTCATGGATGGATCTGAAGGACATTGGGAGCACATTCAGGCCTATGGTGAAAAAAATATCTTCAGATAAAAACTGGAGAAGCTTTCTGAAACAACTTTGTGATGTGCATTCACTCAGGAGTTATACCTTTTCTCATAAGGCAGTTTGAACACTGTTCTGTAAAACTGAAAAGTGATATTTTGCAGTGCATTGAAGACTATGGTGAAAAGAAATATCTCAGATAAAAACTGGAGAAGCTTTCTGAAACTGCTTTGTGATGTTTATTCATCTCATAGAGTTAAATCATTCTTTGGATTGCAGTTTTGAAATCACTGTTTCTGTGGAATCTGAGAAGGATTTAAGCCTTTGAATATGAAAAGAAATCTCAGATAAAACCAGAAGAAGCTTTCTGTGAAACTGCTCTGTGTTGTGTTCATCTCAGTTAAGCTTCTCTTTTCATTGAGCAGTTTCTAACACTGTTTTTGGATCTGAAGGGATATTGGGCGCTTTGAGGCTTATGGTGAAAAGGAAATATCTTCAGATAAAAACTGGAAGAAGCTTTCTGAACTGCTTTGTGATGTGTGCATTCCACTCACAGTTATACCTTTCTTCTCATAGAGGATTGAATCCTTTGGAGAAAAGCTACCAAGGATATGGGGATGGAAATATGGTGAAAAATATCCTCAGACAAAAACTGGAAGAAGCTTTCTGTGAAACTGCTTTTGATGTTTATTCATCTCACATAGATAAAACTTTCTTTCATGCAGTTTTGAAACTCATCATGGAGGATCTGAAGGGATATTGGGAGCACATTCAGGCTATGGTGAAAAAGGAATATCTTCAGATAAAACTGGAGAAGCTTTCTGAGCTGCTTTGTGATGTGTGCATTCCACTCAGGAGTTATACCTCTTTTCTCATAAGCAGTGTTTGAACACTGTTCCTGTAAAACTGAAAAGTGATATTTCAGTGCATTGAGACTATGTGAAAAGAAATATCCTCAAATAAAACCAGAAGAAGCTTTCTGAAACTGCTCTGTGATGTGCATTCATTTCAGAGTTAAAGCTTCTCTATATTTCAGTTTGGAAACTCTGTCTTTGGATCTGTGAAGGATATTAAGTGGCACAGAGATGTGGAGAAGGAAATCTTCATGAAAACTGGAAGAAGCTTTCTGAGCAACTGCTTTGTGATGTGTGTATTCATCTCATAGAGTTAAATCATTCTTTGGATTGAGCAGTTTGAAATCACTGTTTCTGTGGAACCTGAGAAAGGACATTGGGAGCACTCTTAGAATATGCTGAAAAGAAATATCAGATAAAACCAGAAAGCTTTCTGTGAAACTGCTCTGTGTCACGTGAATTCCACTCACAGTTAAACTTCTTTTCATTGAGCAGTATTCTAACACTGTTTTGTTAGTCAGCTAAGGGATATTGAGCTTTGAGGCTTATGGTGAAAAATATCTTCAGATAGAAACTGGAGAAGCTTTCTGAGCTGCTTTGTGACATGTGCATTCCACTCACAGAGTTATACCTTTCTTCTCATAGGATTGGGAATCCCTTTGGAGAAAAAGCTACCAGGGACATTTGGAGTATATGGACAGCTATTGAAAAAGGAAATATCCTCAGACAAAAACTGGAAAGCTTTCTGTGAAACTGCTGTGATAGATATGTTATTCATCTCACATAGATAAAACTTTCTTTCTATTAGCAGTTTGAAACTGTCATGGATGAAGGACATTGAGCACATTCAGGCCTATGGTGAAAAGGAAATATCTTCAGATAAAACTGGAAGCTTTCTGAGAAACTGCTTTGTGATGTGCATTCCACTCAGGAGTTATACTCTTTTCTCATAAGGCAGTGTTTGAACACTGTTCCTGTAAAACAAAAAGTGATATTTCAGTGCATTGAAGACTATGGTGAAAATATCCTCAATAAAACCAGAAGAAGAAATTCAAGAAACTGCTCTCTGATATGCATTCATTTCAGAGTTAAAGCTTCTACATTGCAGTTTGGAAACTCTGTCTTTGAGGAATCTGTGAAGGGATATTAAGTGGCAAGAGGCTTTGGTGAGCAGGAAATCTTCATGAAAACTGGAGAAGCTTTCTGAGCAACTGCTTTGTGATGTGTGTATTCATCTCATAGAGTTAAATCATTCTTTGGATTGAGCAGTTTGAAATCACTGTTTTGTGGAATCTGAGAAGGACATTTGGGAAGCTCAGAATATGAAAAGAAATATCCTCAGATAAAACCAGAAGGAAGCTTTCTGTGAAACTGTGTCATGTAATTCACTCTCAGTTAAGCTTCTTTTCATTGAGCAGTATTCTAACACTGTTTTGTTAGTCAGCTAAGGGATATTGAGCTTTGAGGCTTATGGTGAAAAGAAATATCTTCAGATAGAAACTGGAGAGAAGCTTTCTGAGAAACTGCTTTGTGACGTGTGCATTCCACTCACAGTTATACTTTTCTTCTCATGGATTGAATCCTGTTTTGGAGAAAAAGCTACCAGGGACATTTGGAGTATATGGGCCTATGGTGAAAAATATCCTCAGACAAAAACTGGAAGAAGCTTTCTGTGAAACTGCTTTGTGATGATATGTATTCATCTCACATAGATAAAACTTTCTTTCATTATGCAGTTTGAAACTGTCATGGACTGAAGGACATTGAGCACATTCAGGCTATGGTGAAAAATATCTTCAGATAAAACTGGAGAAGCTTTCTGAGAAACTGCTTTGTGATGTGTGCATTCCACTCAGGAGTTATACCTCTTTTCTCATAAGGCAGTGTTTGAACACTGTTCTGTAAAACAAAAAGTGATATTTCAGCATTGAAGACTATGGTGAAAAGTGAAATATCCTGAAATAAAACCAGAAGAAGCTTTCAAGAAACTGCTCTGATATGTGCATTCATTTCAGAGTTAAAGCTTCTCTACATTGCAGTTTGGAAACTCTGTCTTTGAGGAATCTGTGAAGGGATATTAAGTGGCAAGAGGCTTCTGGTGAGAGGAAGCTTCCATGAAAACTGAGAAGCTTTCTGAACTGCTTTTGATGTGTGTATTCACTCATAGAGTTAAATCATTCTTTGGATTGAGCAGTTTGAAATCACTGTTTTTGGAATCTGAGAAAGGACATTTGGGAAGCTCTTAGAATATGAAAAGAAATATCCTCAGATAAAACCAGAAGGAAACTTTCTGTGAAACTGCTCTGTGATATGTATTCATCTCACAGTTAAGCTTCTTTTCATTGAGCAGTTTTCTAACACTGTTTATGTTTAGTCTGTGAAGGGATATTGGAGCTTTGAGGCTTATGGTGAAAAAGGAATATCTTCAGATAGAAACTGGAGAGAAGCTTTCTGAGAACTGCTTTGTGACGTGTGCATTCCACTCACAGTTATACCTTTCTTCTCATAAGATTGAAACCCTTTGGAGATACCAAGGGATATTCGGGAGCATATGACTATGGTGAAAAGAAATATCCTCAGACAAAAACTGGAAAGAAGCTTTCTGTGAAACTGCTTTGTGATATGTGTATTCATCTCACATAGATAAAACTTTCTTTCATTGCAGTTTGGAAACTCTGTCTTTGAGGAATCTGTGAAGGGATATTCAGGAGCACTTTGAGGCTATGGTGAAAAGGAAATATCTTCAGATAAAAACTGGAAGAAGCTTTCTGAGAAACTGCTATGTTTATTCATCTCACATAGATAAAACTTTCTTTCATTACACAGTTTGAAACTCTTCATGGATGGATCAGAAGGATATTGCACATTGAATATGGTGAAAAGAAATATCCTCAGATAAAACTGGAGAAGCTTTCTGAACTGCTTTTGTGTGCATTCACTCAGTTATACCTTTCTTCTCATAAGCAGTGTTTGAACACTGTTCTGTAAAACTGAAAAGTGATATTTCAGAGCATTGAGACTATGGTGAAAAGAAATATCTTCAGATAAAACTGGAAAGCTTTCTGAAACTGCTCTGATATGTGTATTCATCTCACAGAGTTAAAGCTTCTCTACATTCCCAGTTTGGAAATCTGTCTTTGAGGAATCTGTGAAGGGATATTCAGGAGCACTTTGAGGCTTATGGTGAAAAGGAAATATCTTCAGAAAACTGGAAAGCTTTCTGAGCAACTGCTTTTGATGTGTATTCATCTCATAGAGTTAAATCATTCTTTGAAATCACTGTTTCTGTGGAATCTGAGAAAGGACATTTGGGAGCACATTCAGGCCTATGGTGAAAAGAAATATCCTCAGATAAAAACTGGAAGAAGCTTTCTGTGAAACTGCTTTGTGACGTGCATTCACTCAGTTAAGCTTCTTTTCATTGAGCAGTTTCTAACACTGTTTTGTTAGTCTGTGAAGGGATATTGGAGCACTTTGAGGCTTATGGTGAAAAGGAAATATCTTCAGATAGAAACTGGAGAAGCTTTCTGAGATGCTTTGTGATGTGCATTCACTCACAGTTATACCTTTCTTCTCATAGAGGATTGGGAATCCTTTGGAGAAAAATCTGAGGGGACATTGGGAGTATGAGCTATGTGAAAAGGAAATATCCTCAGACAAAAACTGGAAGAAGCTTTCTGTGAAACTGCTTTGTGATAGATGTATTCATCTCACATAGATAAAACTTTCTTTATTGCAGTTTGAAACTGTTCATGGACGGATCAAGGACATTTGGGAGCACATTCAGGCCTATGGTGAAAAGGAAATATCTTCAGATAAAACTGGAAGAAGCTTTCTGAGAAACTGCTTTGTGATGTGTGTATTCCACTCAGAGTTATACTCTTTTCTCATAGCAGTGTTTGAACACTGTTCCTGTAAAACTGGGATATTTCAGAGCATTGAGACTATGGAAAAGTGAAATATCCTCAAATAAAAAGAAGAAGCTTCAAGAAACTGCTCTCTGATATGTGCATTCATTTCAGAGTTAAAGCTTACTCTACATTTCAGTTTGGAAACTCTGTCTTTGAGGAATCTGTGAAGGATATTAAGTGGTGCAGAGGCTATGGTGAAAAGGAAATATCTTCAGAAAACTGGAAGAAGCTTTCTGAACTGCTTTGTGATGTGTGTATTCATCTCATAGATAAAACTTTCTTTGGATTGAGCAGTTTGAAATCACTGTTTTTGTGGAATCTGAGAAAGGACATTTGGGAATATCTTAGAATATGGAAAGAAATATCCAACTTCTGAGAAACTGCTTTGTGATGTGTGTATTCCACTCAGAGTTATACCTCTTTTCTCATAGCAGTGTTTGAACACTGTTCCTGTAAAACTGAAAAGTGATATTTGGAGCATTGAAGACTATGGTGAAAAGAAATATCCTCAGATAAAAAGAAGAAGCTTCAAGAAACTGCTCTGATATGTGCATTCATTTCACAGAGTTAAAACACTCTATGCAGTTTGGAAACTCTCTTTAGGAATCTGTGAAGGGATATTAAGTGGTGAAGTGGTGAAGGAAATGTCTTCAGAAAACTGGAGAAGCTTTCTGAAAACTGCTTTGTGATGTGTGTATTCATCTCATAGAGTTAAACATTCTTTGGATTGAGCAGTTTGAAATCACTGTCTGTGGAATCTGAGAAGGACATTTGGGAGCACATTCAGGACTATGGTGAAAAAATATCTTCAGATAAAACCAGAAGGAAGCTTTCTGTGAAACTGCTTTGTGATGTGTGCATTCCACTCACAGTTAAGCTTCTTTTCATTGAAAGGAAATACCTTCCGTCAAAACGGAAAGAAGCTTTCTGAGAAACTGCTTTGTGATGTGTATTCATCTCACAGAGTTACATCTTTCCTTCAAGAAGCCTTT
>JAKFHT010001564.1:0-26948 GCA_023783455.1 Erythrocebus patas
TTGGTCTTGTCCGTTCCAGTTTGAGCCGGTAAAAACCGGTTTGAGCCAGTCTGGTCCGGTTTGAGTCCGGTTTGAGCCAGTCAAAACAGGTTTGAGCCGTTCTGGTCTGGTTTGAGTGCGGTTTGAGCCAGTCAAAATCGGTTTGAGCCGGTCTGGCCTGGTTTGATTTGGTCAAAACCCGTTTGATTGCGGTTTGAGCTGGTCAAAACCGGTTTGAGCCGGTCTGGTCCGGTTTGATTCCGGTTTGAGCCGTTCAAAACCGGTTTGAGCCAGTCTAAGAGGTGGTCTGGTGTGGTTTGATCCGGTTGGAGCCGGTCAAAACACGTTTGAGTCCGTTTTGAGCCGGTCTGGTCCGTTAGGGTTTGAGCCGGTCAAAACAGGTTTGAGCCGGTCTGGTCCGGTTTGAGTCAGGTTTGAGCCGTTCAAAACCGGTTTGAGCCGGTCTGGCCTGGTTTGATCTGTTCAAAACCCGTTTGAGTCCGGTTTGAGCCGGTCAAAACAGGTTTGTGCCGGTCTGGTCCAGTTTGAGCAGGTCCAAACCGGTTTGAGCCGGTCTCGCCTGGTTTGAGCCGGTCAAAACCCATATGAGTCCGGATTGAGCCGGTGAAAACCGGTTTGAGATGTTCTGGTCCGGTTTGAGCCGGTTTGAGCCGGTCTGGTGTGGTTTGAGCCTGTTTTATCCGGTCTGTTCCTGTTTGAGTCCGGTTTGAGCCGTTCAAAACCGGTTTGAGATGGTCTAGTCCGGTTTGAATCCGGTTTCAGCCGGTCAAAAGCGGTTTGAGCCGGTTTGGTCCCGTTTGAGTCCGGTTTGACCCAGTCAAAACAGGTTTGAGCCGATCTGGTCCGGTTTGATTCCGGTTTGAGCCGGTCAAAACCGTTTACAGCCGGTCTTGCCTGGTTTGATCTGGTCAAAACCCGTAGGACTCCGATTTGAGCTGGTGAAAACCAGTTTGAGAAGTTCTGCTCCGGTTTGAGCCGGTTTGAGCCGGTCTGGTCTGGTTGGAGCCGGTTTGAGACGGTCTGTTCCTGTTTCAGCCGGTCTGTTTCTGTTTGAGTCCGGTTTGACCCGTTCAAAACCGCTTTGAGCCTGTCTAGTCCGGTTTCAGTCTGGTTTCAACCGGTCAAAACCGTTTTGAGCTGGTCTGGTCCGGTTTGAGTCCGGTTTGAGCCAGTCAAAACAGATTTGAGCCGGTCTGGGCCGGTTTGAGTCCGGTTTGAGCCGGTCAAAACCGGTTTCAGCCGGTGTGGCCTGGTTTGATCCAGTTTGAGCCGGTACGGTCAGGTTTTAGTCTGGTTTGAGCCGGTCAAATCCGGTTTCAGTCGGTCTGGTTTGGTTTGAGCCGGTCTGGTCTGGTTTGAGCCTGTCAAAACCGATTGGAACCGGTCTGGGCCGGTTTGAGTCCGGTTTGAGCCAGTCAAAACCGGTCTGAGCTGGCCTGCCCAGGTTTGATCTGGTCAAAACCCGTATGAGTCCGGTTTGAGCCGGTGAAATCCGGTTTGAGATGTTCTGGTCCTGTTTCAGCTGGTTTGAGCCGTTCTGGTCTGGTGTGAGCCGGTTTGAGTCACTCTGTACTTGTTTGAGCCGGTCTATTCCTGTTTGAGTCCTGTTTGAGCCTCAAAACCGGTTTGAGCCGGTTCTAGTCCGGTTTGAGTCCGGTTTGAGCCGGTCAAAACCGGTTTCAGCCGGTCTGGTTCAGTTTGAGCCGTGGTCCGGTTTGAGCCTCTCAAAACCGGTTGGAACAGGTCTGGGCCTGTTTGAGACCGGTTTGAGCCGGTCAAAACCGGTTTGAGCCGGTCTGGCCTGGTTTGATATGGTCAAAACCCGTTTGTCTGGTATGAGCCCGTCCAAAACTGGTTTTAGCTGCTTTGGTCTGGTTTGACCCGTTTGAGCCGGTCTGGTCTTGTTTGAGCCTGTTCAAACCAGTTTTAGCCGGTCTGGTCCGGTTTGAGTCCGGTTTGAGCCAGTCAAAATCGGTTTGAGCCGGTCTGGCCTGGTTTGATCTGCTCAAAACCCGTTTGAGTCCGGTTTGAGCCGGTCAAAACCGGTTTGAGCCGGTGTGGTCGGTCGTTTGAGTCCGGTTTGAGTCCGGTTTGTGCCGGTCTGGTCCAGTTTGAGCTGCTCAAAACCGGTTTGAGCCCGTCTCGTCCGGTTTGTGGCGGTCAAAACTGGTTTGAGCCGGTCTAATACAGTCAAAACATGTTTGAGCCGGTCTGCTCGGATTTGAGCCCGGTTTGAGGCAGTAAAAACCAGTTTCAGTCCGGTTTGAGCCGGTCTGTTCTGTTCCGGTTTGAATCCGGTTTAAGCCGATCAAAACCGGTTTGAGCCGGTCTGGTTCGGTTTGAGACGGTCAAAACCGGTTTGAGCCGGTCTAATATGGTCAAAAGAGGTTTGAGCCGGTCTGGTCCGGTTTGAGTGCGGTTTCAGCCAGTCAAAACCGGTTTGAGTTGGTCTGGTTCGGTTTGAAACGTTCAAAACCGGTTTGAGCCGGTCTGGTTAGGTTTTAGCTGGTTTGAGCCGGTCTGGTCGGGTTAGAGCCGGTCTCTTCGGGTTCGAGCCGGTCAAAACCGGTTTGAGACCGTCTCGTCCAGTTTGAACTGGTCAAAACCGGTTTGAGCCGGTCTGCTGCTGTTTGATCCGGTTTGAGCTGGTCTGGTCCCGTTTGATTAGATTGGAGTCGGTCAAAACCGGTTTGAGCCTATCTGTTCGGGTTTGAGTCCCGTTTGAGCAGGTCAAAACCGTTTTGAGCCAGTCTGGTCCGGTTTTATCCGGTCAAAACTGGTTTGAGACGGTTTGAGCCGGTCAAAACCGGTTTGAGCCGGTCTGGTCGGGTTTGATCCGGTTTGAGCCGGTCTGGTCTGGTTTGAGCCAGTCAAAACTGGTTTGAGCCGGTCTGGTCCGGTTTTAGTCCGGTTTGAGCTGGTCAAAACAGGTTTCAGTCGGTCTGGTTCGGTTTGAGCCGGTCTGGTCCGGTTTGAGCCTGTCAAAAACGATTGGAACCGTTCTGGGCCGGTTTGAGTCCGGTTTGAGCCAGTCAAAACCGGTTTGAGCCGGTCTGGCCTTGTTTGATCCGGTCAAAACCCGTATGAGTCCGGTTTGAGCCGGTGAAAACCAGTTTGCGATGTTTTGGTCCGGTTTGAGCCGGTTTGAGCCGTTCTGGTCTGGTGTGAGCCGGTTTGAGCCGGTCTGTACCTGTTTGAGCCGGTCTGTTCCTGTTTGAGTCCGGTTTGAGCCGTTCAAAACCGGTTGGAGCCGGTCTAGTCCGGTTTGAGTCCGTTTTCAGCCGGTCAAAACCAGTTTGAGACGGTCTGTTCCAGTTTGAGTCCTTTTTGAGCCAGTCAAAACAGGTTTGAGCAGGTCTGGTCCGGTATGAGTCCTGTTTCAGCCGGTCAAAACCAGTTTGAGCCGTTCTGGCCTGGTTTGATCTGGTCAAAACCCGTTTGACTCTGGTTTGAGCCCGTCAAAACTGGTTTGAGCCGTTTTGGTCCGGTTTGATCCCGTTTGAGTCGGTCTTGTCTGGTTTGAGCGGGTCAAACCGGTTTTAGCCGGTCTGGTGTGGCTTGAGTCCGGTTTGAGCCATTCAAAACATGGTAGACACATTCTGGTCCGTAATGAGATGGTTAAAACCGGTTTGAGCCAGTCTAAGAGCTGGTCTGGTGCGGTTTGATCCGGTTGGAGCCAGTCCAAATATGTTTCAGTCCGTTTTGAGACGGTCTGGTCCATTCCGGTTTGAGCCGGTCAAAACCAGTTTGAGCCAGTCTGGTCCGGTTTGAGTCCGGTTTGAGCCGTTCAAAACCGGTTTGAGCCGGTCTGGCCCGGTTTGAGTCCGGTTTGAGTCCGGGTTGTGCCGGTCTGGTCCAGTTTGAGCCGGTCAAAACCGGTTTGAGCCAGTCAAAACTGGTTTGAGCCGGTCTAATACAGTCAAAACATGTTTGAGCCGGTCTGCTCAGATTTGAGTCCGGTTTCAGTCTGGTTTCAGCCGGTCTGTTCCGTTCCGGTTTGAATCCGCTTTAAGCCGATCAAAACCGGTTTGAGCCCGTCTCGTCCGGTTTGAGCTGGTCAAAACCGGTTTGAGCCGGTCTGCTGCTGTTTGATCCGGTTTGAGCTGGTCTGGTCCTGTTTGATTAGATTGGAGCTCGTCAAAACCGGTTTGATCCTATCTGGACGGGTTTTTGTCCCGTTTGAGCAGGTCAAAACCGTTTTGAGCCGGTCTGGTCCGGGTTCATCCGGTCAAAACTGGTTTGAGACGGTATGAACCGGTCAAAACCGGTTTGAGCCGGTCTGGTCGGGTTTGATCCGGTTTGAGCCGTTCTGGTCTGGTTTGAGCCGGTCAAAACCGGTTTGAGCCGGTCTGGTCCGGTTTGAGTCCGGTTTGAGCCCGTCAAAACAGGTTTGAGCCGGTCTGGTCCGGTTTGAGTCTGGTTTGAGCCTGTCAAGACCGGTTTGAGCCGGTCTGGCCTGGTTTGATCCGTTTTGAGCTGGTCCGGTCAGGATTTAGTCCGGTTTCAGCCAGTCAAAACCGGTTTCAGCCGGTCTTGATCGGTTTGAGCCGGTCTGGTGTGGTTTGAGCTGGTCAAAAACGGTTTGAGCCGGTCTGGTCCGGTTTGAGTCCGGTTTGAGCCAGTCAAAACCGGTTTGAGCCGGTCTGGCCTGGTTTGATCTGGTCAAAACCCGTATGAGTCGGTTTGAGCGGTGAAAACCGGTTTGAGATGTTCTGGTCCTGTTTCAGCCGTTTTGAGCCGTTCTGGTCTGGTGTGAGCCGGTTTGAGCCTGTCTGTACCTGTTTGAGCCGGTCTGTTCCTGTTTGAGTCGGTTTGAGCCGTCCAAAACCGGTTTGATCCTATCTGGACGGGTTTGAGTCCCGTTTGAGCAGGTCAAAACCGTTTTGAGCCGGTCTGGTCCGGGTTCATCCGGTCAAAACTGGTTTGAGACGGTATGAGCCGGTCAAAACCGGTTTGAGCCGGTCTGGTCGGGTTTGATCCGGTTTGAGCCGTTCTGGTCTGGTTTGAGCCGGTCAAAACCGGTTTGAGCCGGTCTGGTCCGGTTTGAGTCCGGTTTGAGCCGGTCAAAACCGGTTTGAGCCGGTCTGGTCCGGTTTGAGTCTGGTTTGAGCCCGTCAAGACCGGTTTGAGCCGGTCTGGCCTGGTTTGATCCGTTTGAGCTGGTCTGGTGCGGTTTGATCCGGTTTGAGCCAGTCAAAACCAGTTTCAGCCGGTCTTGATCGGTTTGAGCCGGTCTGGTCCGGTTTGAGCCGGTCAAAACCGGTTTGAGCCGGTCTTGTCCGGTTTGAGTCCGGTTTGAGCCAGTCAAAACCGGTTTGAGCCGGTCTGGCCTGGTTTGATCTGGTCAAAACCCATATGAGTCCGGTTTGAGCCGGTGAAAACCGGTTTGAGATGTTCTGGTCCTGTTTCAGCCGTTTTGAGCCGTTCTGGTCTGGTGTGAGCCGGTTTGAGCCTGTCTGTACCTGTTTGAGCCGGTCTGTTCCTGTTTGAGTCGGTTTGAGCCGGTCAAAACCGGTTTGGGCCGGTGTAGTCGGTTTATCGGCCCGCGGGATCGTCGAAGCAGGCCCTGGAGGAGGGAGTGGGAATTTGGGGAACAAGAGACACGAGAAATGGAGACAAGACAGTGCTCTGATCAAGTCTCGTTTAATGGCAGTAATGCAGTGCCTTATATACACTTAGAGAGGAAGGGGTTGGGCCAAGGCGGAAACGATCTCATTTCAGAGGGCGCGGCCAGGCAGGTTTCGGTTTCAACGGTCGGTCGTCATGTTGCGCCTGCGCTAGGAAGTAACCATTTTGCTACGAAGTAACAATTTTCGCATGTCAAAGATGGGTGAAGAAGAAGCAGGAAGAGCGCCATCTTGTGTGAGGTATTTAATACAGGAAAAAGGCAAATCTGGGAAGGAGGTGAGAGGTGGAAATGAATAGAGCTCAGGCGTCTAATCGTCAATAATTACTCGCTATGGCCGGGGCGCGCAGCTCCGGACAGGTCCCCCTTTTTTTTGTTTTATGACAAGAAAACGACCCCCCCGGGAACTGCGCCTGTCTTAGGTTGGGTCAACTCATCCCCACCTTCTAGGCCCGTCATGGGATAAGGCAGCAGCAAAGGCGGCCCTCCTGTCTTAGGCTCCGGTGGAGATAGTGTCCTCTTACCCGTCATTGACTGTCCAGTTCAGCACACAGGGGAGGTGGTCTTATTGAGGTAAATAAGACTCACCATTTTCAGTCATCTCAAGGCGATGATAATGGACCTGTATAGGTTTGGCCTGGAAGGCCTCGATTTGTTGTCTGACGAATGCCATAAGCTTATTAAGGATTATAGGCCCAAGAGTGAGGAAGAGTAGAAGAGTAAGTAAAGGACCAAGAAATGGCAGGAGATAGGGGAGAAGTCCATCGAGTCCCATCCACAATGGATTGGCGGCTAGGCCCTTTCTGCGCTTTTCTAGTTCTTCTTGTAAAGTCTTTATCTTATCTCTGACAATTCCGGATTTGTTGGCGTAAAAACAGCACTTTTCCTGTAAAGCCAAACAGATCCCTCCCTGTTCTGCTGTTAATAAATCTAGACCTCTTCTATTTTGGAGAACTACTTCAGCTAATGAGTCTACTTGGTCTTGTAAATCTTGTATAGTACTGGATAAGGTCTGTACATCTGAAATTAATTGGTTGGATAATTTAGTATATTGAGTTAGTGAGACCCCTAGACCTGTGGCTCCTGTTGTAAAAGCAGTGGTGATTCCTAGTCCAGCCAATAAGGGAATAAATTGTATGGCTCGTTTCGGTCTATAAATAAAATGTTCAATAGCGGGGATGGGGATAGGTTCATCTCCAGGAATGATATCAATGTCGGGGAGAAGAGTGGCCAGAACACAAAGCCCTGTCCAATTTGTAGGTAGATAAGTATATGCCATGTTGTTTCCACAGACGAAGACCGAGCCATTTACAGCACACAAAGGGTCGGTGGCATGGATTATGGAGGTACAGTTGTCAAACACAACATAGCCTAGATCAATTTCTTTAGTGCTATTATATGATGGTGAAAAGAGGCAAAAGGAATTAGAAAACGTCATCGGTTGAACTAAGAGGGGAGAGATAATAGGACAGGAATTATTTACCAAGGATTCATTTGAGTAATTGACATAGGACAACAAAAAGTTAGGTATAGCTAGAGGAATAGGGGGGCCCATTTTAAGACAAAGCCAACAATCGTGGGCTAGGCTTGTATTGGACATTTGAAGTAAATTGTAAGTAGCATTGAGGATATCAAAAGTTTGAGCATCGAGCCTAAAATTATCTCTAATCTCAGGCAGGGCTAAGGGGTGATATTGAAGTTCAGGATATAAAGCTTTATGAATCTTTTCTAATTTTTTTGGACGGTTTTAATTCTTGCAATATCTAATGGGCCTCCTCCGTCAGAAATATGAATGGGAGCAGTAGTGCTCCAACAAACAGGCTTTCCTTTTGGCCGTTACAAGAAGATTGTACAAGTTTATTAGTGGATCCTAATACTTGTACGTCATTGGTACTTCCAGTTTGTGTTTTTAGTAACGTGGCCGTATAGTATGTTTTATTGCCTGATTTGCATTGTTGATAGGAGGTATAACAGGAACTATGTACAGAAGATTGGAAAGAGCTACAAGGGCATTCTAGGAGCGGCCCGCTAGGCGAGGTGTCTCTTGGGGTAGACTTACATTTCCACGACTGGTCTGGCATTAAGTACGCTGTCTTGCCCGAGCAAGTCACCTGGGTGATTCTGTCTGACGGAGGTTCAGATATTTGTCCCCCTCTGCAGTCACAAGGCTGGCCGTATTGTTTTCGTAGTAATCCTCTTGCTTTACGAGGGTCACCAAAACCTGCATAGACTGTCACTATGTTATATAGAGCGATTATTCTCCAAAGGAATCTCATGTTAGGCTTCATTTCCTGAAAAACAAAAAGGAAGAAACTTCTCAGGGAGATTTATCTTCCCTGGACTGACAATGGTTATGATTTATTTGTCTTACCAATCTTTCAGGCAGCCATCTGGCTGCATCATTCTTTTGTGAGAAGATGCATACTGAGCCTCTTCCCCAAATTAAAACTGGATCGGGGCCATGCCATGAATTATCAAGTGGATCTTTCCATTTTACCATTGCAAACTGTTTTTGAGATTCAGGATGCCAGAAACGGTCGGCAGCAGATTTTCCATGACTGTCCAAATTTAAAAAATTAAGGATAAACAGGGCATGATTGAGTATGTTTCTGGGGGTACCCTTCACGGGGTACCAGCTCCCCCCTTTTAATTTTGTGATAACAGTTTTTAATGACAGATGGGCTCTTTCTACTATACCTTGTCCTTGGGGATTGTAGGGAATGCCTGTGGTATGTTTAATTTGTAGGGTATTGCAGAATTGTAAAAAGGTTTTGGCTATATACCCAGGGCCATTATCTGTTTTAATTTGTTTGGGTATTCCTAAAATAGAAAAGCAGTGTAATAAATGAGCTACGACATGTTTGGTGGCCTCTCCTGTTTGGAGAGTTGCACTAATGAATCCACTATAGGTGTCTATGCATACATGGATATATTTTAGTTGACCAAATTCTAAGTGGTCCATTTGCCAAATTTCGTTGGGGATGAGTCCTCGGGGGTTAATTCCTAAATGAGGAACAGGTAAATACGTTATGCAGTTGGCGCATTGTTTAACTATTTGTCGAGCTTGTTCTCTAGTAAGTTTAAACATGAGTCTTAAGGTTTGGGCGTTTAAATGATGTAAGGCATGTGCTTTTTGCGCTTGTTGTAAATTGTCTGTAGTGACTGTGGCTATGGTTTCTGTTGCCATGTCGGCTGTTGCGTTACCTCGTGTTAAAGGTCCCGGTAATCCTGAATGTGCTCTGATATGCCCAAGAAAAAAGGGAGTAGTCCTTTTTTGAATAAGTTGTTGACATTGTAAAAATAAGTTAGCTGTGTCTGAAATATGTTTAATTTGAGGCACGGTCTCTAAGAGGGTATTGAATGAGCCAGGTAGGCGCTGTCTGTGTAAATGTTAAGTGGCTGACAAGGAAAAGCTGATAATGCTGCAATTATAGCTTGCAATTCGACTAGCTGAGCTGATGTATAAGTGGTCTGGAATTTAACGACTACATTATTGTAGGTGTAAGCGGCAAGTCCTGTGGAAGATCCATCAGTGAAAATTAGTAATGTGTCATTGAGAGGTTCTTTATTGGTAATATGGGAAACACAAATGCATGAAGTTTGCAAAATTGAATGAGTTTGTTAGGTGGGTAATGGTTGTCAATTGTGCCAGTGTAAGAAGCGCAAGCAATTGGCCAGGCTTCCATATTTTGTAACAGCCAATGGATGTGTGATTGAGTGTAGGGCTGTATAATGGTAGAGGGTTCTATTCCAAAGTACTTTCTACTGTTTTCTCTTCCCAAGATAATTAGATCAGCTATGGCATCATAATAAGGCAACAAAACCTTTTTAGGGGAGGAGGGCAGGTGTACCCACATAATGGGATTGCTCTGCCAGAATAAGCCAGTAGGGGTTATTGTTGTGTTAAAAATAATGAATATTAATGGCTGAGAATAATCAATACTGGTAACAAATTGTGTTGCAATGGCATATTCCACCTGTTGGAGTGCTATTAATGCTTCTTTAGTAATGGACCTGGGGGATTTTGGATTAGAGTCTCCTTTTAATATATCGAAAAGAGGTTTTAACTCTCCTGTAGTGAGTTTTAAGTATGGCCGAAGCCAATTTATGTCTCCCAGTAATTTTTGGAAATCATTTAAAGTTTTTAAATGATCACGACGTATAACGGCCTTTTGATTAATGATTTTAGGTCCATTAATTTGAAAACCAAGATAGGTGTATGGATCTTGTAGTTGTACCTTTTCTGGGGCTATTTGTAGTCCGACTGCTGTTAACTCTTGTTTGAGTTGGGCAAAGCACTGTAAGACTTGTTCGCCAATTTCCCCTGCTACTAAAATATCATCCATATAGTGTATAATATACATTTGTGTCCATGTTTTTCTGACTGGCTCTATAGCAGCAGCTACATATTTTTGACACAAGGTAGGACTATTGGCCATACCCTGAGGTAAGACTTTCCATTGATAGCGCTTCATTGGTTGTTTAAAATTTGTAGATGGAAGACTAAAGGCAAATCTTTTTTGGTCAGCAGGGTGAAGGGGAATTGTAAAAAAGCAGTCTTTAAGGTCAATAATGATTTTAAAATATTTTTGAGGAATCGCAACTGGTGAAGGCAATCCTGGTTGTAAGGCACCCATAAGGATCATAGTGATATTTACCGCCCTTAAATCTTGTAAGAGTCTCCATTTGCCAGACTTCTTTTTAATAACAAAAATAGGTGTATTCCAAGGAGAATTACTTTCCACAATATGTCCCGCTATCAGTTGTTCCTGCACTAACTGTCGGGCAGCACTTAGTTTATCATTGAGTAAAGGCCACTGATCAACCCAAACGGGCTCATCTGACTTCCAAGTAATGGGGTCAGCGCACCTTTGGGGTGCAGGTATGTCAGTGGCCTGAGCTAAAATTTCAAACCCCTTTTATCAAATTGTCCTGAAACCAGTATAGGCTGTGGAATACCGTTTTCTCCTTTTCCAAGACCTTTACCAGGGGTGTATCCTTGAGTTAACATTTGTGCAGTAACTATATCATTTGGACTACACATTATAATTTTCATTTGAGAGAGCAGATCTCGCCCCCAAAGGTTAACAGGTAGGTAAGGGATGACAAATGGCTTAATAAGGCCTGAATTGTTTTCTTTATCTGTCCATGTTAGGTATTTAGAACTTTGTTTAGGATTACTGCTTTGTCCAATTCCTCTCAAGTGAGTTAAAGTCTCTGTAGTAGGCCAATGAGAGGGCCAATCTTCCTGTTTAATGATAGTTACATCAGCCCCTGTGTCTATTAGTCCAGTGAATGCCTTCCGTCTAACCATAAGGTTAGAGAGGGTTTTTGATTTGTAATTGGTTGCACCCAATATATGTCCGATGATCCGAAACCTTTTATATTTCTATTAGAGTGTTGAATATTATTATTTGTTTTGACCAAAGGTAGCAGGATTAACTGAGCTATTCTAACTCCTTGAGGGACAGTAATAATACTATCAATAGCTCTGGCCATAATTTTAATTTCTCCTTCATAATCATTATCGATAACTCCAGGGAGGACTTGTAAGCCTCTCATGGTGACACTACTTCTTCCCAAAAGCAGCCCAAAAGTATTAGGTGGTAAAGGTCCATATATTCCGGTATTTAAGGTTTGTGGTCCCATTTCAGGTGTTAGTACTGTGTGGGAGGTGGAACTGAGGTCCAGCCCTGCACTTCCTGGGGTTGCTCTACTAAGTTTTGAAATGGATTGCTGTTGCTGGCTGGAACAAAGCTGACTGCCCCATATGCTTGTTTCGGGGCCTGAGGCTGGCCCTCATCCCGTTTCCCTGCCTAGGGATAAAGGATTTCCTTGACTGTCAGTTTTAGATTTACATTCGTTTGCCCAGTGCCTTCCTCTTTTACACCTTGGGCAAAGGCCTGGAATTTTGCTTCTGGATTTTTATTTTGGTTTTCATGGCAATCTTTTGCAAAGTGTCCCCTTTACCGCATCTAAAACATCCCCTTTATCTCTACCTTTGTTAATGAGGAAGTCTCTTACTGTTTGGCCACTAAAAGCGGCCATTGCTAGGCCTTGTTGATATGAGGGCCCAATATCTGAACAAAGGCGAATGTATCCTGTTAAATCTGTTTTCTTTCGATAAGGTCTGATTGCCGCTTGGCAGGCGGGGTTAGCGTTTTCATAAGCTAACTGTTTAACATAATCTACACCCGTTTCTGCATTTCCAAAGATTCTACCTGCCGTGGTCATAAGTCTATGCACAAAGTCTGAAAATGGCTCATCGGGTCCTTGTTTAACCGCCGTGAGCGAGGCCCCTGGATCTCCTTTAACGGGAAGTTTTCTCCAGGCTTTTGTAGCGGCAGCCTGGATTTGCGAGAACAATGCAGGATCATATTGCATTTGGGCCTGTCTGCATAATTACCTGAACCAGTTAACATATCAAAATCCCAACCGTTTCCTGCCTGTTGATTTCTTTTAGCCGTGTCTCTACAATTTTCAAAGAACTCTGACATCCAAATTAAATGGTCTCCCCCAGAAAGGACTGCCCTAACTAAGGTATTCCAGTCTGTAGGAGTGAGCCAATTCTCAGCTACAGATTCCACTATAGCAAGAGTATATGGAGCAGTAGCCCCATACTGAGAGGCAGCAGTCTTTAACTCTTTTATAATAGTAAAGTCAAATCCAGTATGATGCCTCCAAGCCTGTCCCCGTTCATCTATGGTTTCAGTGACCGGAAAAACGTCTTTGGGGGAGGAGTCTTCTCTATGTCGGCTAGCAACTAACCCCCCTTTTGGAACATGTTGTCCAGGCCACTGAGGTGGGCGCAAGGAACCCTCCATAGCATCTGAGTTGGGTATTTTTTCATTTCCTGTCTTTAGCTTTTGGAGCCTAATTATCAATGATTGATGTAACTCTTCAAGTTTAATTTGTTCCTCTAGTTGAGCAATTTTTTGTTTTAATTCTTCTTTGGGATCTATTGCTGCCATAACAATGGGCGCAGAAGCCTCATTATGTGTCTTATTATATGGGGGCGGGTATGAAGTAAGGGGAGGCAAATCAGGGTTGTGATATTTAGCCGCCTCTTCCTCTAAATCATCCCAATTTATGTCTGATTGATTAGGCTTATTAATTTCCTCCTCTTTTTGAAGCATCTGTAAAATTGGGTATTTTTTTGTTTGTTTTCGTGTGGCATTTCTTTATCTGTTACAGAAGGAGACTTGATTTCCTCATGATCGCTTTCGAGGGAAATGAGATCCTCCTCCGTATCTTGCGGAGGCTTTGTAAGGTTAGAGCGGGAGCTAACCTTTAAAATATGCTCTGTCTGAGCGACCGCAGCCATGACTTGCGGATCGGCCTCCTTCTTATCTATTAAATCTCTAATGAGGTTCCAATAAGAGAAGGCGGTCACAGGAATTTTTTCTGGCCCAAAAGTATTATAATAGTCCTGAAGACAATCCCCTACTCTACGCCATCTTTTAATATCAATAGTTCCTTCCTGTGGGAACCAAGGGCAAGTGTCTTTTACAAAATCAAAAAATTTAAACAAATCATTACCTTTAACCTTTACTCCTCGTATCTTTAAAGCCTCTTTTAATTGTCCTACATAGATCTGATGTTGGCTTAATTCTTGTCCCATTTCGGACGCGTCACTTACCTTCGATTCTGACGCGGCAGGTTCCCGCGGTGATCGGAAGAGTTCACTTTCTTTTGTCTTCGTTAGCGGTCGACCGTCCTTTGGCGTCCTCTTCCTCACGGAGTCCCTCGTTTCCAGGTCCCTGTTCGGGCGCCACGTATCCGGGCCCGCGGGATCGTCGAAGCAGGCCCTGGAGGAGGGAGTGGAAATTTGGGGAACAAGAGACACGAGAAATGGAGACAAGACAGTGCTCTGATCAAGTCTCGTTTAATGGCAGTAATGCAGTGCCTTATATACACTTGGAGAGGAAGGGGTTGGGCCAAGGCGGAAACGATCTCATTTCAGAGGGCGCGGCCAGGCAGGTTTCGGTTTCAACGGTCGGTCGTCATGTTGCGCCTGCGCTAGGAAGTAACCATTTTGCTACGAAGTAACAATTTTCGCGCGCGCGGGAAAGATGGGTGAAGAAGAAGCAGGAAGAGCGCCATCTTGTGTGAGGTATTTAATACAGGGAAAAAGGCAAATCTGGGAAGGAGGTGAGAGGTGGAAATGAATAGAGCTCAGGCGTCTAATCATCAATAATTACTTGCTATGGCCGGGCACAGCTCGGACACGGTTTGAGTCCGGTTTCAGCCGGTCAAAACCGGTTTGAGCGGTCTGTTCCTGTTTGAGTCCAGTTTGAGCCGGTCAAAACAGGTTTTGCCAGTCTGGTCCGGTTTGAGTCTGGTTTGAGCCGGTCAAAACGGTTTGAGCCGGTCTTGCCTGGTTTGATCTGGTCAAAACCCGTTTGACTCTGGTTTGAGCACGTCAAAACTGGTTTGAGCCGTTTTAGGCCGATTTGATCCCGTTTGAGCCGTTCTGGTCTGGTTTGAGCCGTTCAAACCAGTTTTAGGTGGTCTGGTCCGGTTTGAGTCCGCTTTGAGCCGTTCAAAACTTGGTAGACCCGATCTGGTCCATAATGAGATGGTTAAAACCGGTTTGAGCCAGTCTAAGAGCCGGTCTGGTCGGTTTGAGTCCGGTTTGAGCCAGTCAAAACAGGTTTGAGCCGGTTTGAGCCGGTCTGGTCTGGTTTGAGCCGGTTTGAGCCGGTCAAAACCGGTTTGAGCCAGTCTGGTCGGTTTGAGTCCGGTTTGAGCCAGTCAAAACAGGTTTGAGCCGTTCTGGTCCGGTTTGAGTCCGGTTTGAGCTGGTCAAAATCGGTGTGAGCTGATCTGGCCTGGTTTGATCTGGTCAAAACCCGTTTGAGTCCGGTTTGAGCGGTCAAAACTGGTTTGAGCCGGTCTGGTCTGGTTTGAGCCGGTTTGAGCCGTTCTGTTCCTGTTTGAGCCGGTCTGTTCCTGTTTGAGCCGGTCAAAACGGTTTGAGCCGGTCAAAACCGGTTTGAGCAGGTCTGGTCCGGTTTGAGTCCGGTTTGAGCCAGTCAAAACGGTTTGAGCCGGTCTGGTCCGGTTTGAGTCGGTTTGAGCCGGTCAAAACCGGTTTGAGCCAGTCTGGTCGGTTTGAGTCTGGTTTGAGCCGGTCAAAACGGTTTGAGCCGGTCTGGTCTGGTTTGAGTCTGGTCAAAACCCGTTTGAGTCCGGTTTGAGCAGGTCAAAACCGGTTTGAGCCGGTTTGAGCCGGTTTGAGCCGGTTTGAGCCGTTCTGGTCTGGTTTGAGCCGTTCAAAACCGGTTTGAGCTGGTCTGGTCCGGTTTGAGTCCGGTTTGAGCCGTTCAAAACCGGTTTGAGCCGGTCTGGTCCGGTTTGAGCTGGTCAAAACCGGTTTGAGCCAGTCAAAACGGTTTGAGCCGGTCTGGTCCGGTTTGAGCCGGTTTGAGCCAGTCAAAACAGGTTTGAGCCGGTTTGAGCCGGTCTGGTCCGGTTTGAGCGGTTTGAGCCGGTCAAAACCGGTTTGAGCCAGTCTGGTCGGTTTGAGTCCGGTTTGAGCCAGTCAAAACAGGTTTGAGCCGTTCTGGTCCGGTTTGAGTCGGTTTGAGCTGGTCAAAACCGGTTTGAGCTGGTCTGGCCTGGTTTGATTTGGTCAAAACCCGTTTGAGTCCGGTTTGAGCGGTCAAAACTGGTTTGAGCCGGTCTGGTCTGGTTTGAGCCGGTTTGAGCCGTTCTGTTCCTGTTTGAGCCGGTCTGTTCCTGTTTGAGCCGGTCAAAACGGTTTGAGCCGGTCAAAACCGGTTTGAGCAGGTCTGGTCCGGTTTGAGTCCGGTTTGAGCCAGTCAAAAGGTTTGAGCTGGTCTGGTCCGGTTTGAGTCCGGTTTGAGCCGGTCAAAACAGGTTTGAGCCGGTCTGGTCCAGTTTGAGTCCGGTTTGAGCGGTCAAAACCGGTTTGAGCTGGTCTGGCCTGGTTTGATCTGGTCAAAACCCGTTTGAGTCGGTTTGAGCCGGTCAAAACCGGTTTGAGCCGGTCTGGTCCGGTTTGAGTCCGGTTTGAGTCGGTTTGAGCCGGTCTGGTCGGTTTGAGCCATTCAAAACCGGTTTGAGCCGTTCTGGTCTGGTTTGAGTCCGGTTTGAGCGGTGAAAACCGGTTTGAGCAGTTTGAGCCGGTCAAAACCGGTTTGAGCCGGTCTGGTCGGTTTGAGTCCAGTTTGAGCCGGTCTGGTCTGGTTTGAGCCAGTCAAAACCGGTTTGAGCCGTTCTGGTCTGGTTTGAGCCGGTTTGAGCCAGTCTGGTCTGGTTTGAGCCGGTCTGGTCGGTTTGAGCTGGTCAAAACCGGTTTGAGCCAGTCTGGTCCGGTTTGAGCCAGTCAAAACCGGTTTGAGCTGGTCTGGTCCGGTTTGAGTCCGGTTTGAGCCAGTCTGGTCCGGTTTGAGTCGGTTTGAGTCGGTTTGAGTCAAAACCGGTTTGAGCCGGTCTGTTCCTGTTTGAGCGGTCTGGTCGGTTTGAGTCAAAACCGGTTTGAGTCGGTTTGAGCCGGTCAAAACCGGTTTGAGCCGGTCTGGTCCGGTTTGAGTCCGGTTTGAGTCCGGTTTGAGCCGGTCTGGTTCTGTTTGAGCCGGTCAAAACCGGTTTGAGCAGTCTGGTCCGGTTTGAGCGGTGAAAACCGGTTTGAGCCAGTCAAAACGGTTTGAGCCGGTCAAAACCGGTTTGAGCCGGTCTGGTCGGTTTGAGTCCGGTTTGAGCTGGTCAAAACCGGTTTCAGCCGGTCTGGTCGGTTTGAGCCAGTCTGGCCTGGTTTGAGTCGGTTTGAGCCTGTTTGTTCGGTTTGAGCGGTCAAAACCGGTTTGAGCTGGTCTGGTCCGGTTTGAGCCGGTCAAAACCGGTTTGAGCCAGTCTGGCCTGGTTTGATCTGGTCAAAACCGGTTTCAGCCGGTCTGGTCCGGTTTGAGTCCGGTTTGAGTCGGTTTGAGTCAGTTTGAGCCATTCAAAACCGGTTTGAGTCGGTTTGAGTCCGGTTTGAGCTGGTCAAAACCGGTTTGAGCCAGTCTGGTCAGGTTTGAGCCGGTTTGAGCCGGTCTGGTCGGTTTGAGCCGGTCTGGTCGGTTTGAGCCGGTCAAAACCGGTTTGAGCCTGTCTGGCCTGGTTTGATCTGGTCAAAACCGGTTTGAGCTGGTCTGTTACTGTTTGAGCCGGTCTAGTCGGTTTGAGCTGGTCTGGTCCGGTTTGAGTCAGTTTGAGCCGGTCAAAACCGGTGTGAGCCGGTTTGAGCTGGTCTGGTCCGGTTTGAGTCCGGTTTGAGCAGGTCAAAACCGTTTTGAGCTGGTCTGGTCCGGTTTGAGCCGGTCAAAACCGGTTTGAGCCGGTTTGAGCCGGTCAAAACCGGTTTGAGCCGTTCTGGTCTGGTTTGAGCCGGTCAAAACCGGTTTGAGCGGTCTGGTCCGGTTTGAGTCCGGTTTGAGCCGGTCAAAACCGGTTTCAGCCGGTCTGGTTCTGTTTGAGCCAGTCTGGTCCGGTTTGAGCCTGTCAAAACCGGTTTGAAACCGGTCTGGGCGGTTTGAGTCAGTTTGAGCCGGTCTGGTTCGGTTTGAGCCGGTCAAAATTGGTTTGAGCCGGTCTGGCCTGGTTTGATCTGGTCAAAACCCGTATGAGTCCGGTTTGAGCCGGTGAAAACCGGTTTGAGATGTTCTGGTCTGGTTTGAGCCGGTTTGAGCTGGTCTGGTCCGGTTTGAGCCGGTTTGAGCCGGTCTGTTCCTGTTTGAGCCGGTCTGTTCCTGTTTGAGTCCGGTTTGAGCCATTCAAAACCGGTTTGAGCGGTCTGGTCCGGTTTGAGTCCGGTTTGAGCCAGTCAAAACGGTTTGAGCCGGTCTGGTCTGGTTTGAGTCCGGTTTGAGCGGTCAAAACCGGTTTGAGCCGGTTCTGGTCTGGTTTGAGCCAGTCAAAACCGGTTTGAGTCCGGTTTGAGCCGGTGAAAACCGGTTTGAGATGTTCTGGTCCGGTTTGAGCCAGTTTGAGCCGGTCTGGTCTGGTTTGAGCGGTTTGAGCCGGTCTGTTCCTGTTTGAGCGGTCTGTTACTGTTTGAGCCGGTTTGAGCCGTTCAAAACCGGTTTGAGCCTGTCTGGCCTGGTTTGAGTCTGGTTTGAGCAGGTCAAAACCGGTTTGAGCTGGTCTGGTCCGGTTTGAGTCCGGTTTGAGCCAGTCAAAACAGGTTTGAGCCGGTCTGGTCCGGTTTGAGTCGGTTTGAGCGGTCAAAACCAGTTTGAGCCGGTCTGGCCTGGTTTGATCCGGTTTGAGCCGGTCTGGTCGGTTTGAGTCCGGTTTGAGCCTGTCAAAACCGGTTTCAGCCGGTCTGGTTCGGTTTGAGCCAGTCTGGTCCGGTTTGAGCCTGTCAAAACCGATTGAAACCGGTCTGGGCGGTTTGAGTCCGGTTTGAGTCCGGTTTGAGCCAGTCAAAACCGGTTTCAGCCGGTCTGGTCTGGTTTGAGCCGGTCAAAACCGGTTTGAGTCGGTTTGAGCGGTGAAAACCGGTTTGAGATGTTCTGGTCGGTTTGAGCCAGTTTGAGCCGGTCTGGTCTGGTTTGAGCCGGTTTGAGCGGTCTGTTCCTGTTTGAGCCGGTCTGTTCCTGTTTGAGTCCGGTTTGAGCCGGTCAAAACCGGTTTGAGCCGGTCTAGTCCGGTTTGAGCGGTCTAGTCCGGTTTGAGCAGGTCAAAACCGGTTTGAGCCAGTCAAAATCGGTTTGAGCCGGTCTGGTCCGGTTTGAGCCGGTCTGGTCTGGTTTGAGCCGGTCAAAACCGGTTTGAGCCGTTCAAAACCGGTTTGAGCCGGTTTGAGCGGTCTGGTCTGGTTTGAGCCAGTCAAAACCGGTTTGAGCCTGTCTGTTCCTGTTTGAGCCGGTCTGGTCCGGTTTGAGCCGGTTTGAGCCGGTCTGGTCGGTTTGAGCCTGTCTGTTCCTGTTTGAGTCCGGTTTGAGCGGTCTGGTCCGGTTTGAGTCCGGTTTCAGCCGGTCAAAACCGGTTTGAGCCGGTCTGGTCCGGTTTGAGCCGGTCTGGTCTGGTTTGAGCCGGTGAAAACCGGTTTGAGCCAGGTCAAAACCGGTTTGAGCCGGTCTGGTCTGGTTTGAGCCGGTCAAAACCGGTTTGAGCCGGTTTGAGCCGGTCTGGTCCGGTTTGAGTCCGGTTTGAGCTGGTCTGGTCCGGTTTGAGCTGGTCTGGTCCGGTTTGAGCTGGTCTGGTCGGTTTGAGTCCAGTTTGAGCCGGTCTGGTCCGGTTTGAGCCTGTCTGTTCCTGTTTGAGCGGTCAAAACCGGTTTGAGCCGGTCTGGTCTGGTTTGAGCCGGTCAAAACCGGTTTGAGCTGGTCTGGTCGGTTTGAGCCGGTTTGAGCCGGTTTGAGCCGGTCTGGTCTGGTTTGAGCCAGTCAAAACCGGTTTGAGCCGGTCTGGTCTGGTTTGAGCCGGTCAAAATCGGTTTGAGCGGTCTGGTCCGGTTTGAGCCGGTCTGGTCGGTTTGAGCGGTCTGGTCCGGTTTGAGCCTGTCAAAACCGATTGAAACCGGTCTGGGCGGTTTGAGTCCGGTTTGAGTCCGGTTTGAGCCATTCAAAACCGGTTTGAGCCGGTCTGGCCTGGTTTGATCTGGTCAAAACCCGTATGAGTCCGGTTTGAGCTGGTGAAAACCGGTTTGAGATGTTCTGGTCCGGTTTGAGCCAGTTTGAGCCGTTCTGGTCTGGTGTGAGCCGGTTTGAGCGGTCTGTTCCTGTTTGAGCCGGTCTGTTCCTGTTTGAGTCCGGTTTGAGCCATTCAAAACCGGTTTGAGCTGGTCTGGTCCGGTTTGAGTCCGGTTTGAGCCAGTCAAAACGGTTTGAGCGGTCTGGTCGGTTTGAGCCGGTCAAAACCGGTTTGAGATATTCTGGTCAGGTTTGAGCGGTCTGGTCGGTTTGAGCGGTTTGAGCCAGTCAAAACCGTTTGAGTCGGTTTGAGCGGTCAAAACCGGTTTGAGCGGTCTGGTCGGTTTGAGCCGGTCAAAACCGGTTTGAGCCGGTTTGAGCCGGTGAAAACCGGTTTGAGATGTTCTGGTCCGGTTTGAGCGGTTTGAGCCGTTCTGGTCTGGTGTGAGCCGGTTTGAGCTGGTCTGTTCCTGTTTGAGCCTGTCTGTTCCTGTTTGAGTCGGTTTGAGCCGTTCAAAACCGGTTTGAGCCGGTCTAGTCGGTTTGAGTCGGTTTGAGCCAGTCAAAATCGATTGGAGAGGTCTGGCCTGGTTTGATCCGGTTTGAGCCTGGTTTGATCTGGTCAAAACCCGTATGAGTCGGTTTGAGCGGTGAAAACCGGTTTGAGATATTCTGGTCAGGTTTGAGGCAGTTTGAGCGGTCTGGTCTGGTTTGAGCCGGTTTGAGCCGGTCTGTTACTGTTTGAGCCGGTCTGTTCCTGTTTGAGTCCAGTTTGAGCCATTCAAAACCGGTTTGAGTCTGTTTGAGCCGGTCTAGTCCGGTTTGAGCGGTTTGAGCGGTCTAGTCCGGTTTGAGCCGGTCAAAACCGGTTTGAGCCTGTTTGTTCGGTTTGAGTCCGGTTTGAGTCCGGTTTGAGCCAGTCAAAACAGGTTTGAGCCGGTCTGGTCCGGTTTGAGTCCGGTTTGAGCCGGTCAAAACCGGTTTGAGCCGGTCTGGCCTGGTTTGAGTCGGTTTGAGTCCGGTTTGAGCAGGTCAAAACCGTTTTGAGCTGGTCTGGTCCGGTTTGAGCCATTCAAAACCGGTTTGAGCAGTCAAAACCGGTTTGAGTCTGTTTGAGCCGGTCAAAACGGTTTGAGCCGGTCTGGTCTGGTTGAGCGGTTTGAGCGGTCTAGTCGGTTTGAGCCGGTCAAAATTGGTTTGAGCCGGTCTGGCCTGGTTTGATCCGGTTTGAGCCGTCAAAACCGGTTTGAGTCTGGTCGGTTTGAGCAGGTCAAAACCGGTTTGAGATGTTCTGGTCTGGTTTGAGTCCGGTTTGAGCCGGTCTGGTCTGGTTTGAGTCCGGTTTGAGCCGGTCAAAACGGTTTGAGCCGGTCTGTTCCTGTTTGAGTCCGGTTTGAGTCCGGTTTGAGCAGTTTGAGCCGGTCAAAACCGGTTTGAGTCGGTTTGAGTCCGGTTTGAGTCCGGTTTGAGCCAGTCAAAACGGTTTGAGCCGGTCTGGCCTGGTTTGATCTGGTCAAAACCCGTATGAGACCGGTTTGAGCCGTCAAAACCGGTTTGAGATGTTCTGGTCCGGTTTGAGCCGGTCTGTTCCTGTTTGAGCCGGTCTGGTCTGGTGTGAGCCGGTTTGAGCTGGTCTGTTCCTGTTTGAGCCGGTCTGTTCCTGTTTGAGTCCGGTTTGAGCTGGTCAAAACCGTTTTGAGCTGGTCTGGTCCGGTTTGAGTCCGGTTTGAGCCAGTCAAAATCGATTGAGCGGTCTGGTCTGGCTTGAGCGGTTTGAGCTGGTCAAAACCGGTTTGAGTCTGGTTTGAGCCGGTGAAAACCGGTTTGAGCGGTCTGGTTCGGTTTGAGTCCGGTTTGAGCCGGTCTGGTCTGGTTTGAGCCGGTTTGAGCCATTCAAAACCGGTTTGAGCGGTCTGGTCGGTTTGAGTCAGTTTGAGCCATTCAAAACCGGTTTGAGCGGTGAAAACCGGTTTGAGCAGTCTGGTCGGTTTGAGTCTGGTTTGAGCGGTTTGAGCGGTGAAAACCGGTTTGAGCCAGTCAAAACCGGTTTGAGCGGTTTGAGCCGGTTTGAGCGGTCAAAACCGGTTTGAGTCGGTTTGAGCGGTTTGAGCCGGTCTGGTTCGGTTTGAGCGGTCAAAACCGGTTTGAGAGTCTGGCCTGGTTTGATCTGGTCAAAACCGTTTGAGTCCGGTTTGAGCCAGTCAAAACCGGTTTGAGATGTTCTGGTCGGTTTGAGTCGGTTTGAGCCTGTCAAAACCGGTTTGAGCCGGTCTGGTCCGGTTTGAGTCGGTTTGAGCCAGTCAAAACCGGTTTGAGCGGTCTGGCCTGGTTTGATCTGGTCAAAACCGGTTTGAGTCGGTTTGAGCCGGTGAAAACCGGTTTGAGCGGTCTGGTCGGTTTGAGTCCAGTTTGAGCCGGTCAAAACGGTTTGAGCGGTTTGAGCCGGTCTGGCCTGGTTTGATCTGGTCAAAACCCGTTTGAGTCGGTTTGAGCTGGTCAAAACCGGTTTGAGCAGTCTGGCCTGGTTTGATCGGTTTGAGCCGGTTTGAGCTGGTCTGGTCCGGTTTGAGCTGGTCAAAACCGGTTTGAGCCGGTCTGGTCTGGTTTGAGTCGGTTTGAGCCGGTCAAAACCGGTTTCAGCGGTCTGGTTCGGTTTGAGCCGGTCTGGCCTGGTTTGAGTCCTTTTGAGCCAGTCAAAACCGGTTTGAAACCGGTCTGGGCGGTTTGAGTCGGTTTGAGTCCGGTTTGAGCCAGTCAAAACAGGTTTGAGCCGGTCTGGTCGGTTTGAGTCCGGTTTGAGCCGGTCAAAATCGGTTTGAGCGGTCTGGCCTGGTTTGATCTGGTCAAAACCGTTTGAGTCGGTTTGAGCCGGTCAAAACCGGTTTGAGCAGTCTGGTCGGTTTGAGTCGGTTTGAGTCCAGTTTGAGCCATTCTGGTCTGGTGTGAGCGGTTTGAGCCGGTCAAAACCGGTTTGAGCCGTCTGGTCTGGTTTGAGCGGTCAAAACCGGTTTGAGCAGTTTGAGCCGGTCTAGTCGGTTTGAGCCAGTCAAAACAGGTTTGAGCGGTCTGGTCGGTTTGAGTCCGGTTTGAGCCGGTCAAAACGGTTTGAGCGGTCTGGTTCGGTTTGAGCCGGTCTGGTTCGGTTTGAGCGGTTTGAGCCATTCAAAACCGGTTTCAGCGGTCAAAACCGGTTTGAGCCAGTCTGGTCGGTTTGAGTCGGTTTGAGCAGTTTGAGCGGTCAAAACCGGTTTGAGTCGGTTTCAGCGGTCAAAACCGGTTTGAGCCGGTCTGGTCCGGTTTGAGTCGGTTTCAGCCGGTCAAAACCGGTTTGAGCGGTCTGGTCGGTTTGAGCCGTTCAAAACCGGTTTGAGCCGGTCTGGTCGGTTTGAGCGGTCTAGTCCGGTTTGAGCCGGTTTGAGCCAGGTCAAAACCGGTTTGAGCCGGTCTGGTCGGTTTGAGTCAGTTTGAGCGGTCAAAACCGGTTTGAGCGGTCTGGTCGGTTTGAGTCTGGTTTGAGCCAGTCAAAACGGTTTGAGCCGGTCTGGTCTGGTTTGAGCCGGTTTGAGCTGGTCTGGTCCGGTTTGAGCGGTCAAAACCGGTTTGAGCCAGTCTGTTCCTGTTTGAGTCGGTTTGAGCGGTCAAAACCGGTTTGAGTCGGTTTGAGTCCGGTTTGAGCCGGTCTGGTCGGTTTGAGCCTGTCAAAACCGGTTTGAGCAGGTCAAAACCGTTTGAGTCCGGTTTGAGTCGGTTTGAGCGGTCAAAACCGGTTTGAGCGGTCTGGCCTGGTTTGATCCGGTTTGAGCGGTCAAAACCGGTTTGAGTCGGTTTGAGCCGGTCAAAACCGGTTTGAGCAGTCTGGTCGGTTTGAGTCGGTTTGAGTCCAGTTTGAGCCATTCTGGTCTGGTGTGAGCGGTTTGAGCCGGTCAAAACCGGTTTGAGCCGTCTGGTCTGGTGTGAGCGGTTTGAGCCGTCAAAACCGGTTTGAGCAGTTTGAGCCGGTCTAGTCGGTTTGAGCCAGTCAAAACAGGTTTGAGCGGTCTGGTCGGTTTGAGTCCGGTTTGAGCCGGTCAAAACGGTTTGAGCGGTCTGGTCGGTTTGAGCCGGTCTGTTCCTGTTTGAGTCCGGTTTGAGTCTGTTTGAGCCGGTTTGAGCCGTTCAAAACCGGTTTGAGCCGGTCTGGTCGGTTTGAGTCCGGTTTGAGCCAGTCAAAATCGGTTTGAGCGGTCTGGCCTGGTTTGATCTGGTCAAAACCCGTATGAGTCCGGTTTGAGCGGTGAAAACCGGTTTGAGATGTTCTGGTCGGTTTGAGCAGTTTGAGCCGGTCTGGTCTGGTGTGAGCCGGTTTGAGCTGGTCTGTTCCTGTTTGAGCCGGTCTGTTCCTGTTTGAGTCAGTTTGAGCCGGTTTGAGCCATTCAAAACCGGTTTGAGCCGGTCTAGTCGGTTTGAGTCGGTTTGAGCCAGTCAAAACCGGTTTGAGAGTCTGGCCTGGTTTGATCTGGTCAAAACCCGTATGAGTCGGTTTGAGCCGGTGAAAACCGGTTTGAGATGTTCTGGTCGGTTTGAGCGGTTTGAGCCGGTCTGGTCTGGTTGAGCGGTTTGAGCGGTCTGTTACTGTTTGAGCCGGTCTGTTCCTGTTTGAGTCCGGTTTGAGCCATTCAAAACCGGTTTGAGCGGTCTGGTCGGTTTGAGTCGGTTTCAGCGGTCAAAACCGGTTTGAGAGTCTGGCCTGGTTTGATTTGGTCAAAACCCGTTTGAGTCGGTTTGAGCTGGTCAAAACCGGTTTGAGAGTCTGGCCTGGTTTGATCCGGTTTGAGCCGGTCTAGTCCGGTTTGAGTCGGTTTGAGCCAGTCAAAACCGGTTTCAGCCGGTCTGGTTCGGTTTGAGCGGTCTGGTCGGTTTGAGCCTGTCAAAACCGATTGAAACCGGTCTGGGCGGTTTGAGTCAGGTTTGAGCAGTTTGAGCCGGTCAAAACCGGTTTGAGCGGTCTGGCCTGGTTTGATCTGGTCAAAACCGTATGAGACGGTTTGAGCGGTGAAAACCGGTTTGAGATGTTCTGGTCGGTTTGAGCGGTTTGAGCCGTTCTGGTCTGGTGTGAGCGGTTTGAGCTGGTCTGTTCCTGTTTGAGCCTGTCTGTTCCTGTTTGAGTCCGGTTTGAGCCGTTCAAAACCGGTTTGAGCAGTCTAGTCGGTTTGAGCGGTTTGAGCGGTCTGGTCGGTTTGAGCCAGTCAAAATCGATTGGAGCGGTCTGGCCTGGTTTGATCTGGTCAAAACCCGTATGAGTCGGTTTGAGCGGTGAAAACCGGTTTGAGATGTTCTGGTCGGTTTGAGCAGTTTGAGCCGGTCTGGTCTGGCTTGAGCCGGTTTGAGCCGGTCTGTTACTGTTTGAGCCGGTCTGTTCCTGTTTGAGTCAGTTTGAGCCATTCAAAACCGGTGTGAGCCGGTCTAGTCGGTTTGAGTCGGTTTGAGCCGGTCAAAACGGTTTGAGCCGGTTTGAGCCGTCTGGTCTGGTTTGAGCCGGTCAAAACCGGTTTGAGTCGGTTTGAGCCGGTCAAAACCGGTTTGAGCAGTCTGGCCTGGTTTGATCCGGTTTGAGCCAGTTTGAGCCGGTCTGGTCGGTTTGAGCGGTTTGAGCGGTCTAGTCGGTTTGAGCGGTCTGTTACTGTTTGAGCGGTCTGGTCGGTTTGAGTCCGGTTTGAGTCCTTTTGAGCCAGTCAAAACCGGTTTGAGCCGGTCTGGCCTGGTTTGATCTGGTCAAAACCGTTTGAGTCGGTTTCAGCCGGTCAAAACGGTTTGAGATGTTCTGGTCGGTTTGAGGCAGTTTGAGCCGGTTTGAGCCGGTCTGGTCTGGTTTGAGCCGGTTTGAGCGGTCTGTTCCTGTTTGAGCGGTCTGTTCCTGTTTGAGTCGGTTTGAGCCGTTCAAAACCGGTTTGAGCGGTCTGGTCCGGTTTGAGTCGGTTTGAGCCAGTCAAAACGGTTTGAGCCGGTCTGGTCGGTTTGAGTCCTTTTGAGCCAGTCAAAACCGGTTTGAAACCGGTCTGGGCGGTTTGAGTCAGGTTTGAGCCGGTTTGAGCCGGTCAAAACCGGTTTGAGCTGGTCTGGTCCGGTTTGAGCCGGTCAAAACCGGTTTGAGTCTGGTTTGAGCGGTGAAAACCGGTTTGAGATGTTCTGGTCGGTTTGAGCCGGTTTGAGCGGTCTGGTCGGTTTGAGGCAGTTTGAGCCGGTCTGGTCGGTTTGAGCCTGTCTGTTCCTGTTTGAGTCGGTTTGAGCCGTTCAAAACCGGTTTGAGATGTTCTGGTCCGGTTTGAGTCCGGTTTGAGCCGGTCAAAACCGGTTTGAGCTGGTCAAAACCGTTTTGAGCTGGTCAAAACCGGTTTGAGCCATTCTGGTCTGGTGTGAGTCGGTTTGAGCCATTCAAAACCGGTTTCAGCGGTCAAAACCGGTTTGAGTCGGTTTGAGCCTGTCAAAACCGGTTTGAGCCTGTCTGGCCTGGTTTGAGTCGGTTTGAGCTGGTGAAAACCGGTTTGAGCAGTCTGGCCTGGTTTGATTTGGTCAAAACCCGTATGAGACGGTTTGAGCGGTGAAAACGGTTTGAG
This sequence comes from Erythrocebus patas, assembly GCA_023783455.1. Classification (NCBI taxonomy): domain Eukaryota; kingdom Metazoa; phylum Chordata; class Mammalia; order Primates; family Cercopithecidae; genus Erythrocebus; species Erythrocebus patas. The sequence goes on from JAKFHT010001564.1 coordinate 25,863, forward strand.
CCGGTCAAAATCGGTTTGAGCCGTTCAAAACCGGTTTGAGCCAGTCAAAACAGGTTTGAGCGGTTTGAGCCATTCTGGTCTGGTGTGAGTCGGTTTGAGCCATTCAAAACCGGTTTGAGCAGGTCAAAACCGGTTTGAGCCGTTCAAAACCGGTTTGAGCCGGTTTGAGCGGTGAAAACGGTTTGAGATGTTCTGGTCGGTTTGAGCAGTCTGGCCTGGTTTGATTTGGTCAAAACCCGTATGAGTCGGTTTGAGCTGGTGAAAACCGGTTTGAGATATTCTGGTCGGTTTGAGCCGTTCAAAACCGGTTTGAGCCAGTCAAAACAGGTTTGAGCCGGTGAAAACCGGTTTGAGCCTGTCTGTTCCTGTTTGAGTCAGTTTCAGCCAGTCAAAACAGGTTTGAGCCGGTCAAAATCGGTTTGAGCCGTTCAAAACCGGTTTGAGCCGGTTTGAGCGGTCTAGTCGGTTTGAGCGGTCTGTTCCTGTTTGAGTCAGTTTGAGCCAGTCTGGCCTGGTTTGATTTGGTCAAAACCCGTATGAGTCGGTTTGAGCGGTGAAAACCGGTTTGAGATATTCTGGTCGGTTTGAGCCGGTCAAAACGGTTTGAGCGGTGAAAACGGTTTGAGCGGTGAAAACCGGTTTGAGCCTGTCTGTTCCTGTTTGAGTCAGTTTCAGCCAGTCAAAACCGGTTTGAGTCGGTTTGAGCCATTCAAAACCGGTTTGAGCCGGTTTGAGCGGTTTGAGCTGGTCTGGTCCGGATAAATATGGTCAAAACCGGTTTGAGATATTCTGGTCGGTTTGAGCCGGTCTAGTCGGTTTGAGCTGGTGAAAACCGGTTTGAGATATTCTGGTCGGTTTGAGCCTGTCAAAACCGGTTTGAGCGGTGAAAACGGTTTGAGCGGTGAAAACCGGTTTGAGATGTTCTGGTCGGTTTGAGTCGGTTTCAGCCAGTCAAAACAGGTTTGAGCGGTTTGAGCCATTCAAAACCGGTTTGAGCCGGTTTGAGCTGGTCAAAACCGTTTTGAGCTGGTCTGGTCCGGATAAATATGGTCAAAACCGGTTTGAGATATTCTGGTCGGTTTGAGC
>JAKFHT010001565.1:0-26902 GCA_023783455.1 Erythrocebus patas
ATTTATCCGGACCAGACCAGCTCAAAACGGTTTGGACCTGCTCAAACCGGACTCAAACCAGGCCAGACCGGCTCAAACCGGTTTTGACTGGCTGAAACGGACTCAAACCGGACCAGACCGGCTCAAACGGTTTTGACAGGCTCAAACCGGACAAGACCGGCTCAAACCGAACCAGACCGGCTGAAACCGGTTTTGACTGGCTCAAACGGACTAAAACATGACTGGACCGGCTCAAACTGGACTCAAACCAGGCCAGACCGGCTCAAACCGGTTTTGACCAGCTCAAACCGGACTCAAGCGGGTTTGACCAAATCAAACCAGGCCAGACTGGCTCAAACCGGTTTTGACCGGCTCAAACTGGACTCAAACCCGACCAGCCCGGCTCAAACCGGTTTTGAATGGCTCAAACTGGACTCAAACAGGAACAGACCGGCTCAAACAGTAACAGACCGGCTCAAACCGGCTCAAGCCAGACCAGACCGGCTCAAACTGCCTCAAACCTGACCAGAACATCTCAAACCGGCTTTCACCGGCTCAAACCGTACTCATACGGGTTTTGACCAGATCAAAGCAGGCCAGACCCTCTCCAATCGATTTTGACTGGCTCAAACCGGACTCAAACCGGACTAGACCGGCTCAAACCGGTTTTGAACGGCTCAAACCGGACTCAAACAGGAACAGACCGGCTCAAACAGGAACAGACCAGCTCAGACCGTCTCACACCAGACCAGAAGGGCTCAAACCGGCTCAAACCGGACCAGAACATCTCAAACCGGTTTTCACCGGCTCAAACTGGTCTCATAGGGGTTTTGACCAGATCAAACCAGGCCAGACCGGCTCAAACCGGTTTTGACCGGCTGAAACCGGACTCAAACCGGCCCAGACCGGTTTCAATCGGTTTTGACAGGCTCATACCGGACCAGACCGGTCAAACCGAACCAGACCGGCTGAAACCGGTTTTGACTAGCTCAAAGCGGACTAAAACATGACCGGACCGGCTCAAACCGGATCAATCCAGGCCAGACCGGCTCAAACCGGTTTTGACCAGCTCAAACCGGACTCAAACGGGTTTTGACCAAATCAAACCAGGCCACACTGGCTCAAACCAATTTTGACCGGCTCAAACTGGAATCAAACCCGACCAGCCCGGCTCAAACCGGTTTTGAATGGCTCAAACTGGACTCAAACAGGAACAGACAGGCTCAAACAGTAACAGACCGGCTCAAACCGGCTCAAGCCAGACCAGACCGGCTCAACCTGGCTCAAACCGGACCAGAACATCTCAAACCGGTTTTCACCGGCTCCAACCGTACTCATACGGGTTTTGACCAGATCAAACCAGGCCAGACACTCCCAATCGATTTTGACTGGCTCAAACCGGACTCAAACCGGACTAGACCGGCTCAAACCGGTTTTGAATGGCACAAACCGGACTCAAACAGCAACAGACAGGCTCAAGCAGGAACAGACCAGCTCAAACCGGCTCACACCAGACCAGAACGGCTCAAACCGGCTCAAACCGGACCAGAACATCTCAAACTGGTTTTCACCGGCTCAAACCGGTCTCATACGGGTTTTGACCAGATCAAACCAGGCCAGACCGGCTCAAACCGGTTTTGACTGGCTGAAACCAGACTCAAACCGGCCCAGACCGGTTTCAATCGGTTTTGACAGGCTCAAACCGGACAAGACCGGCTCAAACCGAACCAGACCGGCTGAAACCGGTTTTGACTGGCTCAAACCGGACTAAAACATGACTGGACCGGCTCAAACCGGATCAACCCGGCCAGACCGGCTCAAAGCGGTTTTGACCAGCTCAAACCGGACTCAAGCGGGTTTGACCAAATCAAACCAGGAAAGACCGGCTCAAACCAATTTTGACCGGCTCAAACTGGACTCAAACCCGACCAGACCGGCTCAAACCGGTTTTGACCGGCTCAAACAGACTCAAACTGGTTTTGACCGTATTTTCGGACCAGATCAGCTCAAAACGGTTTGGACCTGCTCAAACCGGACTCAAACCAGGCCAGACCGGCTCAAACCGGTTTTGACCGGCTCAAACCGGACTCAAACCGGACCAGACCGGCTCAAACCTGTTTTGACTGGCTCAAAAAGGACTCAAACCGGAACAAACAGGCTCAAACCGGTTTTGACCGGCTGAAACCGGACTCAAACCGGACTAGACCGGCTCACACCGGTTTAGAATGGCTCAAACTGGACTCAAACAGGACCAGACCGGCTCAAACAGTAACAGACCGGCTCAAACCGGCTCAAGCCAGACCAGACCGGCTCAAACTGCCTCAAACCTGACCAGAACATCTCAAACCGGCTTTCACCGCCTCAAACCGTACTCATACGGGTTTTGACCAGATCAAACCAGGCCAGACACTCTCCAATCGATTTTGACTGGCTCAAACCGGACTCAAACCGGACTAGACCGGCTCAAACCGGTTTTGAACAGCTCAAACCGGACTCAAAGAGGAACAGACAGCTCAAACAGGAACAGAACAACTCAAACCGACTCACACCAGACCAGAACGGCTCAAACCGGCTCAAACAGGACCAGAACATCTCAAACCGGTTTTCACCGGCTCAAACCGGTCTCATACGGGTTTTGACCACATCAAACCAGGCCAGACAGGCTCAAACCGGTTTTGACTGGCTGAAACCGGACTCAAACCGGCCCAGACCGGTTTCAATCGGTTTTGACAGGCTCAAACCGGTCCAGACCGTCTCAAACCGAACCAGACCGGCTGAAACCGGTTTTGACTGGCTCAAACCGGACTAAAATATGACTGGACGGGCTCAAACCGGATCAATCCAGGCCAGACCGGCTCAAACCGGTTTTGACCAGCTCAAACCGGACTCAAACGGGTTTTGACCAAATCAAACCCGGCCAGACCGGCTCAAACCAATTTTGACCGGCTCAAACTGGACTCAAACCCAACCAGCCCGGCTCAAACCGGTTTTGAATGGCTCAAACAGACTCAAACTGGTTTTGACCGTATTTTTCCAGGCCAGACCGGCTCAAACCGGTTTTGACCGGCTGAAACCGGACTCAAACCGGACTAGACCGGCTCACACCAGTTTTGAATGGCTCAAACTGGACTCAAACAGGAACAGACCGGCTCAAACAGTAACAGACCGGCTCAAACCAGCTCAAGCCAGACCAGAACGGCTCAAACCAGCTCAAACCGGACCAGAACATCTCAAACTGGTTTTCACCGGCTCAAACCGTACTCCTACGGGTTTTGACCAGATCAAACCAGGCCAGACCCTCTCCAATCGATTTTGACTGGCTCAAACCGGACTCAAACCGGACTAGACCGGCTCAAACCGGTTTTGAACGGCTCAAACCGGACTCAAACAGGAACAGACCGGCTCAAACAGGAACAGACCAGCTCAAACCGGCTCACACCAGACCAGAACGGCTCAAACCGGCTCAAACCGGACCAGAACATCTCAAACCGGTTTTCACCGGCTCAAACCGATCTCATACGGGTTTTGACCAGATCAAACCAGGCCAGACCGGCTCAAACCGCTTTTGACGGGATGAAACAGGAATCAAACTGGCCCAGACCGGTTTCAGTCGGTTTTGACAGGCTCAAATCGGACCAGACCAGCTCAAACCGAACCAGACCGGCTGAAACCGGTTTTGACTGGCTCAAACCGGACTAAAATATGACTGGACCGGCTCAAACCGGATCAATCCAGGCCAGACTGGCTCAAACCAATTTTGACTGGCTCAAACCGGACTAAAACATGACCGGACCGGCTCAAACCGGATCAATCCAGGCCAGACCGGCTCAAACCGCTTTTGACCAGCTCAAACCGGACTCAAACGGGTTTCGACCAAATCAAACCAGGCCAGACCGGCTCAAACCAATTTTGACCGGCTCAAACTGGACTCAAACCCGACCAGACCGGCTCAAACCGGTTTTGACCGGCTCAAACAGACTCAAACTGGTTTTGACCGTACTTTTTCGGACCAGATCAGCTCAAAACGGTTTTGAGCTGCTCAAACCGGACTCAAACCAGGCCAGACCGGCTCAAACCTGTTTTGACTGGCTCAAAAAGGACTCAAACCGGAACAAACAGGCTCAAACCGGATTTGACCGGCTGAAACCTGACTCAAACCGGACTAGACTGGCTCACACCGGTTTTGAATGGCTCAAACTGGACTCAAACAGGAACAGACCGGTTCAAACAGTAACAGACCGGCTCAAACGGACTCAAACCAGGCCAGACTGGCTCAAACTGCCTCAAACCTGACCAGAACATCTCAAACCGGCTTTAACCGCATCAAACCGTACTCATACGGGTTTTGACCAGATCAAAGCAGGCCAGACCGTCTCCAATCAATTTTGACTGGCTCAAACCGGACTCAAACCGGACTAGACCGGCTCAAACCGGTTTTAAATGGCTCAAACAGACTCAAACCGGAACAAACAGGCTCAAACCGGACCAGACCGGCTCAAACCGACTCACACCAGACCAGAGCAGCTCAAACCGGCTCAAACCGGACCAGAACATCTCAAACCGGTTTTCACCGGCTCAAACCGGTCTCATACGGGTTTTGACCAGATAAAACCAGGCCAGACCGGCTCAAACCGGTTTTGACCGCCTGAAACCGGACTCAAACCGGACTAGACCGGCTCAAACCAGTTTTGAACGGCTCAAACCGGACTCAAACAGGAACAGACTGGCTCAAACAGGAACAGACCAGCTCAAACCGGCTCACACAAGGCCAAAACGGCTCAAACCGGACAAGACTGGCTCAAACGGACCAGAACATCTCAAACCGGTTTTCACCGGCTGAAACCGGTCTCATACGGGTTTTGACCAGATCAAACCAGGTCAGACCTGCTCAAACCGGTTTTGACAGGCTCAAACTGGACTCAAACCCGACCAGACCGGCTCAAACCCGTTTTGACCGGCTCAAACAGACTCCAACCGGTTTTGACCATATTTATCCGGACCAGACCAGCTCAAAACGGTTTGGACCTGCTCAAACCGGACTCAAACCAGGCCAGACCGGCTCAAACCGGTTTTGACCGGCTCAAACAGGACTCAAACCGGAGCAGACCGGCTCAAACCTGTTTCGACTGGCTCAAAAAGGACTCAAACCGGAACAAACAGGCCCAAACCGGTTTTGACCGGCTGAAACCGGACTCAAACCGGACTAGACCGGCTCACACCGGTTTTGAATGGCTCAAACTGGACTCAAACAGGAACAGACCGGCTCAAACAGTAACAGACCGGCTCAAACCGGCTCAAGCCAGACCAGACCGGCTCAAACTGCCTCAAACCTGACCAGAACAACTCAAACCATCTTTCACCGGCTCAAACCGTACTCATACGGGTTTTGACCAGATCAAAGCAGGCCAGACCCTCTCCAATCGATTTTGACTGGCTCAAACCGGACTCAAACCGGACTAGACCGGCTCAAACCGGTTTTGAACGGCTCAAACCGGACTCAAACAGGAACAGACCGGCTCAAACAGGAACAGACCAGCTCAAACCGGCTCACACCAGACCAGAACGGCTCAAACCGGCTCAAACCGACCAGAACATCTCAAACCGGTTTTCACCGGCTCAAACCGGTCTCATACGGGTTTTGACCAGATCAAACCAGGCCAGACCGGCTCAAACCGGTTTTGACTGGCTGAAACCGGACTCAAACCGGCCCAGACCGGTTTCAATCGGTTTTGACAGGCTCATACTGAACCAGACCGGCTCAAACCGAACCAGACCGGCTGAAACCGGTTTTGACTTGCTCAAACCGGACTAAAACATGACCGGACCGGCTCAAACCGGATCAATCCTGGCCAGACCGGCTCAAACCGGTTTTGACCAGCTCAAACCGGACTCAAACGGGTTTTGACCAAATCAAACCAGGCCAGACCGGCTCAAACCAATTTTGACCGGCTCAAACTGGACTCAAACCCGACCAGACCGGCTCAAACCGGTTTTGACCGGCTCAAACAGACTCAAACCGGTTTTGACCATATTTATCCAGACCAGACCAGCTCAAAACGGTTTTGTCCTGCTCAAACCGGACTCAAACCAGGCCAGACCGGCTCAAACCGGTTTTGACTGGCTGAAACGGACTCAAACCGGTCAGACCGGTTTCAATCTGTTTTGACAGGCTCAAACCGGACAAGACTGGCTCAAACCGAACCAGACCGGCTGAAACCGGTTTTGACTGGCTCAAACCGGACTAAAACATGACTGGACCGGCTCAAACTGGATCAATCGAGGCCAGACCGGCTCAAACCGCTTTTGACCAGCTCAAACCGGACTCAAACGGGTTTTGACCAAATCAAACCAGGCCAGACTGGCTCAAACCGATTTTGACCGGCTCAAACTGGACTCAAACCCGACCAGCCGGCTCAAACCCGTTTTGAATGGCTCAAACTGGACTCAAACAGGAACAGACCGGCTCAAACAGTAACAGACCGGCTCAAACCGGCTCAAGCCAGACCAGACCGGCTCAAACTGCCTCAAACCTGACCAGAACATCTCAAACCGGCTTTCACCACCTCAAACCGTACTCATACGGGTTTTGACCAGATCAAAGCAGGCCAGACCCTCTCCAATCGATTTTGACTGGCTCAAACCGGACTCAAACCGGACTAGACCGGCTCAAACCGGTTTTGAACGGCTCAAACCGGACTCAAACAGGAACAGACCGGCTCAAACAGGAACAGACCAGCTCAAACCGTCTCACACCAGACCAGAATGGCTCAAACCGGCTCAAACCGGACCAGAACATCTCAAACTGGTTTTCACCGGCTCAAACCGGTCTCATACGGGTTTTGACCAGATCAAACCAGGCCAGACCGGCTCAAACCGTTTTGACTGGCTGAAACCGGACTCAAACCGGCCCAGACCGGTTTCAATCGGTTTTGACAGGCTCAAACCGGACAAGACTGGCTCAAACCGAACCAGACCGGCTGAAACCGGTTTTGACTGGCTCAAACTGGACTAAAACATGACTGGACCGGCTCAAACCGGATCAATCCAGGCCAGACCGGCTCAAACCGGTTTTGACCAGCTCAAACCGGACTCAAACGGGTTTTGACCAAATCAAACCAGGCCAGACCGGCTCAAACCAATTTTGACCGGCTCAAACTGGACTCAAACCCGACCAGCCCGGCTCAAACCGGTTTTGACCGGCTCAAACAGACTCAAACTGGTTTTGACCGTATTTTTCCGGACCAGATCAGCTCAAAACGGTTTTGACCTGCTCAAACGGACTCAAACCAGGCCAGACCGGCTCAAACCGGTTTTGACCGGCTCAAACGGACTCAAACCGGACCAGACCGGCTCAAACCTGTTTTGACTGGCTCAAGGACTCAAACCGGAACAAACAGGCTCAAACCGGTTTTGACCGGCTGAAACCTGACTCAAACCGGACTAGACCGGCTCACACGGTTTTGAATAGCTCAAACTGGACTCAAACAGGAACAGACCGGCTCAAACAGTAACAGACCGGCTCAAACTGGCTCAAGCCAGACCAGACCAGCTCAAACTGCCTCAAACCTGACCAGAACATCTCAAACCGGCTTTCACCGCCTCAAACCGTACTCATACGGGTTTTGACCAGATCAAAGCAGGCCAGACGGCTCAAACCGATTTTGACCGGCTCAAACAGGAACAGACCGCTCAAACCGGACTAGACCAACTCAAACTGGTTTTGAACGGCTCAAACCGGACTCAAACAGGAACAGACCGGCTCAAACAGGAACAGACCAGCTCAAACCGGTTTCACGGCTCAAACCAGACCAGAACGGCTCAAACCGCTCAAACCGGACCAGAACATCTCAAACCGGTTTCACGGCTCAAACCGGTCTCATAGGGTTTGACCAGATCAAACCAGGCCAGACCGGCTCAAACCGGTTTTGACCGGCTGAAACGGACTCAAACCGCCCAGACCGGTTTCAATCGGTTTTGACAGGCTCAAACTGGACTCAAACCGGCTCAAACCGAACCAGACCGGCTGAAACCGGTTTTGACTGGCTCAAACCGGACTCAAACGGACTAAAACATGACTGGACCGGCTCAAACCGGATCAATCCAGGCCAGACCGGCTCAAACCGGTTTTGACCAGCTCAAACCGGTTTTGACCAGCTCAAACCGGACTCAAACGGGTTTTGACCAAATCAATCCAGGCCAGACTGGCTCAAACCGATTTTGACCGGCTCAAACTGGACTCAAACCCGACCAGCCCGGCTCAAACCGGTTTTGAATGGCTCAAACTGGACTCAAACAGGAACAGACCGTCTCAAACAGTAACAGACCGGCTCAAACCGGCTCAAGCCAGACCAGACCGGCTCAAACTGGCTCAAACCGGACCAGAACATCTCAAACCGGTTTCACGGCTCAAACCGTACTCATACGGGTTTTGACCAGATCAAACCAGGCCAGACACTCTCAATCGATTTTGACTGGCTCAAACCGGACTCAAACCGGACTAGACCGGCTCAAACCGGTTTTGAATGGCTCAAACCGGACTCAAACAGCAACAGACAGGCTCAAGCAGGAACAGACCAGCTCAAACCGGCTCACACCAGACCAGAACAGCTCAAACCGGCTCAAACCGGACCAGAACATCTCAAACTGGTTTCACCGGCTCAAACCGGTCTCATACGGGTTTTGACCAGATCAAACCAGGCCAGACCGGCTCAAACCGGTTTTGACTGGCTGAAACCAGACTCAAACCGGCCCAGACCGGTTTCAATCGGTTTTGACAGGCTCAAACCGGACAAGACCGGCTCAAACCGAACCAGACCGGCTGAAACCGGTTTTGACTTGCTCAAACCGGACTAAAACATGACTGGACCGGCTCAAACGGATCAATCCAGGCCAGACCGGCTCAAACCGGTTTTGACCAGCTCAAACGGACTCAAAGCGGGTTTGACCAAATCAAACCAGGCCAGACCGGCTCAAACCAATTTTGACCGGCTCAAACTGGACTCAAACCCGACCAGACCGGCTCAAACCGGTTTTGACCGGCTCAAACAGACTCAAACTGGTTTTGACCGTATTTTTCCGGACCAGATCAGCTCAAAACGGTTTGGACCTGCTCAAACCGGACTCAAACCAGACCAGACCGGCTCAAACCGGTTTTGAATGGCTCAAACGGACTCAAACCGGACCAGACCGGCTCAAACCTGTTTTGACTGGCTCAAAAGGACTCAAACCGGAACAAACAGGCTCAAACCGGTTTTGACGGCTGAAACCGGACTCAAACCGGACTAGACCGGCTCACACGGTTTTGAATGGCTCAAACTGGACTCAAACAGGAACAGACCGGCTCAAACAGTAACAGACCGGCTCAAACCGGCTCAAGCCAGACCAGACCGGCTCAAACTGCCTCAAACCTGACCAGAACATCTCAAACCGGCTTTCACCGCCTCAAACCGTACTCATACGGGTTTTGACCAGATCAAACCAGGCCAGACACTCTCAATCGATTTTGACTGGCTCAAACGGACTCAAACCGGACTAGACCGGCTCAAACCGGTTTTGAACAGCTCAAACCGGACTCAAACAGGAACAGACAGCTCAAACAGGAACAGAACAACTCAAACCGACTCACACCAGACCAGAGCAGCTCAAACCGGCTCAAACAGGACCAGAACATCTCAAACCGGTTTTCACCGGCTCAAACCGCTCTCATACGGGTTTTGACCAAATCAAACCAGGCCAGACAGGCTCAAACCGGTTTTGACTGGCTGAAACCGGACTCAAACCGGCCCAGACCGGTTTCAATCGGTTTTGACAGGCTCAAACCGGACAGACCGGCTCAAACCGAACCAGACCGGCTGAAACCGGTTTTGACTGGCTCAAACCGGACTAAAATATGACTGGACCGGCTCAAACGGATCAATCCAGGCCAGACCGGCTCAAACCGGTTTTGACCAGCTCAAACCGGACTCAAAGCGGGTTTTGACCAAATCAAACCCGGCCAGACCGGCTCAAACCAATTTTGACCGGCTCAAACTGGACTCAAACCCAACCAGCCCGGCTCAAACCGGTTTTGAATGGCTCAAACAGACTCAAACTGGTTTTGACCGTATTTTTCCAGGCCAGACCGGCTCAAACCGGTTTTGACCGGCTGAAACCGGACTCAAACCGGACTAGACCGGCTCACACCGGTTTTGAATGGCTCAAACTGGACTCAAACAGGAACAGACCGGCTCAAACAGTAACAGACCGGCTCAAACCAGCTCAAGCCAGACCAGAACGGCTCAAACCAGCTCAAACCGGACCAGAACATCTCAAACTGGTTTTCACCGGCTCAAACCGTACTCATACGGGTTTTGACCAGATCAAACCAGGCCAGACCCTCTCCAATCGATTTTGACTGGCTCAAACCGGACTCAAACCGGACTAGACCGGCTCAAACCGGTTTTGAACGGCTCAAACCGGACTCAAACAGGAACAGACCGGCTCAAACAGGAACAGACCAGCTCAAACCGGCTCACACCAGACCAGAACGGCTCAAACCGGCTCAAACCGGACCAGAACATCTCAAACCGGTTTTCACCGGCTCAAACCGATCTCATACGGGTTTTGACCAGATCAAACCAGGCCAGACCGGCTCAAACCGCTTTTGACGGGATGAAACAGGAATCAAACTGGCCCAGACCGGTTTCAGTCGGTTTTGACAGGCTCAAATCGGACCAGACCAGCTCAAACCGAACCAGACCGGCTGAAACCGGTTTTGACTAGCTCAAACGGACTAAAATATGACTGGACCGGCTCAAACCGGATCAATCCAGGCCAGACTGGCTCAAACCAATTTTGACTGGCTCAAACGGACTAAAACATGACGGACCGGCTCAAACGGATCAATCCAGGCCAGACCGGCTCAAACCGCTTTTGACCAGCTCAAACCGGACTCAAACGGTTTTGACCAAATCAAACCAGGCCAGACCGGCTCAAACCAATTTTGACCGGCTCAAACTGGACTCAAACCCGACCAGACCGGCTCAAACCGGTTTTGACCGGCTCAAACAGACTCAAACTGGTTTTGACCGTACTTTTCGGACCAGATCAGCTCAAAACGGTTTTGAGCTGCTCAAACCGGACTCAAACCAGGCCAGACCGGCTCAAACCTGTTTTGACTGGCTCAAGGACTCAAACCGGAACAAACAGGCTCAAACCGGTTTTGACCGGCTGAAACCTGACTCAAACCGACTAGACCGGCTCACACGGTTTGAATGGCTCAAACTGGACTCAAACAGGAACAGACCGGTTCAAACAGTAACAGACCGGCTCAAACCGGCTCAAGCCAGACCAGACTGGCTCAAACTGCCTCAAACCTGACCAGAACATCTCAAACCGGCTTTCACCGCTCAAACCGTACTCATACGGGTTTTGACCAGATCAAAGCAGGCCAGACCGTCTCAATCAATTTTGACTGGCTCAAACCGGACTCAAACCGGACTAGACCGGCTCAAACCGGTTTTGAACGGCTCAAACCGACTCAAACAGGAACAGACAGCTCAAACAGGAACAGACCAGCTCAAACCGACTCACACCAGACCAGAGCGGCTCAAACCGGCTCAAACCGGCTCAAACCGGACCAGAACATCTCAAACCGGTTTTCACCGGCTCAAACCGGTCTCATACGGGTTTTGACCAGATCAAACCAGGCCAGACCGGCTCAAACCGGTTTTGACCGGCTGAAACGGACTCAAACCGGACTAGACCGGCTCAAACCAGTTTTGAACGGCTCAAACCGGACTCAAACAGGAACAGACTGGCTCAAACAGGAACAGACCAGCTCAAACCGGCTCACACCAGACCAGACCGGCTCAAACCGGCTCACACCAGACCAGAGCAGCTCAAACCGGTTTTCACCGGCTCAAACCGGTCTCATACGGGTTTTGACCAGATCAAACCAGGTCAGACCTGCTCAAACCGGTTTTGACAGGCTCAAACTGGACTCAAACCCGACCAGACCGGCTCAAACCGGTTTTGACCGGCTCAAACAGACTCAAACCGGTTTTGACCATATTTATCCGGACCAGACCAGCTCAAAACGGTTTGGACCTGCTCAAACCGGACTCAAACCAGGCCAGACCGGCTCAAACCGGTTTTGACCGGCTCAAACAGGACTCAAACCGGAGCAGACCGGCTCAAACCTGTTTTGACTGGCTCAAAAAGGACTCAAACCGGAACAAACAGGCTCAAACCGGTTTTGACCGGCTGAAACCGGACTCAAACCGGACTAGACCGGCTCACACCGGTTTTGAATGGCTCAAACTGGACTCAAACAGGAACAGACCGGCTCAAACAGTAACAGACCGGCTCAAACCGGCTCAAGCCAGACCAGACCGGCTCAAACTGCCTCAAACCTGACCAGAACAACTCAAACCATCTTTCACCGGCTCAAACCGTACTCATACGGGTTTTGACCAGATCAAAGCAGGCCAGACCCTCTCCAATCGATTTTGACTGGCTCAAACCGGACTCAAACCGGACTAGACCGGCTCAAACCGGTTTTGAACGGCTCAAACCGGTCTCAAACAGGAACAGACCGGCTCAAACAGGAACAGACCAGCTCAAACCGGCTCACAACAGACCAGAACGGCTCAAACCGGCTCAAACCGGACCAGAACATCTCAAACCGGTTTTCACCGGCTCAAACCAGTCTCATACGGGTTTTGACCAGATCAAACCAGGCCAGACGGCTCAAACCGGTTTTGACTGGCTGAAACCGGACTCAAACCGGCCCAGACCGGTTTCAATCGGTTTTGACAGGCTCATACTGAACCAGACCGGCTCAAACCGAACCAGACCGGCTGAAACCGGTTTTGACTTGCTCAAACCGGACTAAAACATGACCGGACCGGCTCAAACCGGATCAATCCTGGCCAGACCGGCTCAAACCGGTTTTGACCAGCTCAAACCGGACTCAAACGGGTTTTGACCAAATCAAACCAGGCCAGACCGGCTCAAACCAATTTTGACTGGCTCAAACTGGACTCAAACCCGACCAGACCGGCTCAAACCGGTTTTGACCGGCTCAAACAGACTCAAACCGGTTTTGACCATATTTATCCAGACCAGACCAGCTCAAAACGGTTTTGTCCTGCTCAAACCGGACTCAAACCAGGCCAGACCGGCTCAAACCGGTTTTGACTGGCTGAAACCGGACTCAAACCGGTCCAGACCGGTTTCAATCTGTTTTGACAGGCTCAAACCGGACAAGACTGGCTCAAACCGAACCAGACCGGCTGAAACCGGTTTTGACTGGCTCAAACCGGACTAAAACATGACTGGACCGGCTCAAACTGGATCAATCGAGGCCAGACCGGCTCAAACCACTTTTGACCAGCTCAAACCGGACTCAAACGGGTTTTGACCAAATCAAACCAGGCCAGACCGGCTCAAACCAATTTTGACCGGCTCAAACTGGACTCAAACCCGACCAGACCGGCTCAAACCGGTTTTGACCGGCTCAAACAGACTCAAACTGGTTTTGACCGTACTTTTTCGGACCAGATCAGCTCAAAACGGTTTTGAGCTGCTCAAACCGGACTCAAACCAGGCCAGACCGGCTCAAACCTGTTTTGACTGGCTCAAAAAGGACTCAAACCGGAACAAACAGGCTCAAACCGGATTTGACCGGCTGAAACCTGACTCAAACCGGACTAGACTGGCTCACACCGGTTTTGAATGGCTCAAACTGGACTCAAACAGGAACAGACCGGTTCAAACAGTAACAGACCGGCTCAAGCCGGCTCAAGCCAGACCAGACTGGCTCAAACTGCCTCAAACCTGACCAGAACATCTCAAACCGGCTTTAACCGCATCAAACCGTACTCATACGGGTTTTGACCAGATCAAAGCAGGCCAGACCGTCTCCAATCAATTTTGACTGGCTCAAACCGGACTCAAACCGGACTAGACCGGCTCAAACCGGTTTTAAATGGCTCAAACCGGACTCAAACAGGAACAGACAGCTCAAACAGGAACAGACCAGCTCAAACCGACTCACACCAGACCAGAACGGCTCAAACTGGCTCAAACCGGACCAGAACATCTCAAACCGGTTTTCACCGGCTCAAACCGGTCTCATACGGGTTTTGACCAGATAAAACCAGGCCAGACCGGCTCAAACCGGTTTTGACCGCCTGAAACCGGACTCAAACCGGACTAGACCGGCTCAAACCAGTTTTGAACGGCTCAAACCGGACTCAAACAGGAACAGACTGGCTCAAACAGGAACAGACCAGCTCAAACCGGCTCACACAAGGCCAAAACGGCTCAAACCGGCTCACACCGGACCAGAACATCTCAAACCGGTTTTCACCGGCTGAAACCGGTCTCATACGGGTTTTGACCAGATCAAACCAGGTCAGACCTGCTCAAACCGGTTTTGACAGGCTCAAACTGGACTCAAACCCGACCAGACCGGCTCAAACCCGTTTTGACCGGCTCAAACAGACTCCAACCGGTTTTGACCATATTTATCCGGACCAGACCAGCTCAAAACGGTTTGGACCTGCTCAAACCGGACTCAAACCAGGCCAGACCGGCTCAAACCGGTTTTGACCGGCTCAAACAGGACTCAAACCGGAGCAGACCGGCTCAAACCTGTTTCGACTGGCTCAAAAAGGACTCAAACCGGAACAAACAGGCCCAAACCGGTTTTGACCGCTCAAACCGGACTCAAACCGACTAGACCGGCTCACACCGGTTTTGAATGGCTCAAACTGGACTCAAACAGGAACAGACCGGCTCAAACAGTAACAGACCGCTCAAACCGGCTCAAGCCAGACCAGACCGCTCAAACTGCCTCAAACCTGACCAGAACAACTCAAACCATCTTTCACCGGCTCAAACCGTACTCATACGGGTTTTGACCAGATCAAAGCAGGCCAGACCCTCTCCAATCGATTTTGACTGGCTCAAACCGGACTCAAACCGGACTAGACCGGCTCAAACCGGTTTTGAACGGCTCAAACCGGTCTCAAACAGGAACAGACCGGCTCAAACAGGAACAGACCAGCTCAAACCGGCTCACAACAGACCAGAACGGCTCAAACCGGCTCAAACCAGACCAGAACATCTCAAACCGGTTTTCACCGGCTCAAACCGGTCTCATACGGGTTTTGACCAGATCAAACCAGGCCAGACCGGCTCAAACCGGTTTTGACTGGCTGAAACCGGACTCAAACCGGCCCAGACCGGTTTCAATCGGTTTTGACAGGCTCATACTGAACCAGACCGGCTCAAACCGAACCAGACCGGCTGAAACCGGTTTTGACTTGCTCAAACCGGACTAAAACATGACCGGACCGGCTCAAACCGGATCAATCCTGGCCAGACCGGCTCAAACCGGTTTTGACCAGCTCAAACCGGACTCAAACGGGTTTTGACCAAATCAAACCAGGCCAGACCGGCTCAAACCAATTTTGACCGGCTCAAACTGGACTCAAACCCGACCAGACCGGCTCAAACCGGTTTTGACCGGCTCAAACAGACTCAAACCGGTTTTGACCATATTTATCCAGACCAGACCAGCTCAAAACGGTTTTGTCCTGCTCAAACCGGACTCAAACCAGGCCAGACCGGCTCAAACCGGTTTTGACTGGCTGAAACCGGACTCAAACCGGTCCAGACCGGTTTCAATCTGTTTTGACAGGCTCAAACCGGACAAGACTGGCTCAAACCGAACCAGACCGGCTGAAACCGGTTTTGACTGGCTCAAACCGGACTAAAACATGACTGGACCGGCTCAAACTGGATCAATCGAGGCCAGACCGGCTCAAACCGCTTTTGACCAGCTCAAACCGGACTCAAACGGGTTTTGACCAAATCAAACCAGGCCAGACTGGCTCAAACCGATTTTGACCGGCTCAAACTGGACTCAAACCCGACCAGCCCGGCTCAAACCCGTTTTGAATGGCTCAAACTGGACTCAAACAGGAACAGACCGGCTCAAACAGTAACAGACCGGCTCAAACCGGCTCAAGCCAGACCAGACCGGCTCAAACTGCCTCAAACCTGACCAGAACATCTCAAACCGGCTTTCACCGCCTCAAACCGTACTCATACGGGTTTTGACCAGATCAAAGCAGGCCAGACCCTCTCCAATCGATTTTGACTGGCTCAAACCGGACTCAAACCGGACTAGACCGGCTCAAACCGGTTTTGAACGGCTCAAACCGGACTCAAACAGGAACAGACCGGCTCAAACAGGAACAGACCAGCTCAAACCGGCTCACACCAGACCAGAACGGCTCAAACCGGCTCAAACAGGACCAGAACATCTCAAACCGGTTTTCACCGGCTCAAACCGGTCTCATACGGGTTTTGACCAGATCAAACCAGGCCAGACCGGCTCAAACCGTTTTGACTGGCTGAAACCAGACTCAAACCGGCCCAGACCGGTTTCAATCGGTTTTGACAGGCTCAAACCGGACAAGACTGGCTCAAACCCAACCAGACCGGCTGAAACCGGTTTTGACTGGCTCAAACCGGACTAAAACATGACTGGACCGGCTCAAACCGGATCAATCCAGGCCAGACCGGCTCAAACCGGTTTTGACCAGCTCAAACCGGACTCAAACGGGTTTTGACCAAATCAAACCAGGCCAGACCGGCTCAAACCAATTTTGACCGGCTCAAACTGGACTCAAACCCGACCAGACCGGCTCAAACCGGTTTTGACCGGCTCAAACAGACTCAAACTGGTTTTGACCGTATTTTTCCGGACCAGATCAGCTCAAAACGGTTTTGACCTGCTCAAACCGGAATCAAACCAGGCCAGACCGGCTCAAACCGGTTTTGACCGGCTCAAACCGGACTCAAACCGGACCAGACCGGCTCAAACCTGTTTTGACTGGCTCAAAAAGGACTCAAACCGGAACAAACAGGCTCAAACCGGTTTTGACCGGCTGAAACCTGACTCAAACCGGACTAGACCGGCTCACACCGGTTTTGAATGGCTCAAACTGGACTCAAACAGGAAGAGACCGGCTCAAACAGTAACAGCCCGGCTCAAACTGGCTCAAGCCAGACCAGACCAGCTCAAACTGCCTCAATCCTGACCAGAACATCTCAAACCGGCTTTCACCGCCTCAAACCGTACTCATACGGGTTTTGACCAGATCAAAGCAGGCCAGACGGTCTCCAATCGATTTTGACTGGCTCAAACTGGACTCAAACCGGACTAGACCAACTCAAACTGGTTTTGAACGGCTCAAACCGGACTCAAACAGGAACAGACCGGTTCAAACAGGAACAGACCAGCTCAAACCGTCTCACACCAGACCAGAATGGCTCAAACCAGCTCAAACCGGACCAGAACATCTCAAACCGGTTTTCAGGGGCTCAAACCGGTCTCATAGGGGTTTTGACCAGATCAAACCAGGCCAGACCGGCTCAAACCGGTTTTGACCGGCTGAAACCGGACTCAAACCGGCCCAGACCGGTTTCAATCGGTTTTGACAGGCTCATACTGGACTCAAACCGGACAGACCGGCTCAAACCGAACCAGACCGTCTGAAACCGGTTTTGACTAGCTCAAACCGGACTAAAACATGACTGGACCGGCTCAAACCGGATCAATCCAGGCCAGACCGGCTCAAACCGGTTTTGACCAGCTCAAACCGGTTTTGACCAGCTCAAACCGGACTCAAACGGGTTTTGACCAGCTCAAACTGGACTCAAACCCGACCAGCCCGGCTCAAACCGGTTTTGAATGGCTCAAACTGGACTCAAACAGGAACAGACCGTCTCAAACAGTAACAGACCGGCTCAAACCGGCTCAAGCCAGACCAGACCGGCTCAAACTGGCTCAAACCGGACCAGAACATCTCAAACCGGTTTTCACCGGCTCAAACCGTACTCATACGGGTTTTGACCTGATCAAACCAGGCCAGACACTCTCAATCGATTTTGACTGGCTCAAACCGGACTCAAACCGGACTAGACCGGCTCAAACCGGTTTTGAACAGCTCAAACCGGACTCAAACAGCAACAGACAGGCTCAAGCAGGAACAGACCAGCTCAAACCGGCTCACACCAGACCAGACCGCTCAAACCGGCTCAAACGGACCAGAACATCTCAAACTGGTTTCACGGCTCAAACCGGTCTCATACGGGTTTTGACCAGATCAAACCAGGCCAGACCGGCTCAAACCGGTTTTGACTGGCTGAAACCAGACTCAAACCGGCCCAGACCGGTTTCAATCGGTTTTGACAGGCTCAAACGGACCAGACCGGCTCAAACCGAACCAGACCGGCTGAAACCGGTTTTGACTGGCTCAAACCGGACTAAAACATGACTGGACCGGCTCAAACGGATCAATCCAGGCCAGACCGGCTCAAACGGTTTTGACCAGCTCAAACCGGACTCAAACGGTTTTGACCAAATCAAACCAGGCCAGACCGGCTCAAACCAATTTTGACCGGCTCAAACTGGACTCAAACCCGACCAGACCGGCTCAAACCGGTTTTGACCGGCTCAAACAGACTCAAACTGGTTTTGACCATATTTATCGGACCAGACCAGCTCAAAACGGTTTGGACCTGCTCAAACCGGACTCAAACCAGGCCAGACCGGCTCAAACCGGTTTTGACTGGCTCAAACCGGACTCAAACGGACCAGACCGGCTCAAACCTGTTTTGACTGGCTCAAAAGGACTCAAACCGGAACAAACAGGCTCAAACCGGTTTTGACCGGCTGAAACCGGACTCAAACCGGACTAGACCGGCTCACACCGGTTTTGAATGGCTCAAACTGGACTCAAACAGGAACAGACCGGCTCAAACAGTAACAGACCGGCTCAAACCGGCTCAAGCCAGACCAGACGGCTCAAACTGCCTCAAACCTGACCAGAACAACTCAAACCGGCTTTCACCGCTCAAACCGTACTCATACGGGTTTTGACCAGATCAAAGCAGGCCAGACGCTCTCCAATCGATTTTGACTGGCTCAAACCGGACTCAAACCGGACTAGACCGGCTCAAACCGGTTTTGAACGGCTCAAACAGGACTCAAACAGGAACAGACAGGCTCAAACAGGAACAGACCAGCTCAAACCGGCTCAAACCAGACCAGAACGGCTCAAACCGGCTCAAACCGGACCAGAACATCTCAAACCGGTTTTCACCGGCTCAAACCGGTCTCATACATGTTTTGACCAGATCAAACCAGGCCACACCGGCTCAAACCGGTTTTGACTGGCTGAAACCGGACTCAAACCGGCCCAGACCCGTTTCAATCGGTTTTGACAGGCTCAAACGGGACAAGACCGGCTCAAACCGAACCAGACCGGCTGAAACCGGTTTTGACTGGCTCAAACCGGACTAAAATATGACTGGACCGGCTCAAACCGGATCAATCCAGGCCAGACCGGCTCAAACCGGTTTTGACCAGCTCAAACCGGACTCAAACGGGTTTTGACCAAATCAAACCAGGCCAGACCGGCTCAAACCAATTTTGACCGGCTCAAACTGGACTCAAACCCGACCAGCCCGGTTCAAACCGGTTTTGAATGGCTCAAACTGGACTCAAACAGGAACAGACAGGCTCAAACAGTAACAGACCGGCTCAAACCGGCTCAAGCCAGACCAGACCGGCTCAAACTGGCTCAAACCGGACCAGAACATCTCAAACCGGTTTTCACCGGCTCAAACCGGTCTCATACGGGTTTTGACCAGATCAAACCATGCCAGACCGGCTCAAACCGGTTTTGACTGGCTGAAACCGGACTCAAACCGGCCCAGACCGGTTTCAATGGGTTTGACAGGCTCAAACCAGACAAGACCGGCTCAAACCGAACCAGACCGGCTGAAACCGGTTTTGACTGGCTCAAACCGGACTAAAACATGACTGGACCGGCTCAAACCGGATCAACCCCGGCCAGACCGGCTCAAACCGGTTTTGACCAGCTCAAACCGGACTCAAACCGGCTCAAACCAGACCAGACCGGCTCAAACCAATTTTGACCGGCTCAAACTGGACTCAAACCCGACCAGACCGGCTCAAACCGGTTTTGACCGGCTCAAACAGACTCAAACCGGTTTTGACCATATTTATCCGGACCAGACCAGCTCAAAACGGTTTGGACCTGCTCAAACCGGACTCAAACCAGGCCAGACCGGCTCAAACTGGTTTTGACCGGCTCAAACCGGACTCAAACCGGACCAGATCGTCTCAAACCTGTTTTGACTAGCTCAAAAAAGACTCAAACCGGAACAAACAGGCTCAAACCGGTTTTGACCGGCTGAAACGGACTCAAACCAGACTCAAACCGGCTCAAACCGGTTTTGAACAGCTCAAACCGGACCAGACCGCTCAAACAGTAACAGACCAGCTCAAACCGACTCACACCAGACCAGACGGCTCAAACTGGCTCAAACCGGACCAGAACATCTCAAACCGGTTTTCACCGGCTCAAACCGGTCTCATACGGGTTTTGACCAGATCAAACCAGGCCAGACCGGCTCAAACCGGTTTTGCCTGGCTGAAACCGGACTCAAACCGGCCCAGACCGGTTTCAATCGGTTTTGACAGGCTCAAACGGGACAAGACCGGCTCAAACCGAACCAGACCGGCTGAAACCGGTTTTGACTGGCTCAAACCGGACTAAAACATGACTGGACCGGCTCAAACCGGATCAATCCAGGCCAGACCGGCTCAAACCGGTTTTGACCAGCTCAAACCGGACTCAAACGGGTTTTGACCAAATCAAACCAGGCCACACTGGCTCAAACCGATTTTGACCGGCTCAAACTGGACTCAAACCCGACCAGTCCGGCTCAAACCGGTTTTGAATGGCTCAAACTGGACTCAAACAGGAACAGACAGGCTCAAACAGTAACAGACCGGCTGAAACCGGCTCAAGCCAGACCAGACCGGCTCAAACTGAATCAAACCTGACCAGAACACCTCAAACCGGCTTTCACCGGCTCAAACCGTACTCATACGGGTTTTGACCAGATCAAAGCTGGCCAGACCGTCTCCAATCGATTTTGACTGGCTCAAACCAGACTCAAACCGGACTAGACCGGCTCAAACCGGTTTTGAACGGCTCAAACCGGACTCAAACAGGAACAGACAGGCTCAAGCAGGAACAGACCAGCTCAAACCGGCTCACACCAGACCAGAACGGCTCAAACCGGCTCAAACCGGACCAGAACATCTCAAACCGGTTTTCACCAGCTCAAACCGGTCTCATACGGGTTTTGACCAGATCAAACCAGGCCAGACCGGCTCAAACCGGTTTTGACTGGCTGAAACCGGACTCAAACCGGCCCAGACCGGTTTCAATCGGTTTTGACAGGCTCAAACCGGACAAGACCGGCTCAAACCGAACCAGACCGGCTGAAACCGGTTTTGACTGGCTCAAACCGGACTAAATCATGACTGGACCGGCTCAAACCGGATCAACCCCGGCCAGACCGGCTCAAACCGGTTTTGACCAGCTCAAACCGGACTGAAACGTGTTTTGACCAAATCAAACCAGGCCAGACCGGCTCAAACCAATTTTGACCGGCTCAACCTGGACTCAAACCCGACCAGACCGGCTCAAACCGGTTTTGAATGGCTCAAACTGGACTCAAACAGGAACAGACCGGCTCAAACAGTAACAGACCGGCTCAAACCGGCTCAAGCCAGACCAGACCGGCTCAAACTGCCTCAAACCTGACCAGAACATCTCAAACCGGCTTTCACCGCCTCAAACCGTACTCATACGGGTTTGGACCAGATCAAAGCAGGCCAGACCGTCTCCAATCGATTTTGACTGGCTCAAACCGGACTCAAACCGGACTAGACCGGCTCAAACCGGTTTTGAACGGCTCAAACCGGACTCAAACAGGAACAGACCGGCTCAAACAGGAACAGACCAGCTCAAACCGTCTCACACCAGACCAGAATGGCTCAAACCGGCTCAAACCGGACCAGAACATCTCAAACCGGTTTCACCGGCTCAAACCGGTCTCATACGGGTTTTGACCAGATCAAACCAGGCCAGACCTGCTCAAACCGGTTTTGACTGGCTCAAACTGGACTCAAACCCGACCAGACCGGCTCAAACCGGTTTTAACCGGCTCAAACAGACTCAAACCGGTTTTGACCATATTTATCCGGACCAGACCAGCTCAAAACTGTTTTGACCTGCTCAAACTGGACTCAAACCAGGCCAGACCGGCTCAAACCGGTTTTGACCAGCTCAAACCGGACTCAAACCGGACCAGACCGGCTCAAACCTGTTTCGACTGGCTCAAAAAGGACTCAAACCGGAACAAACAGGCTCAAACGGGTTTTGACCGGCTGAAACCGGACTCAAACCAGACTAGACCGGCTCACGCCGGTTTTGAATGGCTCAAACTGGACTCAAACAGGAACAGACCGGCTCAAACAGTAACAGACCGGCTCAAACCGGCTCAAGCCAGACCAGAACGGCTCAAACTGCCTCAAACCTGACCAGAACATCTCAAACCGGCTTTCACCGGCTCAAACCGTACTCATACGGGTTTTGACCAGATCAAAGCAGGCCAGACCGTCTCCAATCGATTTTGACTGGCTCAAACCGTACTCAAACCGGAATAGACCAACTCAAACTTGTTTTGAACGACTCAAACCGGACTCAAACAGGAACAGACCGGCTCAAACAGGAACAGACCAGCTCAAACCGGCTCACACCAGACCAGAACGGCTGAAACCGGCTCAAACCGGACCAGAACATCTCAAACCAGTTTTCACCGGCTGAAACCGGTCTCATAAGGGTTTTGACCAGATCAAACCAGGCCAGACCTGCTCAAACCGGTTTTGACCAGCTCAAACTGGACTCAAACCCGACCAGACCGGCTCAAACCGGTTTTGACCGGCTCAAACAGACTCAAACCGGTTTTGACCATATTTATCCGGACCACACCAGCTCAAAACGGTTTTGACCTGCTCAAACCGGACTCAAACCAGGCCAGACCGGCTCAAACCGGTTTTGACCGGCTCAAACAGACTCAAACCGGTTTTGACCATATTTATCCGGACCACACCAGCTCAAAACGGTTTTGACCTGCTCAAACCGGACTCAAACCAGGCCAGACCGGCTCAAACCGGTTTTGACCGGCTCAAACCGGACTCAAACCGGACCAGACCGGCTCAAACCTGTTTCGACTGGCTCAAAAAGGACTCAAACCGGAACAAACAGGCTCAAACCGTTTTTGACCAGCTGAAACCGGACTCAAACCGGACTAGACCGGCTCACACCGGTTTTGAATGGCTCAAACTGGACTCAAACAGGAACAGACCGGCTCAAACTGTAACAGACCGGCTCAAACCGGCTCAAGCCAGACCAGACCGGCTCAAACTGCCTCAAACCTGACCAGAACATCTCAAACCGGCTTTCACCGCCTCAAACCGTACTCATACGGGTTTTCAGCTTTCCCCTCAAGATGCCTTTCGCTAAGACTGTTCTTGTGGAATTTGCCAAGTGATTGTTGGAAGCCGATAAAGGGCCAGGGTGCTAAAGGAAATATCTGCCGTTAAAAACTGGAAAGAAGCTTTCTGAGAACTGCTTTGTGTTCTGTTAATTCATTTCACAGAATTACAGCTTTCTTCTCAAGAAGCCTTTCCCTAAGACTGTTCTTGTGGAATTTGCAAAGTGATATTTGGAATCCCATAGAGGGCAATGGTGAAAAAGGAAATATCTTCCGTTAAAAACTGGAAAGAATCTTTCTGAGAAACTACTTTCTGTTCTGTTAATTCACCTCACAGACTTACAGCTTTCCCCTCAAGAAGAATTTCGCTAAGACTCTTACTGGGGAATTTGCAAAGTGATATTTGGAAGCCCATAGAGGGCTATGGTGAAAAAGGAAATATCCTAAGTTAAAAACCGAAAAGAAGCTTTCTGAGAAACTACTTTGTGTTCTGTTAATTCAACTCACAGAGTTACAGCTTTCTCCTCAAGAAGCTTTTGGCTAAGGCTGTTCTTTTGGAATTTGCAAAGTGATATTTGGAAGCCCATAGAGGGCTATGGTGAAAATGGAAATATCCTAAGATAAAAACCGATAAGAAGCTTTCTGACAAACTACTTTGTGTTCTGTTAGTTCATCTCACAGGGTTACAGCTTTCCTCTCAAGAGGCCGTTCACTAAGACTCTCCTTGCGAAATTTGCAAAGTGATATTTGGAAGCCCAAAGGGGGCTATGGTGAAAAAGGAAATATATTCCGTTGAAAACTGGAAAGAAGCTTTCTGAGAAACTGCTTTGTGTTCTGTTAATTTATCTCACAGAGTTACAGCTTTCCCCTCAAGAAGAATTTCGCTAAGACTCTTACTGTGGAATTTGCAAAGTGATATTTGGAAGCCCATAGAGGGCTATGGTGAAAAAGGAAATATCCTAAGTTAAAAACCGAAAAGAAGCTTTCTGAGAAACTACTTTGTGTTCTGTTAATTCAACTCACAGAGTTACAGCTTTCTCCTCAAGAAGCTTTTGGCTAAGGCTGTTCTTTTGGAATTTGCAAAGTGATATTTGGAAGCCCATAGAGGGCTATGGTGAAAATGGAAATATCCTAAGATAAAAACCGATAAGAAGCTTTCTGACAAACTACTTTGTGTTCTGTTAGTTCATCTCACAGGGTTACAGCTTTCCTCTCAAGAGGCCGTTCACTAAGACTCTCCTTGCGAAATTTGCAAAGTGATATTTGGAAGCCCAAAGGGGGCTATGGTGAAAAAGGAAATATATTCCGTTGAAAACTGGAAAGAAGCTTTCTGAGAAACTGTCTTGTCTTCTGTTAATTAATCTCACAGAGATACAGCTTTCCCCTCAAGAAGCCTTTCGCTAAGACTGCTCTTGTGGGATTTGCAAAGTGATATTTGGAAGCCCATAGAGGGCTATGGTGAAAAAGGAAATATCTTCCGTTAAAAACTGGAAAGAAGCTTTCTGAGAACTGCTTTGTGTTCTGTTAATTCATCTCACAGAGTTACAGCTTTCTCCTCAAGAAGCTTTTGGCTAAGGCTGTTCTTTTGGAATTTGCAAAGTGATATTTGGAAGCCCATAGAGGGCTATGGTGAAAAGGAAATATCTTCCGTTAAAAACTGGAAAGAAGCTTTCTGAGAACTGCTTTGTGTTCTGTTAATTCATCTCACAGAGTTACAGCTTTCCCCTCAAGAAGCCTTTCACTAAGACTGTTCTTGTGGAATTTGCAAAGTGATATTTGGAAGCCCATAGAGGGCTATGGTGAAAAAGGAAATATCTTCCGTTAAAAACTGGAAAGAAGCTTTCTGAGAAACTGCTTTGTGTTCTGTTAATTCATCTCACAGAGGTACAGCTTTCCCCTCAAGAAGCCTTTGGCTAAGTCTGTTCTTGTGGAATTTGCCAAGTGATATTTGGAAGCACCTAGAGAGCAGCGGTGAAAAGGAAATATCCTAAGATAAAAACCGACAATAAGTTTTCGGAGAATCTGCTTTGTGTTCTGTTAATTCTTCTCACAGAGTTACAGCTTTCCCCTCAAGAAGCCTTTCGCTATGCCTTTTCTTAGGGAATTTGCAAAGTGATATTTGGAAGCCCATAGAGGGCTATGGTGAAAAAGGAAATATCTTCCGTTAAAAACTGGAAAGAAGCTTTCTGAGAACTGCTTTGTGTTCTGTTAATTCATCTCACAGAGTTACAGCTTTCCCCTCAAGAAGCCTTTCGCTAAGACTGTTCTTGTGGAATTTGCAAAGTGATATTTGGAAGCCCATAGAGGGCTATGGTGAAAAAGGAAATATCTTCCGTTAAAAACTGGAAAGAAGCTTTCTGAGAAACTGCTTTGTGTTCTGTTAATTCATCTCACAGAGTTACAGCTTTCCCCTCAAGAAGCCTTTCACTAAGACTGTTCTTGTGGAATTTGCAAAGTGATATTTGGAAGCCCATAGAGGGCTATGGTGAAAAAGGAAATATCTTCAGTTAAAAACTGGAAAGAAGCTTTCTGAGAAACTGCTTTGTGTTCTGTTAATTCATCTCACAGAGTTACAGCTTTCCCCTCAAGAAGCCTTTCGCTAAGACTGTTCTTGTGGAATTTGCAAAGTGATATTTGGAAGCCCATAGAGGGCTATGGTGAAAAAGGAAATATCTTCCGTTAAAAACTGGAAAGAAGCTTTCTGAGAAACTGCTTTGTGTTCTGTTAATTCATCTCACAGAGTTACAGCTTTCCCCTCAAGAAGCCTTTCGCTAAGACTGTTCTTGTGGAATTTGCAAAGTGATATTTGGAAGCCCATAGAGGGCTATGGTGAAAAAGGAAATATCTTCCGTTAAAAACTGGAAAGAAGCTTTCTGAGAAACTGCTTTGTGTTCTGTTAATTCATCTCACAGAGTTACAGCTTTCCCCTCAAGAAGCCTTTCGCTAAGACTGTTCTTGTGGAATTTGCAAAGTGATATTTGGAAGCCCATAGAGGGCTATGGTGAAAAAGGAAATATCTTCCGTTAAAAACTGGAAAGAAGCTTTCTGAGAAACTGCTTTGTGTTCTGTTAATTCATCTCACAGAGTTACAGCTTTCCCCTCAAGAAGCCTTTCGCTAAGACTGTTCTTGTGGAATTTGCAAAGTGATATTTGGAAGCCCATAGAGGGCTATGGTGAAAAAGGAAATATCTTCCGTTAAAAACTGGAAAGAAGCTTTCTGAGAAACTGCTTTGTGTTCTGTTAATTCATCTCACAGAGTTACAGCTTTCCCCTCAAGAAGCCTTTCGCTAAGACTGTTCTTGTGGAATTTGCAAAGTGATATTTGGAAGCCCATAGAGGGCTATGGTGAAAAAGGAAATATCTTCCGTTAAAAACTGGAAAGAAGCTTTCTGAGAAACTGCTTTGTGTTCTGTTAATTCATCTCACAGAGTTACAGCTTTCCCCTCAAGAAGCCTTTCGCTAAGACTGTTCTTGTGGAATTTGC
>JAKFHT010001566.1:0-26860 GCA_023783455.1 Erythrocebus patas
GAATTAACAGAACACAGAGCAGTTTCTCAAGCTTCTTTCCACTTTTGAACGGAAGATATTTCCTTTTCACCATAGCCTCTATGGGTTTCCAAATATCCTTTGCCAATTCCACAGAACAGCCTTAGCGAAAGGCTTCTTGAAGGGAAAGATATAACTCTGTGAGATGAATTAACAGAACACAGAGCAGTTTCTCAGAAAGCTTATTTCCAGTTTTGAGCGGAAGATATTTCCTTTTTCACCATAGCCCTCTATGGGCTTCCAAATATCCTTGCCAATTCCACAAGAACAGCCTTAGCGAAGGCTTCTTGAAGGGAAAGATGTAACTCTGTGAGATGAATTAACGGAACACAGAGCAGTTTCTCAGAAAGCTTCTTTCCACTTTTGAGCGGAAGATATTTCCTTTTTCACCGTAGCCCTCTATGGGTTTCCAAATATCCTTTGCCAATTCCACAAGAACAGCCTTAGCGAAGGCTTCTTGAAGGGAAAGATGTAACTCTGTGAGATGAATTAACAGAACACAGAGCAGTTTCTCAGAAATCTTCTTTCCAATTTTGAGCGGAAGATATTTCCTTTTCACCATAGTCCTCAATGGGCTTCCAAATATCCTTTCCAATTCCACAAGAACATCCTTAGCGAAAGACTCCTTGAAGGAAAGATGTAACTCTGTGAGATGAATTAACAGAACACAGAGCAGTTTCTCAAGCTTCTTTCCACTTTTGAGCGGAAGTTATTTCCTTTTTCACCATAGCTCTCTATGGGCTTCCAAATATCCTTGCCAATTCCACAAGAACAGCCTTAGTGAAAGTCTTCTTGAAGGAAAGATGTAATTCTGTGAGATGAATTAACAGAACACAGAGCAGTTTCTCAGAAAGTTTCTTTCCAGTTTTGAGCGGAAGATATTTCCTTTTCACCATAGCCCTCTATGGGCTTCCAAATATCCCTTTGCCTATTCCACAAGAACAGCATTACCGAAGGGAAGGAAAGATGGAACTCTGTGAGATGAATTAACGGAACACAGAGCAGTATCTCAGAAAGTTTCTTTCCAGTTTTGAGCGGAAGATATTTCCTCTTTCACCATAGCCCTCTATGGGCTTCCAAATATCCTTTGCCAATTCCACAAGAACAGCCTTAGTGAAAGGCTTCTTGAAGGGAAAGATGTAACACTGAGAGATGAATTAAGAGAACACAGAGCAGTTTCTCAAGCTTCTTTCCAGTTTTGAGCGGAAGATATTTCCTTTTCACCATAGCCCTCTATGGGCTTCCAAATATCACTTTGCCAATTCCACAAGAACAGCCTTAGCGAAAGGCTTCTTGAAGGGAAAGATGTAACTCTGTGAGATGAATTAACAGAACACAGAGCAGTTTCTCAAGCTTCTTTCCAGTTTTGAGCGGAAGATATTTCCTTTTTCACCATAGCCCTCTATGGGCTTCCAAATATCCTTTGCCAATTCCACAAGAACAGCATTACCGAAAGGCTTCTTGAAGGGAAAGATGTAACTCTGTGAGATGAATTAATGGAACACAGAGCAGAATCTCAGAAATCTTCTTTCCAGTTTTGAGCGGAAGATATTTCCTTTTCACCATAGCCCTCTATGGGCTTCCAAATATCCTTTTCCAATTCCACAAGAACAGCCTTAGCGAAAGGCTTTTGAAGGAAAGATGTAACTCTGTGAGATGAATTAACAGAACACAGAGCAGTTTCTCAGAAAGCTTCTTTCCAGTTTTGAACGGAAGATATTTCCTTTTTCACCATAGCCCTCTATGGGCTTCCAAATATCCCTTTGCCTATTCCACAAGAACAGCATTACCGAAAGGCTTCTTGAAGGGAAAGATGTAACTCTGTGAGATGAATTAATGGAACACAGAGCAGAATCTCAGAAATCTTCTTTCCAGTTTTGAACGGAAGATATTTCCTTTTTCACCATAGCCCTCTATGGGCTTCCAAATATCCCTTTGCCAATTCCACAAGAACAGCCTTAACGAAAGGCTTCTTGAAGGGAAAGATGTAACTCTGTGAGATGAATTAACAGAACACAGAGCAGTTTCTCAGAAAGCTTCTTTCGAGTTTTGAACGGAAGATATTTCCTTTTTCACCATAGCCTTCTATGGGCTTCCAAATATCCTTTGCCAATTCCACAAGAACAGCCTTAGCGAAGGCTTCTTGAAGGAAAGATGTAACTGTGAGATGAATTAACGGAACACAGAGCAGTTTCTCAGAAAGCTTCTTTCCAGTTTTGAACGGAAGATATTTCCTTTTCACCATAGCCCTCTATGGGCTTCCAAATATCACTTTTCCAATTCCACAAGAACAGCCTTAGCGAAAGGCTTTTGAAGGAAAGATGTAACTCTGTGAGATGAATTAACAGAACACAGAGCAGTTTCTCAGAAAGCTTCTTTCCACTTTTGAACGGAAGATATTTCCTTTTTCACCATAGCCCTCTATGGGCTTCCCAATATCCCTTTGCCAATTCCACAAGAACAGCCTTAGCGAAAGGCTTCTTGAAGGGAAAGATGTAACTGTGAGATGAATTAACAGAACACAGAGCAGTTTCTCAGAAAGCTTCTTTCCAGTTTTGAACAGAAGATTTTCCTGTTTCACCATAGCCCTCTACGGGCTTCCAAATATCCCTTTGCCAATTCAACAAGAAGAGCCTTACCGAAAGGCTTCTTGAAGGGAAAGATGTAACTCTGTGAGATGAATTAACAGAACACGGAGCAGTTTCTCAGAAAGCTTCTTTCCAGTTTTGAACGGAAGATATTTCCTTTTTCACCATAGCCCTCTATGGGCTTCCAAATATCCCGTTGCCAATTCCACAAGAACAGCCTTAGCGAAAGGCTTCTTGAAGGGAAAGATGTAACTCTGTGAGAGGAATTAACAGAACACAGAGCAGTTTCTCAGAAAGCTTCTTTCCAGTTTTGAACGGAAGATATTTCCTTTTTCACCACAGCCCTCTATGGGCTTCCAAATATCCCTTTGCCTATTCCACAAGAACAGCATTACCGAAAGGCTTCTTGAAGGGAAAGATGTAACCCTGTGAGATGAATTAATGGAACACAGAGCAGTATCTCAGAAAGCTTCTTTCCAGTTTTGAACGGAAGATATTTCCTTTTTCACCATAGCCCTCTATGGGCTTCAAAATATCCCTTTGCCAATTCCACAAGAACAGCCTTAGCGAAAGGCTTCTTGAAGGGAAAGATGTAACTCTGTGAGGTGAATTAACAGAACACAGAGCAGTTTCTCAGAAAGCTTCTTACCAGTTTTTAACGGAAGATATTTCCTTTTTCACCATAGCCCTCTATGGGCTTCCAAATATCCCTTTGCCAATTTTACAAGAACAGCCTTACCGAAAGGCTTCTTGAAGGGAAAGGTGTAACTCTGTGAGATGAATTAACAGAACACAGAGCAGTTCCTCAGAAAGCTTCTTTCGAGTTTTGAACGGAAGATATTTCCTTTTTCACCATAGCCCTCTACGGGCTTCCAAATATCCCTTTGCCAATTCCACCAGAACAGCCTTAGCGAAAGGCTTCTTGAAAGGAAAGATGTAACGCTGTGAGACGAAATAACGGAACACAGAGCAGTTTCTCTGAAAGCTTCTTTCTAGTTTTGAACGGAAGGTATTTCCTTTTTCACCATAGCCCTCTATGGACTTCCAAATATCCCTTTGCCAATTCCACAAGAACAGCCTTAGCGAAAGGCTTCTTGAAGGGAAAGATGTAACCGTGAGATGAACTAACAGAACACAGAGCAGTTTCTCAGAAAGCTTCTTTCCAGTTATGAACAGAAGATTTTCCTTTTTCACCATAGCCCTCTACGTGCTTCCAAATATCCCTTTGCCAATTCCACAAGAAGAGCCTTACCGTAAGGCTTCTTGAAGGGAAAGATGTAACTCTGTGAGATGAATTAACGGAACACAAAGCAGTTTCTCAGAAAGCTTCTTTCCAGTTTTGAACGGAAGATATTTCCTTTTTCACCATAGCCCTCTATGGGCTTCCAAATATCCCTTTGCCAATTCCACAAGAACAGCCTTAGCGAAAGGCTTCTTGAAGGGAAAGATGTAACTCTGTGAGATGAACTAACAGAACACAGAGCAGTTTCTCAGAAAGCTTCTTTCCAGTTTTGAACGGAAGATATTTCCTTTATCACCGTAACCCTCTATGGGCTTCCAAATATCCAGTTGCCAATTCCACAAGAACAGGCTTAGCGAATGGCTTCTTGAAGGGAAAGATGTAACTCTGTGAGATGAATTAACAGAACACAGAGCAGTCTCTCAGAAAGCCTTTTTCCAGTTTTGATCGGAAGATATTTTTTTTTCACCATAGCCCTCTATGGGCTTCCAAATATCCCTTTGCCAATTCCACAAGAACAGCCTTAGCGAAAGGCTTCTTGAAGGGAAAGATGTAACTCTGTGAGATGAATTAACATAACACAGAGCAGTTTCTCAAGCTTCTTTCCAGTTTTGAGCGGAAGATATTTCCTTTTTCACCATAGCCCTCTATGGGCTTCCAAATATCCCTTTGCCAATTCCACAAGAACTGCCTTAGCGAAAGGCTTCTTGAAGGGAAAGATGTAACTCTGTGAGATGAATTAACAGAACACAGAGCAGTCTCTCATAAAGCTTCTTTCCAGTTTTGAACGGAAGATATTTCCTTTTTCACCATAGCCCTCTATCGGCTTCCAAATATCACTTTGCCAATTCCAGAAGAACAGCCTTAGCGAAAGGCTTCTTGAAGGGAAAGATGTAACTCTGTGAGATGAATTAACAGAACACAGAGCAGTTTTTCATGAAGCTTCTTTCCAGTTTTGAACGGAAGATATTTCCTTTTTCACCATAGCCCTCTATGGGCTTTCAAATATCACTTTGACAATTCCACAAGAACAGCCTTAGCGAAAGGTTTCTTGAAGGTAAAGATGTAACTCTGTGAGATGAACTAACAGAACACAGAGCAGTTTCTCAGAAAGCTTCTTTCCACTTTTGAACGGAAGATATTTCCTTTTTCACCATAGCCGTCTAAGGGCTTCCAAATATCCCTTTGCCAATTCCACAAGAACAGCCTTAGGGAAAGGCTTCTTGAAGGGAAAGCTGTAACTCTGTGAGATGAATTAACAGAACACAGAGCAGTTTCTCAGAAAGCTTCTTTCCAGTTTTGAACAGAAGATTTTCCTTTTTCACCATAGCCCTCTATGGGCTTCCAAATATCCCTTTGCCAATTCCACAAGAACAGCCTTAGCGAAAGGCTTCTGGAAGGGAAAGACGTAACTCTGTGAGACGAATTAACAGAACAGCGAGCAGTTTCTTAGAAAGCTTCTTTCCAGTTTTGAACGGAAGATATTTCCTTTTTCACCATAGCCCTCAATGGGCTTCCAAATGTCCCTTTGCCAATTCCACAAGAACAGCCTTAGCGAAAGGCTTCTTGAAGGGAAAGATGTAACTCTGTGAGATGAATTATCAGAACACAGAGCAGTTTCTCAGAAAGCTTCTTTCCAGTTTTGAACGGATGTTATTTCCTTTTTCACCATAGCCCTCAATGGGCTTCCAAATATCCCTTTGCCAATTCCACAAGAACAGCCTTAGCGAAAGGCTTCTTGAAGGGAAAGATGTAACTCTATGAGATGAATTAACAGAACACAGAGCAGTTTCTCAGAAAGCTTCTTTCCACTTTTGAACGGAAGATACTTCCTTTTTCACCATAGCCCTCTATGGGCTTCCAAATATCCCTTTGCCAATTCCACAAGAACAGCCTTAGCGAAAGGCTTCTTGAAGGGAAAGATGTAACTCTGTGAGATGAATTAACAGAACACAGAGCAGTTTCTCAGAAAGCTTCTTTCCAGTTTTTAACGGAAGATATTTCCTTTTTCACCATAGCCCTCTATGGGCTTCCAAATATCCCTCTGCCAATTCCACAAGAACAGCCTTAGCGAAAGGCTTCTTGAAGGGAAAGATGTAACTCTGTGAGATGAATTAACAGAACACAGAGCAGTTTCTCAGAAAGCTTCTTTCCAGTTTTGAACGGAAGATATTTCCTTTTTCACCATAGCCTTCTAGGGGCTTCCAAATATCCCTTTGCCAATTCCACAAGAACAGCCTTAGCGAAAGGCTTCTTGAAAGGAAAGATGTAACCCTGTGAGACGAATTCACGGAACACAGAGCAGTTTCTCAGAAAGCTTCTTTTCCAGTTTTGAACGGAAGATATTTCCTTTTTCACCATAGCCCTCTATGGGCTTCCAAATATCACTTTTCCAATTCCACAAGAACAGCCTTAGCGAAAGGCTTCTTGAAGGGACAGATGTAACTCTGTGAGATGAATTAACAGAACACAGAGCAGTTTCTCAGAAAGCTTCTTTCCAGTTTTGAACGGAAGATATTTTTTTTCACCATAGCCCTCTATGGGCTTCCAAATATCCTTTGCCAATTCACAAGAACAGCCTTAGCGAAAGGCTTCTTGAAGGGAAAGATGTAACTGTGAGATGAATTAACAGAACACAGAGCAGTTTCTCAGAAAGCTTCTTTCCAGTTTTGAACAGAAGATTTTCCTTTTCACCATAGCCCTCACGGGCTTCCAAATATCCTTTGCCAATTCCACAAGAAGAGCCTTACCGAAAGGCTTCTTGAAGGGAAAGATGTAACTCTGTGAGATAAATTAACAGAAAACAGAGCAGTTTCAGAAAGCTTCTTTCCAGTTTTGAGCGGAAGATATTTCCTTTTTCACCATAGCACTCTATGGGCTTCCAAATATCCTTTGCCAATTCCACTAGAACAGCCTTAGCGAAGGCTTCTTGAAGGGAAAGATGTAACTCTGTGAGATGAACTAAGAGAACACAGAGCAGTTTCTCAGAAAGCTTCTTTCCAGTTTTGAGCGGAAGATATTTCCTTTTCACCATAGCCCTCTATGGGCTTCCAAATATCCTTTGCCAATTCCACAAGAACAGCCTTAGCGAAAGGCTTCTTGAAGGGAAAGATGTAACTCTGTGAGATGAATTAACAGAACACAGAGCAGTCTCTCAAGCTTTTTCCAGTTTTGATCGGAAGATATTTTTTTCACCATAGCCCTCTATGTGCTTCCAAATATCCCTTTGCCAATTCCACAAGAACAGCCTTAGCGAAAGGCTTCTTGAAGGGAAAGATGTAACTCTGTGAGATGAATTAACAGAACACAGGGCAGTTTCTCAGAAAGCTTCTTTCCAGTTTTGAACGGAAGATATTTCCTTTTTCACCATAGCCATCTATGGGCTTCCCAATATCCCTTTGCCAATTCCACAAGAACAGCCTTAGCGAAAGGCTTCTTGAAGGGAAAGATGTAACTCTGTGAGATGAATTAACAGAACACAGAGCAGTCTCTCATAAAGCTTCTTTCCAGTTTTGAACGGAAGATATTTCCTTTTTCACCATAGCCCTCTATGGGCTTCCAAATATCACTTTGCCAATTCCACAAGAACAGCCTTAGCGAAAGGCTTCTTGAAGGGAAAGATGTAACTCTGTGAGATGAACTAACAGAACACCGAGCAGTTTCTCAGAAAGCTTCTTTCCAGTTTTGAACGGAAGATATTTCCTTTTTCACCATAGCCCTCTATGGGTTTCCAAATATCCCTTTGCCAAATCCACAAGAACAGCCTTAGCGAAAGGATTCTTGAAGGGAGAGATGTAACTCTGTGAGATGAACTAACAGAACACAGAGCAGTTTCTCAGAAAGCTTCTTTCCAGTTTTGAACGGAAGATATTTCCTTTTTCACCATAGCCATCTATGGGCTTCCAAATATCACTTTGCCAATTCTAGAAGAACAGCCTTAGCGAAAGGCTTCTTGAAGGGAAAGGTGTAACTCTGTGAGATGAATTAACAGAACACAGAGCAGTTCCTCAGAAAGCTTCTTTCGAGTTTTGAACGGAAGATATTTCCTTTTTCACCATAGCCCTATGGGCTTCCAAATATCCCTTTGCCAATTCCACAAGAACAGCCTTGGCGAAGGCTTCTTGAAGGGAAAGATGTAACTCTGTGAGATGAATTAACAGAACACAGAGCAGTTTCTCAGAAAGCTTCTTTCCAGTTTTGAACGGAAGATATTTCCTTTTTCACCATAGCCTCTATGGGCTTCCAAATATCCCTTTGCCAATTCCACAAGAACAGCCTTAGCGAAAGGCTTCTTGAAGGAAAGATGTAACCTGTGAGATGAATTAACGGAACACAGAGCAGTTTCTCAGAAAGCTTCTTTCCAGTTTTGAACGGAAGATATTTCCTTTTCACCATAGCCCTCTATGGGCTTCCAAATATCACTTTTCCAATTCCACAAGAACAGCCTTAGCGAAAGGCTTCTTGAAGGAAAGATGTAACTCTGTGAGATGAATTAACAGAACACAGAGCAGTTTCTCAAGCTTCTTTCCAGTTTTGAACGGAAGATATTTCCTTTTCACCATAGCCCTCTATGGGCTTCCAAATATCCTTTGCCAATTCCACAAGAACAGCCTTAGCGAAAGGCTTTGAAGGAAAGATGTAACTGTGAGATGAATTAACAGAACACAGAGCAGTTTCTCAGAAAGCTTCTTTCCAGTTTTGAACGAAGATTTTCCTTTTTCACCATAGCCCTCTATGGGCTTCCAAATATCCTTTGCCAATTCCACAAGAAGAGCCTTATGAAAGGCTTCTTGAAGGGAAAGATGTAACTCTGTGAGATGAATTAACAGAACACAGAGCAGTTTCTCAGAAAGCTTCTTTCCAGTTTTGAACGGAAGATATTTCCTTTTCACCATAGCCTCTATGGGCTTCCAAATATCCTTTGCCAATTCCACAAGAACAGCCTTAGCGAAAGGCTTTGAAGGGAAAGATGTAACTCTGTGAGATGAATTAACAGAACACAGAGCAGTTTCTCAAGCTTCTTTCCAGTTTTGAGCGGAAGATATTTCCTTTTTCACCATAGCCCTCTATGGGCTTCCAAATATCACTTTGCCAATTCCACAAGAACAGCCTTAGCGAAAGGCTTTGAAGGAAAGATGTAACTCTGTGAGATGAATTAACAGAACACAGAGCAGTTTCTCAGAAAGCTTCTTTCCAGTTTTGAACGGAAGATATTTCCTTTTCACCATAGCCCTCTATGGGCTTCCAAATATCCTTTGCCAATTCCACAAGAACAGCCTTAGCGAAAGGCTTCTTGAAGGAAAGATGTAACTCTGTGAGATGAACTAACAGAACACAGAGCAGTTTCTCAGAAAGCTTCTTTCCAGTTTTGAACGGAAGATATTTCCTTTTTCACCATAGCCCTCTATGGGCTTCCAAATATCCTTTGCCAATTCACAAGAACAGCCTTAGCGAAGGCTTCTTGAAGGAAAGATGTAACTCTGTGAGATGAATTAACAGAACACAGAGCAGTTTCTCAGAAAGCTTCTTTCCAGTTTTGAACGGAAGATATTTCCTTTTCACCATAGCCATCTATGGGCTTCCAAATATCACTTTGCCAATTCCAGAAGAACAGCCTTAGCGAAGGCTTCTTGAAGGGAAAGATGTAACTCTGTGAGATGAATTAACAGAACACAGAGCAGTTTTTCATAAAGCTTCTTTCCAGTTTTGAACGGAAGATATTTCCTTTTTCACCATAGCCCTCTATGGGCTTTCAAATATCACTTTGACAATTCCACAAGAACAGCCTTAGCGAAAGGTTTCTTGAAGGTAAAGATGTAACTCTGTGAGATGAACTAACAGAACACAGAGCAGTTTCTCAGAAAGCTTCTTTCCACTTTTGAACGGAAGATATTTCCTTTTTCACCATAGCCGTCTAAGGGCTTCCAAATATCCCTTTGCCAATTCCACAAGAACAGCCTTAGGGAAAGGCTTCTTGAAGGGAAAGCTGTAACTCTGTGAGATGAATTAACAGAACACAGAGCAGTTTCTCAGAAAGCTTCTTTCCAGTTTTGA
Organism: Erythrocebus patas; assembly: GCA_023783455.1. Taxonomy (NCBI): domain Eukaryota; kingdom Metazoa; phylum Chordata; class Mammalia; order Primates; family Cercopithecidae; genus Erythrocebus; species Erythrocebus patas. The sequence goes on from JAKFHT010001566.1 coordinate 9,901, forward strand.
ACAGAAGATTTTCCTTTTTCACCATAGCCCTCTATGGGCTTCCAAATATCCCTTTGCCAATTCCACAAGAACAGCCTTAGCGAAAGGCTTCTTGAAGGGAAAGATGTAACTCTGTGAGATGAATTAACAGAACACAGAGCAGTTTCTCAGAAAGCTTCTTTCCAGTTTTAACGGAAGATATTTCCTTTTTCACCATAGCCCTCTATGGGCTTCCAAATATCCCTTTGCCAATTCCACAAGAACAGCCTTAGCGAAAGGCTTCTTGAAGGGAAAGATGTAACTCTGTGAGATGAATTAACAGAACACAGAGCAGTTTCTCAGAAAGCTTCTTTCCAGTTTTGAACGGAAGATATTTCCTTTTCACCATAGCCTCTAGGGGCTTCCAAATATCCCTTTGCCAATTCCACAAGAACAGCCTTAGCGAAAGGCTTCTTGAAGGAAAGATGTAACCCTGTGAGATGAATTAACAGGAACACAGAGCAGTTTCTCAGAAAGCTTCTTTCCAGTTTTGAACGGAAGATATTTCCTTTTTCACCATAGCCCTCTATGGGCTTCCAAATATCCCTTTGCCAATTCCACAAGAACAGCCTTAGCGAAAGGCTTTGAAGGAAAGATGTAACCCTGTGAGATGAATTAACAGAACACAGAGCAGTTTCTCAGAAAGCTTCTTTCCAGTTTTGAACGGAAGATATTTCCTTTTCACCATAGCCCTCTATGGGCTTCCAAATATCCCTTGCCAATTCCACAAGAACAGCCTTAGCGAAAGGCTTTTGAAGGAAAGATGTAACTCTGTGAGATGAATTAACACACAGAGCAGTTTCTCAGAAAGCTTCTTTCCAGTTTTGAACGGAAGATATTTTTTTTTCACCATAGCCCTCTATGGGCTTCCAAATATCCCTTTGCCAATTCCACAAGAACAGCCTTAGCGAAAGGCTTCTTGAAGGGAAAGATGTAACTCTGTGAGATGAATTAACAGAACACAGAGCAGTTTCTCAGAAAGCTTCTTTCCAGTTTTGAACGGAAGATATTTCCTTTTTCACCATAGCCCTCTATGGGCTTCCAAATATCCTTGCCAATTCCACAAGAACAGCCTTAGCGAAAGGCTTCTTGAAGGAAAGATGTAACTCTGTGAGATGAATTAACAGAACACAGAGCAGTCTCTCAGAAAGCTTTTTTCCAGTTTTGATCGGAAGATATTTTTTTTCACCATAGCCCTCTATGGGCTTCCAAATATCCTTTGCCAATTCCACAAGAACAGCCTTAGCGAAAGGCTTCTTGAAGGAAAGATGTAACTCTGTGAGATGAATTAACATAACACAGAGCAGTTTCTCAGAAAGCTTTTTTCCAGTTTTGAACGGAAGATATTTCCTTTTCACCATAGCCCTCTATGGGCTTCCAAATATCCTTTGCCAATTCCACAAGAACAGCCTTAGTGAAAGGCTTCTTGAAGGGAAAGATGTAACTCTGTGAGATGAATTAACAGAACACAGAGCAGTCTCTCTCATAAAGCTTCTTTCCAGTTTTGAGCGGAAGATATTTCTTTTTCACCATAGCCCTCTATGGGCTTCCAAATATCCCTTTGCCAATTCCAGAAGAACAGCCTTAGCGAAAGGCTTCTTGAAGGAAAGATGTAACTCTGTGAGATGAATTAACAGAACACAGAGCAGTTTCTCAGAAAGCTTCTTTCCAGTTTTGAGCGGAAGATATTTCCTTTTTCACCATAGCCCTCTATGGGCTTCCAAATATCACTTTGCCAATTCCACAAGAACAGCCTTAGCGAAGGCTTCTTGAAGGGAAAGATGTAACTCTGTGAGATGAACTAACAGAACACAGAGCAGTTTCTCAAGCTTCTTTCCAGTTTTGAGCGGAAGATATTTCCTTTATCACCATAGCCCTCTATGGGCTTCCAAATATCCAGTTTGCCAATTCCACAAGAACAGCCTTAGCGAAAAGGCTTGAAGGAAAGATGTAACTCTGTGAGATGAATTATCAGAACACAGAGCAGTTTCTCAGAAAGCTTCTTTCCAGTTTTGAGCGGAAGATATTTCCTTTTTCACCATAGCCCTCTATGGGCTTCCAAATATCCTTGCCAATTCCACAAGAACAGCCTTAGCGAAAGGCTTCTTGAAGGGAAAGATGTAACTCTGTGAGATGAATTAACAGAACACAGAGCAGTTTCTCAGAAAGCTTCTTTCCAGTTTTGAACGGAAGATATTTCCTTTTTCACCATAGCCCTCTATGGGCTTCAAATATACCTTTGCCAATTCCACAAGAACAGCCTTAGCGAAAGGCTTCTTGAAGGAAAGATGTAACTCTGTGAGATGAATTAACAGAACACAGAGCAGTTTCTCAAGCTTCTTTCCAGTTTTGAACGGAAGATATTTCCTTTTTCACCATAGCCCTCTATGGGCTTCCAAATATCCCTTTGCCAATTCCACAAGAACAGCCTTAGCGAAAGGCTTCTTGAAGGGAAAGATGTAACTCTGTGAGATGAATTAACAGAACACAGAGCAGTTTCTCAGAAAGCTTCTTTCCAGTTTTGAACGGAAGATATTTCCTTTTTCACCATAGCCTCTATGGGCTTCCAAATATCCTTTGCCAATTCCACAAGAACAGCCTTAGCGAAAGGCTTTGAAGGAAAGATGTAACTCTGTGAGATGAATTAACAGAACACAGTGCAGTTTCTCAGAAAGCTTCTTTCCAGTTTTGAACGGAAGATATTTCCTTTTTCACCATAGCCTCTATGGGCTTCCAAATATCACTTTTCCAATTCCACAAGAACAGCCTTAGCGAAAGGCTTCTTGAAGGGAAAGATGTAACTCTGTGAGATGAATTAACAGAACACAGAGCAGTTTCTCAGAAAGCTTCTTTCCAGTTTTGAACGGAAGATATTTCCTTTTTCACCATAGCCCTCTATGGGCTTCCAAATATCCCTTTGCCAATTCCACAAGAACAGCCTTAGCGAAAGGCTTCTTGAAGGGAAAGATGTAACTGTGAGATGAATTAACAGAACACAGAGCAGTTTCTCAGAAAGCTTCTTTCCAGTTTTGAACAGAAGATTTTCCTTTTTCACCATAGCCCTCTACGGGCTTCCAAATATCCCTTTGCCAATTCCACAAGAAGAGCCTTACCGAAAGGCTTCTTGAAGGGAAAGATGTAACTCTGTGAGATAAATTAACAGAAAACAGAGCAGTTTCTCAGAAAGCTTCTTTCCAGTTTTGAACGGAAGATATTTCCTTTTTCACCATAGCACTCTATGGGCTTCCAAATATCCCTTTGCCAATTCCACTAGAACAGCCTTAGCGAAACGCTTCTTGAAGGGAAAGATGTAACTCTGTGAGATGAACTAAGAGAACACAGAGCAGTTTCTCAGAAAGCTTCTTTCCAGTTTTGAACGGAAGATATTTCCTTTTTCACCATAGCCCTCTATGGGCTTCCAAATATCCCTTTGCGAATTCCACAAGAACAGCCTTAGCGAAAGGCTTCTTGAAGGGAAAGATGTAACTCTGTGAGATGAATTAACAGAACACAGAGCAGTCTCTCAGAAAGCTTTTTTCCAGTTTTGATCGGAAGATATTTCCTTTTTCACCATAGCCCCTATGGGCTTCCAAATATCACTTTGCCAATTCCACAAGAACAGCCTTAGCGAAAAGGCTTGAAGGAAAGATGTAACTCTGTGAGATGAACTAACAGAACACCGAGCAGTTTCTCAGAAAGCTTCTTTCCAGTTTTGAACGGAAGATATTTCCTTTTCACCATAGCCCTCTATGGGTTTCCAAATATCCTTTGCCAAATCCACAAGAACAGCCTTAGCGAAAGGATTCTTGAAGGAGAGATGTAACTCTGTGAGATGAACTAACAGAACACAGAGCAGTTTCTCAGAAAGCTTCTTTCCAGTTTTGAACGGAAGATATTTCCTTTTCACCATAGCCATCTATGGGCTTCCAAATATCACTTTGCCAATTCCACAAGAACAGCCTTAGCGAAAGGCTTCTTGAAGGAAAGATGTAACTCTGTGAGATGAATTAACAGAACACAGAGCAGTTTCTCAGAAAGCTTCTTTCCAGTTTTGAAGGAAGATATTTCCTTTTCACCATAGCCTCAGATGGGCTTCCAAATATACCTTTGCTAATTCCACCAGAACAGCCTTAGCGAAAGGCTTCTTGAAGGAAAGAGGTAACTCTGTGAGATGAATTAACAGAACACAGAGCAGTTTCTCAAGCTTCTTTCCAGTTTTGAACGGAAGATATTTCCTTTTCACCATAGCCCTCTATGGGCTTCCAAATATCCTTTGCCAATTCCACAAGAACAGCCTTAGCGAAAGGCTTTGAAGGAAAGATGTAACTCTGTGAGATGAATTAACAGAACACAGAGCAGTTTCTCAGAAAGCTTCTTTCCAGTTTTGAACGGAAGATATTCCTTTTCACCATAGCCATCTATGGGCTTCCAAATATCCTTTGCCAATTCCACAAGAACAGCCTTAGCGAAAGGCTTCTTGAAGGAAAGATGTAACTCTGTGAGATGAATTAACAGAACACAGAGCAGTCTCATAAAGCTTCTTTCCAGTTTTGAGCGGAAGATATTTCCTTTTCACCATAGCCCTCTATGGGCTTCCAAATATCACTTTGCCAATTCCACAAGAACAGCCTTAGCGAAGGCTTCTTGAAGGAAAGATGTAACTCTGTGAGATGAACTAACAGAACACCGAGCAGTTTCTCAGAAAGCTTCTTTCCAGTTTTGAACGGAAGATATTTCCTTTTCACCATAGCCCTCTATGGGTTTCCAAATATCCTTTGCCAAATCCACAAGAACAGCCTTAGCGAAAGGATTCTTGAAGGGAGAGATGTAACTCTGTGAGATGAACTAACAGAACACAGAGCAGTTTCTCAGAAAGCTTCTTTCCAGTTTTGAACGGAAGATATTTCCTTTTTCACCATAGCCATCTATGGGCTTCCAAATATCACTTTGCCAATTCCACAAGAACAGCCTTAGCGAAAGGCTTCTTGAAGGGAAAGATGTAACTCTGTGAGATGAATTAACAGAACACAGAGCAGTTTCTCAGAAAGATTCTTTCCAGTTTTGAAGGGAAGATATTTCCTTTTTCACCATAGCCCCAGATGGGCTTCCAAATATACCTTTGCTAATTCCACCAGAACAGCCTTAGCGAAAGGCTTCTTGAAGGGAAAGAGGTAACTCTGTGAGATGAATTAACAGAACACAGAGCAGTTTCTCAAAAGCTTCTTTCCACTTTTGAGCGGAAGATATTTCCTTTTTCACCATAGCCCTCTATGGGTTTCCAAATATCCCTTTGCCAATTCCACCAGAACAGCCTTAGCGAAAGGCTTCTTGAAGGGAAAGATGTAACTCTGTGAGATGAATTAACAGAACACAGAGCAGTCTCTCAGAAAGCTTCTTTCCAGTTTTGAACGGAAGATATTTCCTTTTTCACCATAGCCCTCTATGGGCTTCCAAATATCCCTTTGCCAATTCCACAAGAACAGCCTTAGCGAAAGGCTTCTTGAAGGGAAAGATGTAACTCTGTGAGATGAATTAACAGAACACAGAGCAGTTTCTCAGAAAGCTTCTTTCCACTTTTGAACGGAAGATAGTTCCTTTTTCACCATAGCCCTCTATGGGCTTCCAAATATCCTTTGCCAATTCCACAAGAACAGCCTTAGCGAAAAGGATTCTTGAAGGAAAGATGTAACTCTGTGAGATGAATTAACAGAACACAGAGTAGTTTCTCAGAAAGCTTCTTTGCAGTTTTGAACGGAAGATATTTCCTTTTTCACCGTAGCCCTCTCTGGGCTTCCAAATATCACTTTGCCAATTCCACAAGAACAGCCTTAGCGAAAGGTTCTTGAAGGAAAGATGTAACTCTGTGAGATGAATTAACAGAACACAGAGCAGTTTCAGAAAGCATCTTTCCAGTTTTGAACGGAAGATATTTGCTTTTTCACCATAGCCTCTATGGGCTTCCAAATATCCTTTGCCAATTCCACAAGAACAGCCTTAGCGAAAGGCTTCTTGAAGGAAAGATGTAACTCTGTGAGATGAATTAACAGAACACAGAGCAGTTTCTCAGAAAGCTTCTTTCCAGTTTTGAACGGAAGATATTTCCTTTTTCACCATAGCCCTCTATGGGCTTCCAAATATCCCTTTACCAATTCCACCAGAACAGCCTTAGCGAAAGGCTTCTTGAAGGGAAAGATATAACTCTGTGAGATGAATTAACGGAACACAGAGCAGTTTCTCAGAAAGCTTCCTTCCAGTTTTGAACGGAAGTTATTTCCTTTTTCACCATAGCCATCTAGGGGCTTCCAAATATTCCTTTGCCAATTCCACAAGAACAGCCTTAGCGAAAGGGTTCTTGAAGGGAAAGATGTAACTCTGTGAGATGAATTAAGAGAACGCAGAGCAGTTTCTCAGAAAGCTTCTTTCGAATTTTGAACGGAAGATATTTCCTTTTTCACCATAGACCTCTATGGGCTTCCAAATATCCCTTTGCCAATTCCACAAGAACAGCCTTAGCGAAAGGCTTCTTGAAGGGAAGATGTAACTCTGTGAGATGAATTAACAGAACACAGAGCAGTTTATCAGAAAGCTTCTTTCCACTTTTGAACGGAAGATATTTCCTTTTTCACCATAGCCCTCTATGGGCTTCCAAATATCACTTTGCCAATTCCACAAGAACAGCCTTAGCGAAAGGCTTCTTGAAGGGAAAGATGTAACTCTGTGAGATGAATTAACAGAACACGGAGCAGTTTCTCAGAAAGCTTCTTTCTACTTTTGAACGGAAGATATTTCCTTTTTCACCATAGCCCTCTATGGGTTTCCAAATATCCCTTTGCCAAATCCACAAGAACAGCCTTAGCGAAAGGATTCTTGAAGGGAGAGATGTAACTCTGTGAGATGAACTAATAGAACACAGAGCAGTTTCTCAGAAAGCTTCTTTCCAGTTTTGAACGGAAGATATTTCCTTTTTCACCATAGCCCTCTATGGGCTTCCAAATATCCCTTTGCCAATACCACAAGAACAGCCTTAGGGAAAGGCTTCTTAAAGGGAAAGCTGTAACTCTGTGAGATGAATTAACAGAACACAGAGTAGTTTCTCAGAAAGCTTCTTTCCAGTTTTGAAGGGAAGATATTTCCTTTTTCACCATAGCCTCAGATGGGCTTCCAAATATACCTTTGCTAATTCCACCAGAACAGCCTTAGCGAAAGGCTTCTTGAAGGGAAAGAGGTAACTCTGTGAGATGAATTAACGGAACACAGAGCAGTTTCTCAGAAAGCTTCTTTCCACTTTTGAGCGGAAGTTATTTCCTTTTTCACCGTAGCTCTCTATGGGCTTCCAAATATCCCTTTGCCAATTCCACAAGAACAGCCTTAGTGAAAGGCTTCTTGAAGGGAAAGATGTAACTCTGTGAGATGAATTAACAGAACACACAGCAGTTTCTCAGAAAGCTTCTTTCCAGTTTTGAACGGAAGATATTTGCTTTTTCACCATAGCCCTCTAGGGGCTTCCAAATATCCTTTTGCCAGTTCCACAAGAACAGCCTTAGCGAAAGGCTTCTTGAAGGGAAAGATATCACTCTGTGAGACGAATTAACAGAACACAGAGCAGTTTCTCAGAAATCTTCTTTCCAGTTTTGAACGGAAGATATTTCCTTTTTCACCATAGCCCTCTATGGGCTTCCAAATATCCCTTTGCCTATTCCACAAGAACAGCCTTAGCGAAAGGCTTCTTGAAGGGAAAGATGTAACTCTGTGAGATGAATTAACGGAACACAGAGCAGTTTCTCAGAAAGCTTCTTTCCAGTTTTGAACGGAAGTTATTTCCTTTTTCACCATAGCCATCTAGGGGCTTCCAAATATTCCTTTGCCAATTCCATAAGAACAGCCTTAGCGAAAGGCTTCTTGAAGTGAAAGATGTAACTCTGTGAGATGAATTAACAGAACACAGAGCAGTTTCTCAGAAAGCTTCTTTCCAGTTTTGAACGGAAGATATTTCCTTTTTCACCGTAGCCCTCTCTGGGCTTCCAAATATCCTTTGCCAATTCCACAAGAACAGCCTTAGCGAAAGGCTTCTTGAAGGAAAGATGTAACTCTGTGAGATGAATTAACAGAACACAGAGCAGTTTCTCAAGCTTCTTTCCAGTTTTGAGCGGAAGATATTTCCTTTTCACCATAGCCCTCTAAGGGCTTCCAAATATCCTTTGCCAATTCCACAGAACAGCCTTAGCGAAGGCTTCTTGAAGGGAAAGATGTAACACTGTGAGATGAATTAACAGAACACAGAGCAGTTTCTCAGATAGCTTTTTCCAGTTTTGAGCGGAAGATATTTCCTTTTCACCATAGCCCTTTATGGGCTTCAAATATCCTTTGCCAATTCCACAAGAACAGCCTTAGCGAAGGCTTCTTGAAGGAAAGATGTAACTCTGTGCGATGAATTAACAGAACACAGAGCAGTTTCTCAAGCTTCTTTCCAGTTTTGAGCGGAAGATATTTCCTTTTTCACCATAGCCCTCTATGGGCTTCAAATATCCTTTGCCAATTCCACAAGAACAGCCTTAGCGAAGGCTTCTTGAAGGGAAAGATGTAACTCTGTGAGATGAATTAACAGAACACAGAGCAGTTTCTCAAGCTTCTTTCCAATTTTGAGCGGAAGATATTTCCTTTTCACCATAGTCCTCTATGGGCTTCCAAATATCACTTTTCCAATTCCACAAGAACATCCTTAGCGAAAGGCTCCTTTAAGGAAAGATGTAACTCTGTGAGATGAATTAACAGAACACAGAGCAGTTTCTCAAGCTTCTTTCCACTTTTGAGCGGAAGTTATTTCCTTTTCACCATAGCCCTCTATGGGCTTCCAAATATCCCTTTGCCAATTCCACAAGAACAGCCTTACCGAAAGGCTTCTTGAAGGAAAGATGTAACTCTGTGAGATGAATTAACAGAACACAGAGCAGTTTCTCAGAAAGCTTCTTTCCAGTTTTGAGCGGAAGATATTTCCTTTTTCACCATAGCCCTCTATGGGCTTCCAAATATCCTTTGCCAATTCCACTAGAACAGCCTTAGCGAAAGGCTTCTTGAAGGAAAGATGTAACTCTGTGAGATGAACTAAAAGAACACAGAGCAGTTTGTCAAGCTTCTTTCCAGTTTTGAGCGGAAGATATTTCCTTTTTCACCATAGCCCTCTATGGGCTTCCAAATATCACTTTGCCAATTCCACAAGAACAGCCTTAGCGAAGGCTTCTTGAAGGAAAGATGTAACTCTGTGAGATGAATTAACAGAACACAGAGCAGTTTCTCAAGCTTCTTTCCAGTTTTGATCGGAAGATATTTCCTTTTCACCATAGCCCTCTATGGGCTTCCAAATATCCTTTGCCAATTCCACAAGAACAGCCTTAGCGAAGGCTTCTTGAAGGAAAGATGTAACTCTGTGAGATGAATTAACAGAACACAGAGCAGTTTCTCAAGCTTCTTTCCAGTTTTGAGCGGAAGATATTTCCTTTTCACCATAGCCATCTATGGGCTTCCAAATATCACTTTGCCAATTCCACAAGAACAGCCTTAGCGAAAGGCTTCTTGAAGGGAAAGATGTAACTCTGTGAGATGAATTAACAGAACACAGAGCAGTCTCATAAAGCTTCTTTCCAGTTTTGAGCGGAAGATATTTCCTTTTTCACCATAGCCCTCTATGGGCTTCCAAATATATCCTTTGCCAATTCCACAAGAACAGCCTTAGCGAAGGCTTCTTGAAGGGACAGATGTAACTCTGTGAGATGAATTAACAGAACACAGAACAGTTTCTCAGAAGCTTCTTTCCAGTTTTGAGCGGAAGATATTTCCTTTTTCACCCATTAGCCTCAATGGGCTTCCAAATATCCTTTGCCAATTCCACAAGAACAGCCTTAGCGAAAGGCTTCTTGAAGGAAAGATGTAACTTTGTGAGATGATTAACAGAACACAGAGCAGTTTCTCAAGCTTCTTTCCAGTTTTGAGCGGAAGATATTTCCTTTTTCACCATAGCCCTCTATGGGTTTCCAAATATCCTTTGCCAAATCCACAAGAACAGCCTTAGCGAAAGGATTATTGAAGGGAGATGTAACTCTGTGAGATGAATTAACAGAACACAGAGCAGTTTCTCAAGCTTCTTTCCAGTTTGATCGGAAGATATTTCCTTTTTCACAGCCCTCTATGGGCTTCCAAATATCACTTTGCCAATTCCACAGAACAGCCTTAGCGAAAGGCTTCTTGAAGGAAGATGTAACTCTGTGAGATGAATTAACAGAACAAGAGCAGTTTCTCAGAAAGCTTCTTTCCAGTTTGAGCGGAAGATATTTCCTTTTCACCATAGCCCTCTATGGGCTTCCAAATATCCCTTTACCAATTACACAAGAACAGCCTTAGCGAAAGGATTCTTGAAGGAAAGATGTAACACTGTGAGATGAATTAACAGAACACAGAGCAGTTTCTCAAGCTCTTTCCAGTTTTGAACGGAAGATATTTCCTTTTCACCATAGTCCTCTATGGGCTTCCAAATATCACTTTGCCAAATCCACAAGAACAGCCTTAGCGAAAAGGCTCCTTGAAGGGAAAGATGTAACTCTGTGAGATGAATTAACAGAACAGACAGTTTCTCAGAAATCTTCTTTCCAGTTTTGAGCGGAAGATATTTCCTTTTCACCATAGCCCTCTATGGGCTTCCAAATATCCTTTGCCAATTCCACAAGAACAGCCTTCCCGAAGGCTTCTTGAAGGAAAGATGTAACTCTGTGAGATGAATTAACAGAACACAGAGCAGTTTCTCAAGCTTCCTTCCAGTTTTGAGCGGAAGATATTTCCTTTTCACCATAGCCTCTATGGGCTTCCAAATATCCTTTGCCAATTCCACAAGAACAGCCTTAGCGAAGGCTTCTTGAAGGGAAAGATGTAACTCTGTGAGATGAATTAACAGCATGAGCAGTTTCTCAGAAATCTTCTTTCCAGTTTTGAGCGGAAGATATTTCCTTTTTCACCATAGCACTCTATGGGCTTCAAATATCCTTTGCCAATTCCACAAGAACAGCCTTAGCGAAGGCTTCTTGAAGGAAAGATGTAACTCTGTGAGATGAATTAACAGAACACAGAGCAGTTTCTCAAGCTTCTTTCCAGTTTTGAGCGGAAGATATTTCCTTTTCACCATAGCCCTCTATGGGTTTCCAAATATCCTTTTCCAATTCCACAAGAACAGCCTTAGCGAAAGGCTTCCTGAAGGGAAAGATGTAACTCTGTGAGATGAATTAACAGAACACAGAGCAGTTTCTCAAGCTTCTTTCCAGTTTTGAGCGGAAGATATTTCCTTTTCACCATAGCCCTCTATGGGCTTCCAAATATCCTTTGCCTATTCCACAAGAACAGCATTGCGAAGGCTTCTTGAAGGGAAAGATGTAACTCTGTGAGATGAATTAACGGAACACAGAGCAGTATCTCAGAAAGCTTCTTTCCAGTTTTGAGCGGAAGATATTTCCTTTTTCACCATAGCCCTCTATGGGCTTCCAAATATCCTTTGCCAATTCCACCAGAACAGCCTTAGTGAAGGCTTCTTGAAGGAAAGATGTAACTCTGTGAGATGAATTAACAGAACACAGAGCAGTTTCTCAAGCTTCTTTCAATTTTGAGCGGAAGATATTTCCTTTTCACCATAGCCCTCTATGGGCTTCCAATATCACTTTGTCAATTCCACAAGAACAGCCTTAGCGAAGGCTTCTTGAAGGAAAGATGTAACTCTGTGAGATGAATTAACAGAACACAGAGCAGTTTCTCAAGCTTCTTTCCAGTTTTGAGCGGAAGATATTTCCTTTTTCACCATAGCCCTCTATGGGCTTCCAATTATCACTTTGCCAATTCCACAAGAACAGCCTTAGCGAAAACTTCTTGAAGGAAAGATGTAACTCTGTGAGATGAATTAACAGAACACAGAGCAGTTTCTCAAAGCTTTTTCCAGTTTTGAGCGGAAGATATTTCCTTTTCACCATAGCCCTCTATGGGCTTCCAAATATCCTTTGCCAATTCCACAGAACAGCCTTAGCGAAAGGCTTCTTGAAGGAAAGATGTAACTCTGTGAGATGAATTAACAGAACACAGAGCAGTTTCTCAAGCTTCTTTTCAGTTTTGAGCGGAAGATATTTCCTTTTTCACCGTAGCCCTCTATGGGCTTCCAAATATCCTTTGCCAATTCACAAGAACAGCCTTAGCGAAGGCTTCTTGAAGGAAAAATGTAACTCTGTGAGATGAATTAACGGAACAGAGCAGTTTCTCAAGCTTCTTTCCACTTTTGAGCGGAAGATATTTCCTTTTCACCATAGCCCCTATGGGCTTCCAAATATCACTTTGCCAATTCCACAAGAACAGCCTTAGCGAAAACTTCTTGAAGGAAAGATGTAACTCTGTGAGATGAATTAACAGAACACAGAGCAGTTTCTCAGAAATCTTCTTTCCAGTTTTGAGCGGAAGATATTTCCTTTTCACCATAGTCCTCTATGGGCTTCCAAATATCCTTTGCCAATTCCACAAGAACATCCTTAGCGAAAGGCTTCTTGAAGGAAAGATGTAACTCTGTGAGATGAATTAAAGAACACAGAGCAGTTTCTCAAGCTTATTTCTACTTTTGAGCGGAAGTTATTTCCTTTTTCACCATAGCCCTCTGGGCTTCCAAATATCCTTTGCCAATTCCAAAAGAACAGCCTTACCGAAGGGCTTCTTGAAACATGTAACTCTGTGAGATGAATTAACAGAACACAGCAGTTTCTCAAGCTTCTTTCCAGTTTTGAGCGGAAGATATTTCCTTTTCTCCATAGCCTTCTATGGGCTTCCAAATATCCTTTGCCAATTCCACAAGAACAGCCTTAGCGAAGGCTTCTTGAAGGAAAGATGTAACTCTGTGAGACAATTCACGGAACAGAGCAGTTTCTCAAGCTTCTTTCCAGTTTTGAGCGGAAGATATTTCCTTTTTCACCATAGCCCTCTATGGGCTTCCAAATATCACTTTTCAATTCCACAAGAACAGCCTTAGCGAAGGCTTCTTGAAGGGAAAGATGTAACTCTGTGAGATGAATTAACAGAACACAGAGCAGTTTCTCAGAAAGCTTCTTTCGAGATTTGAGCGGAAGATATTTCCTTTTCACCATAGCCCTCTGGGCTTCAAATATCCTTTGCCAATTCCACAAGAACAGCCTTAGCGAAGGCTTCTTGAAGGGAAAGATGTAACTCTGTGAGATGAATTAACAGAACACAGAGCAGTTTCTCAAGCTTCTTTCCAGTTTTGAGCGGAAGATATTTCCTTTTTCACCATAGCCTCTATGGGCTTCCAAATATCCTTTGCCACAAGAACAGCCTTAGCGAAAGGCTTCTTGAAGGAAAGATGTAACTCTGTGAGATGAATTAACAGAACACAGAGCAGTTTCTCAAAGCTTCTTTCCAGTTTTGAGCGGAAGATATTTCCTTTTCACCATAGCCCTCTATGGGCTTCCAAATATCACTTTGCCAATTCACAAGAACAGCCTTAGCGAAAGGCTTCTTGAAGGAAAGATGTAACTCTGTGAGATGAATTAAGAGAACATGAGCAGTTTCTCAGAAAGCTTCTTTCCAGTTTTGAAGCGGAAGATATTTCCTTTTTCACCATAGCCCTCTATGGGCTTCCAAATATCCTTTGCCAGTTCCACAAGAACAGCCTTAGTGAAGGCTTCTTGAAGGGAAAGATGTAACTCTGTGAGATTAATTAACAGAGAACTCAGAGCAGTTTCTCAAGCTTCTTTCCAATTTTGAGCGGAAGATATTTCCTTTTTCACCATAGCCCCTATGGGCTTCAAATATCCTTTGCCAATTCCACAAGAACAGCCTTAGCGAAGGCTTCTTGAAGGAAAGATGTAACTCTGTGAGATGAATTAACAGAACACAGAGCAGTTTCTCAAGCTTCTTTCCAGTTTTGAGCGGAAGATATTTCCTTTTCACCATAGCCCTCTATGGGCTTCCAAATATCCTTTGCCAGTTCCACAAGAACAGCCTTAGCGAAGGCTTCTTGAAGGAAAGATATCACTCTGTGAGATGAATTAACAGAACACAGAGCAGTTTCTCAGAAATCTTCTTTCCAGTTTTGAGCGGAAGATATTTCCTTTTCACCATAGCCCTCTATGGGCTTCCAAATATCCTTTGCCTATTCCACAAGAACAGCCTTAGCGAAAGGCTTCTTGAAGGGAAAGATGTAACTCTGTGAGATGAATTAACGGAACACAGAGCAGTTTCTCAAGCTTCTTTCCAGGTTTGAGCGGAAGTTATTTCCTTTTCACCATAGCCATCTAGTTGCTTCAAATATTTCTTTGCCAATTCCACAAGAACAGCCTTAGCGAAGGCTTCTTGAAGGGAAAGATGTAACTCTGTGAGATGAATTAACAGAACACAGAGCAGTTCTCAAGCTTCTTTCCAGTTTTAAGCGGAGATATTTCCTTTTCACCATAGCCCTCTATGGGCTTCCAAATATCCTTTTGAATTCCACAAGAAGAGCCTTACCGAAGGCTTCTTGAAGGGAAAGATGTAACTCTGTGAGATGAATTAACAGAACACAGAGCAGTTTCTCAAGCTTCTTTCCAGTTTTGAAGAGATATTTCCTTTTCACCATAGCCCTCTATGGGCTTCCAAATATCCTTTGCCTATTCCACAAGAACAGCATTAGAAGGCTTCTTGAAGGGAAAGATGTAACTCTGTGAGATGAATTAACAGAACACAGGCAGTATCTCAGAAAGCTTCTTTCCAGTTTTGAGCGGAAGATATTTCCTTTTCACCATAGCCCTCTATGGGCTTCCAAATATCCTTTGCCAATTCCACAGAACAGCCTTAGTGAAAACTGCTTGAAGGAAAGATGTAACTCTGTGAGATGAATTAACAGAACACAGAGCAGTTTCTCAGAAAGCTTCTTTCAATTTTGAGCGGAAGATATTTCCTTTTCACCATAGCCCCCTATGGGCTTCAAAATATCCTTTGTCAATTCCACAAGAACAGCCTTAGCGAAGGCTTCTTGAAGGGAAAGATGTAACTCTGTGAGATGAATTAACAGAACACAGAGCAGTTTCTCAAGCTTCTTTCCAGTTTTGAGCGGAAGATATTTCCTTTTTCACCATAGCCCTCTATGGGCTTCCAATTATCCTTTGCAATTCCCAAGAACAGCCTTAGCGAAGCTTCTTGAAGGAAAGATGTAACTCTGTGAGATGAATTAACAGAACACAGAGCAGTTTCTCAGAAAGCTTCTTTCCAGTTTTGACGGAAGATATTTCCTTTTTCACCATAGCCCTCTATGTGCTTCCAAATATCCTTTGCCAATTCCACAAGAACAGCCTTAGCGAAAGGCTTCTTGAAGGGAAAGATGTAACTCTGTGAGATGAATTAACAGAACACAGAGCAGTTTCTCAGAAAGCTTCTTTTCAGTTTTGAACGGAAGATATTTCCTTTTTCACCGTAGCCCTCTATGGGCTTCCAAATATCCCTTTGCCAATTCCACAAGAACAGCCTTAGCGGAAGGCTTCTTGAAGAGAAAAATGTAACTCTGTGAGATGAATTAACGGAACACAGAGCAGTTTCTCAGAAAGCTTCTTTCCACTTTTGAGCGGAAGATATTTCCTTTTTCACCATAGCCCTCTATGGGCTTCCAAATATCACTTTGCCAATTCCACAAGAACAGCCTTAGCGAAAGGCTTCTTGAAGGGAAAGATGTAACTCTGTGAGATGAATTAACAGAACGCAGAGCAGTTTCTCAGAAATCTTCTTTCCAATTTTGAACGGAAGATATTTCCTTTTTCACCATAGTCCTCTATGGGCTTCCAAATATCACTTTTCCAATTCCACAAGAACATCCTTAGCGAAAGGCTCCTTTAAGGGAAAGATGTAACTCTGTGAGATGAATTAAAAGAACACAGACAGTTTCTCAAGCTTCTTTCCACTTTTGAGCGGAAGTTATTTCCTTTTCACCATAGCCCTCTATGGGCTTCCAAATATCCTTTGCCAATTCCAAAAGAACAGCCTTAGCGAAGGCTTCTTGAAGGAAACATGTAACTCTGTGAGATGAATTAACAGAACACAGCAGTTTCTCAGAAAGCTTCTTTCGAGTTTTGAGCGGAAGATATTTCCTTTTCTCCATAGCCTTCTATGGGCTTCCAAATATCCTTTACCAATTCCACAAGAACAGCCTTAGCGAAACTGCTTGAAAGGAAAGATGTAACTCTGTGAGATGAATTCACGGAACACAGAGCAGTTTCTCAAGCTTCTTTCCAGTTTTGAGCGGAAGATATTTCCTTTTTCACCATAGCCCTCTATGGGCTTCCAAATATCCTTCCAATTCCACAGGAACAGCCTTAGCGAAAGGCTTCTTGAAGGGAAAGATGTAACTCTGTGAGATGAATTAACAGAACACAGAGCAGTTTCTCAGAAAGCTTCTTTCCAGTTGTGAACGGAAGATATTTCCTTTTTCACCATAGCCCTCTATGGGCTTCCAAATATCCCTTTGCCAATTCCACAAGAACAGCCTTAGCGAAAAGAGAAGGAAAGATGTAACTCTGTGAGATGAATTAACAGAACACAGAGCAGTTTCTCAGAAAGCTTCTTTCCAGTTTTGAGCGGAAGATATTAAATATCCCTCTAATTCCACAAGAACAGCCTTAGCGAAAGGCTTCTTGAAGGGAAAGATGTAACTCTGTGAGATGAATTAACAGAACACAGAGCAGTTTCTCAGAAAGCTTCTTTCCAGTTTTGAACGGAAGATATTTCCTTTTTCACTATAGCCTTCTATAGGCTTCCAAATATCCCTTTGCCAATTCCACAACAACAGCCTTAGCGAAACGCTTCTTGAAGGGAAAGATGTAACTCTGTGTGATGAATTAACAGAACACAGAGCAGTTTCTCAGAAAGCTTCTTTCCAGTTTTGTAAGGA
>JAKFHT010001567.1:0-26858 GCA_023783455.1 Erythrocebus patas
TGACATAAAGGACAGAGCTATCAAATTAGAACAAGGAGATTAACCATCTGTTCTAGCTGGACCATGAATCTCTAAATTCTAGTCTCCACCTCTGCAGATTTAGGAGCTGGTCATCTTTTATGTGGCTTCCAGCTTGGACATTCTATATTATATAGAAAAGGTTGACATTATTTTGAGATGAATTTCTTGAGCAATTTCATCTGTATCACCTGACTGAGGGTCTGAATGCTAAACAGTAAACTATAGAGGGATTATTATAATAGATTAGTACCCCAGGAGGATCCCACAGGTTTTGTTACTCTTTTAATTGAAGGTATTTGATAATTTTAGTGCAGTCATTTGTTTCATGCTTGAATGATTTAGAATAACTCTTTTGGTATTCTCAAAATAGGAGCAAAAAGAGAACCAAAAAGAAATCCTTCTCTGCTTGTCCTATTGGACAATCTGCTCCTACTATACACCAGAAAGAATCAAAGACTGTATTGTTATTTAAGTTGCAGACATAAATTTTATTATGCAGTTTTGCATAAGATGTCTATAATTTTCAGGGTAGAGCAATCTCACTGAGACTTCAAGATCTTTCCTATCAGCTTCTGAGGTTGGCCTGGGTTCCCTCCTTAATATCACCAGACCCTGGTAGTCTGAGGTACTAGAAGGTTCTGGTTTGAGCTGGCAGAACATCTGCCTTGTATTACCCTGGCTTCAAAAGGTGTTCTAGGGGTCAGATGTCACAGAAAAACCATGAGTTATGAGGCTGATGTGACAAACCTATAACTCTAAGAACAGATAGAGAACTAACAATAATCATGTTCAGATAGAGAACCAACAAGAATCATGTTCTGAAAATATGAGACAAGATTTCTGGGAGATAAAAATATGACCAGCTTATGAAGTCTTAAAATAACTAGGACACTGGCATTTTTTATCCTTCCCCTAACTTATCCCCCACAGAGTAGGTTCATCCATAAAACTCTGTGATCCATAAGTCACTTGTTTTTTACATATAGCCCAGTGATTTTTTAAATAAATGGTTTGCCTTTTGGTTTGTAAATATTTTAAACTTACAGAAAGGGTGTAAAAAAGTAGCACAAAAAGCACTCAATACCCTTTACCCAGGCTAAGCTATTGTCAACATGTTAATACATTTGATTTATAACTTCTGTATACTTTCTGGACATTTATTGATAAATCATACAAATTATGGAACTTTAAACCTAATGATATCAATATAGTTTTCTAAGAAAAGAAGATTCTCTTAAATAATGACAATACAGTCATTAACTTCTATAAATGTAATCATGATAACAATATTTTTATTTAATTTACTTTCTGCATTCAACTTTTTTCAAATGGTCCAAGAACAGCTTTAATAGTGTTTTTACCCCATGAATACCATTTTCAGTCTTGAGTTGGGCATTACATTTAGCTATGATGCCTCCTTATCTTTCTTTCACCTGCAGTATTCCACTGATTTCTGTTTTTCTTTCTTTTTTTTTTTTGAAATTTACATTTTTAAGAACACAGTTCCTCCCTTTTCTTTAACAGATGGCAGGGTGCTCCCCTCTATTAAACAGAATGCTCCCTACTTGTTATTTATCTAATGTTTTCTCATGATTAGATGCAAGTTATGTGATGTTTTGTCCTTCACAAGGTATCACATCTAGAGGCATATAATGTCTAACTTCTCATTAGTCATGTTAACTTTGTTTACTTATTCAAGGTATTTTCCAGTTCCTCCCATTGTATGATTGCTGTTTTCTTCCTTTGGAACTGATAAATAGCTGGTGAGGACATTACTTTGGATATAAAAGTACCCTGTGTATCATGAGAATTTTCACCTAGATTTAGCATCCTTTGATCCTTTGATGATTCTTGCCTGATACAGTTTTTTTCCCCAATGATGGGTGTAAAATGGTGATTTTGAAACACTAGTACTTTATCTATATACATTAGTCAGCACTCAGGTTTCTACTGTAAGCAAAAGTCTTCCTTTTTGTTTTATATATCTATCATCTATGTTATCTCTGTATCTATCTATTTAAATGGATTTGAACTTAAGTGTCATATCCCTCTAGTCCATGTTGTATTATCCTTTTTTTATTGTTTTTTTAGTTTTAATTTTTTTTTTCTTTTTTGAGATAGAGTCTCGCTCTGTCGCCCAGGCTGGAGTGCAGTGGCACCATCGTGGCTCACTGCAAGCTCTGCCTCCCGGGTTCACGCCATTTCTCCTGCCTCAGCTTCCCGAGTAGCTGTGACTACAGACGCTCACCACCACGCCTGGCTAATATTTTGTATTTTTAGTAGAGACGGGATTTCACTGTGTTAGCCAGGATGGTCTCAATCTCCTGACCTTGTGATCCGCCCGCCTCGGACTCCCAAAGTGCTAGGATTACAGACGTGAGCCCCAGCGCCCGGCGTATTGTATTATTCTTATACCAAAATGCAGACTTATTTTTGAAAAAGGAAAAAGCTTATTTTTTTTTTAAAAAGAGCTAGTAAATTTGTAATCTAATTTAAACATTAACTTGTTAATTAGCTCCTTGTTACGGTAATTAATGTGCAATTTATACCACGAAGTGACTTTATGCTATAGATTGTGCTTTCAAGGAGCTCACATTCTAGGGAAATATGTAAGTATTCTAGAAAAGAATTTACCATTACCTTGTCTTTTTATTAAAGATCAATGAAAATATATGTCGTTTAGACTGTTGTTTCTGACTTAATATGAAAATATTGATATTTCTATATGGGTTGAAGATCTTATCCATAAATTTTCATAGATAAATAGAAATATTGCAATCAAACTCATCCTTCTCCAAAAAGATGAGGGAAAAAAGCTCACTGATTGTCTTTCTATATCTTTCTTAAACTGTTTAGTCATATACTGTATAACAACGTTTTGGTCAACTGTAAGCCACATATATGATGGTAGTACCATAATATTATAACACTGTATTTTTACTGTACCTTTTCTATGTTTAGATTCACAAATCCTTACCATTGTGTTACAGTTGCCTACAGTATTCCATACAGTAGCATGCTGTACATGTTTGTAGCCTAGGAGCAAGAGGCCAGACCATATAACCTATGTGTGTAGTAGGCTACACTATCAAGTTTGTGTACGTACACTCTATGAGGTTTGCAACAATGATGAAACTGCCTAATGACACCTTGCTCAGACTATAGCCCATCATTGTGCAACACATGACTGTATTCAGAAAGAGGAAAGCTCCTAAATAAGATACATGAATGATAAAGCAACTGTGTTTTAGTAGGATTTATAATGATAAATTATATTTATCTTGATCATTTACATGATAGACATTATCTTTATGAAAGGGATAAATGAGCTAAGAATTGAACACATACATTTTGTAGACATTATTTCTAAAAAGTTGAAACTGGGGGTCTCTGCATTTTTATAGCTGTGACCTTGACTAGTGCTGCCTTTCCCATTTTCCTGGTTATCAAATGGCCTAGAACATTGGTGTAATAGTGTAGAGTTTGGGAAGATGGGATCAGAACTAACATAGACTGAGCAATTCTGAAATCCTAGGCTTGACTGTGATTTCTTCTGCAACTATGTGAGATAGACATTTGTACCTATTACACAGATGAGGAATCCAGGGTTCAGAGAAAGAAGTGCCTCGTCAAAGATTACAGAACTAGTAATTGACTTTGCCGGGACAGATTCAGTTTCTGCCAGAACTCTGACTTTTCTTCCCACAGAGGTGTATGAGATTTTGGATATAAATCCATGGTAACTAGATATTAACTCTTTTGCAACTGTCTTGCCGAGATTCCAGGAGTATCATCAAAGAAGAGCCTATAGATGAAGATTGTCAAGGGGCACCTGTCCCAATTCCAGAGAAAAGCCTAATCCAAGGCTTACAAATCAGTGTGCATTCTGCATTATGCTTTCAAACTGCTTTCACATTCATCATTTAATTTGATCAGCAATGAATTGCATTAAAAAGAAAATTGTTTTATTAAATAGTTAACTTTATTTGCTTTCATTAAACTAATAGACAAGATGAGAGCACAGAGGATAATATAAAACTCTACCAGACTAAGGCCCTGGCTGGTTGACTCATTCTGTTGCTTTTGATCTACTTCTTTTTGAGCTCCTTCAAAGCAATCATATTAAGCTGTGCTGTGTGTGATGCCTTGAGTCTGTTGGCCCCTATAGCCAACCAGGTGCCGCCAGCCACTTGATAATTGATCAAATGTTTGCATATGGGTCTTGATAGATTCATCCTCATAATACAGTGGCACTTAATTTCAATGAAAAACAAACTGGCAACCAGTTTAGATATCCAGAAGCTGGTCTCTCTCTGGTAGCAGCTGCTTGGTAGAGCTTGTCAGGAGGTAGATGGCATTGGCATTTGGGAGTGGAGTCACCTTCTGGAGAAGTGGCTATATTTTTTCCATATGAGTCCATGAAATACTGGCATGTAGAAATGGTTTACAGAAACTACTTAATCTTTTTTTTTTTTTTTTTTGAGACAGGAGTCTTGCTGTGTCGCCCAGGCTGGAGTGCAGAGGCACGATCTCGGCTCACTGCAAGCTTCACCTCCTCGGTTAATGCCATTCTCCTGCCTCAGCCTCCCAAGTAGCTGGGACTACAGGTGCTTGTCACCACACCTGGCTAGTATTTTGTATTTTTAGTAGAGATGGCGTTTCACCGTGTTAGCCAGGATGGTCTCGATCTCCTGACCTCATGATCTGCCCGCCTCGGCCTCTCAAAGTGCTGGGATTACAGGTGTGAGCCACCAGGAAACTACTTAATCTTTATGCATATGATATTTGTGAGCTAGGAAACACTTATTTTACCTTTATGGAAGTAGGGAGGAAAAGAAAGTAAAAGAGAAAATAGGAAAACTAAAGAGGATATGAATACTTTCTGTGGTTAGATTGTTATTTTGAGTATATTACCTACATAGCAAATGCCATGAAATCTGTTTAAAATGTTCATTTGACAGCCATTTGGTTTTAAGTTGGTAAATGTTATTAACAACAACAAAAACCAGCAATGTCACAGCAGAAGGTTGGCTAAGTGGTCTAACCTGTACTGACTGATGAGTGGCTGCACTGTAGTCCGGGCCTTAGAGGACAATGCTTTTCAGAGACTAGATTCAACCCTGAGGATGCAGAAACACGGTCAGTATAACCAGTGATAATTAAGTTCATGAATATTTGAGTCACAAAACCAAGTTTATTTCTTATAAAATGAATAATGTGGTTAACCATATCTATATCTACACAGGGCTAAAACTGTAAAGTGACCAGAATTCCATCAGCCAGTCAGAACAATGACAGCTCCTTCAAATAATGCTTAAGATGCAACACCATTTTTAATTTGATTTTTAAGTTTCCTTTTAGTAGTTTCTTGGCAGAATACTTTCGTGACGTTTCTTCCAATGGCGTACGATGGTAGTCTATTACATCTGGCTGTAGAGTCAGAAAATATCTAAATTCTAATTCCTGTTCTGCCAGTTATTAGTTGTTCCACTCCAAGAAAGTAATTCAAACACTTGAACTTTAGTTTCTGGAGGAGTGAAATGGAAACAATATCTTTGTAGGTATTTTCAAAGCTTTGCAGATAATGTATATAAAACATCTACTATAGAGTCTAGCACATAATAAGTATTTAATAAATGATGGCTATCCTTATCACCCTGTCATCATCATCATCTTAAAAGCTTTACTCTAATTTTAGACATATCTTCATTAGATGTTTAGATTCTACCTTCCCATTCTAATTTGGGAGACATTCTATCCCTTAAGGCAACCTCTGCTAATTTAAAGCATTATATATAGACTTTATGAACTTAACTCTCAGAAAGAAATGCACCACCTAGTTACAGGAAACCTTAATGTAATTAGACACACATATATTGGTCTATACAAGGAGAGACAGAGAGCGATAGAAACAGTCTTATAATGGGAACTTATGCTGTGTATATTGATATTCTTTTATAGTAGATCAAATTTGGCCAGAATCTAGACATTGACCATTCACTTTGGAAAAAGAGTAGAATGACTACTGTTTGTGATCACTCCTACCTGCTATACACACTACCTTATTTTAATCTCCACAATAGCCCTCAAAGATTCAGTCTTACAAATGTAAAAATGAGAATAAGCAAAGTTAATTAAATTTGTAACTTCATACAATTAGAGTGTATTTAAACTGGTATTCAAACCCTAAAAAACTTGCATTGTAATGGCTATTCTGTTCATGATACTTTACCTCTTCGAAAACACAGCCATTAAACTTCGAGGAGCATAGTTAATAAAGGGTCCTCATTTTTAACAATAGAGTCCAAAGAGGCTTCATGTTGAAACCTTGCATATGTTGCCATGTCACCTCTGTGAAATAGAATACTGTTGGCCTGTATTATGGATTTGGAGCTGAGGTCCAGCTACACAAGCCTTACAATGTAAGCTCTACTGAGAGACTGGCCAAACTAATATCCTTGAACATTTTCATTATTATTACTAATCAACTAGTGGCAACAAAGAAAGAGGAAATATAATTGTTGTCAAATAATTATTGAATATGATTTTATTGTAAAAGAATTGATGTTTCAGTTAACATAATGGCAGCTCATCCTATGCCTTATATCAACTGTTCTTTATACCAAAGAGCCAGAATTGCAGTGGATCTATTTATTTGTTTGTTCCGTGACAAACTGGTAATATTTCATGAGTAGGAATTTTCTTTTCAGATCTTAAAAGAGAATATAGCATCATTTAATAATAACTCCACACTCCTAAGTGAATAGTCTACTTATCCAAATAGAACATTTTATACTTTATATAATAGAATAGTTTATAGTTACTAAATGTATGATCTAAAGAAAATATGGCATTTCCCTCTGAGACAATTAAAAATGCTATTTCCATGATCATACCAAGGTATGAGCATATCTAGACCAATAACATATAAAATCACTTAATGTTTTTCATGTGCAAGGCACTGTGCTAGGGACTGCACATTCAAAATATGAATAAAACATACTGCCTGATATTAAATAAGTCATACTGCAGTGGGAATAAAAATAATTACAGTATAATATAGTAATTGAAAGGACAAAGATAGCTTAAGCTATAGTGAAATATACAGAGAAAATCATGAGTTTGGAATTGGATATTTTGGTTTGAGTTGTTTTGAAATAAACAAGTGTATTTAACAAGTAGCTATTGACTATAAAACACAAGAATAAGCAATACTTTCATTAAGACATTTTGGGAGTGTTATTTATATCAAATTGAGAAAGTTTATAGAAAGAAATAGTTTAACTGGAGTAGCATCTAGTGTTTGTTGAGCATTTAATGTCCATTAAGGACTGTGCCAAGTGCTTTATGCACATGATATTAAGTCATTGTAGTAGCCCTGTGGAGGGAGTATTTTTCCTGTTTGGGTACAGGAATATTAATGTTTCATAGCAAATAAATAGAGAAGCTGAGATTTCAACACATACCTGCCTGAATTTGAAGCCTGGCCTTTAAACAAGGTGTTCCAAAGTGCAACTTCAGATAGAGGTAGTTTTCTCTGTAATGGCTCTAGATGGGAGGTTTGGAGACTAAGAGCAGGTTCACTAAATTTGAGACTGATGTGACTGCTTAGGATTCCTGCAAAATCGGCTTTGAAGTAGCATCATCAGGTCATATTCAAATTTCACAACTTGCTTACTGTGTGACCTTGGCTACATTATTCATTGTCTCTGAGCATCAGGGTTTTGTCTATAAAACAATGATAATGGCCGGGTGCAGTGGCTCATGCCTGTAATCCCAGCACTTTGGGAGGCCAAGGCGGGTGGATCATTTGAGGTCAGGAGTTCAAGACCAGCCTGGACAACATGGTGAAACCCCATCTCTACTAGAAATACATAAATTAGCTGGGCGTGGTGGTGTGTACCTGTAATCCCAGCTACTTGGGAGTCTGAGGCAGAAGAATCGCTTGATCCTGGGAGTTAGAAGTTGCAGTGAACCGAGATTGCACCACTGCACTCCAGTCCGGGTGACAGAGTGAGACCCTGTCTCAAAAAAAAAAAAAAAGAAGAATGATAACAACGTACACTTTATAGGAACACTGGGTTTAAAGTAAATGCATATCAAAGCACCTATTCTGAGCTTGGTGCATAGCAGTTGATCTATAGAGGTTTGCTTCCTTCCAAGTACCCTTTCCTGAAGATAATTCATAAAAAGAGCTCACTGCCTACTTCAATTACTATGCCAAGGGTTTTAGAACAGGGCATCTCAAATTGAGAAGTCACTTGAGGATTCTGTTAAATGCAAATTCTTGGGTGGAGCAGTTTGCGGGGGTGGCGCTGAGATTTTGCTTGTCTAATGAGATTCCAGGAGACAATTATGTTGGTCTTCTAGGACCACATTTTCATCAGTAAGTTTTGTATTGTTTATCTTTTGTGCTGTTATTAAATACCTCCAGTTGCAAGTCAATTTCTTCCTGCTTGCTTTCATACCAAACAAAAAACAGCTATTTTCACAGTCACAGGTGATGGTGATATTGGACATTTTCACAACACACTGTTTATTATTTTATTATTTTTAAAACATTGAGCTGGGTGTGGTGGCTTATGCCTGTAATCCCAGCACTTTGAGAGGTCGAGGTGGGCAGATCACCTGAGGTCGGGAGTTCAAGACCAGCCTGACCAATATGATGAAACCCTGTCTCTACTAAAAATACAAAATTAACCAGGTGTGGTGGCACATGCCTGTAATCCCAGCACTTTGAGAGGTCGAGGTGGGCAGATCACCTGAGGCTGGGAGTTCAAGACCAGCCTGACCAATATGATGAAACCCTGTCTCTACTAAAAATACAAAATTAACCAGGTGTGGTGGCACATGCCTGTAATCCCAGCACTTTGGGAGGCCAAGGCGGGTGGATCATTTGAGGTCAGGAGTTCAAGACCAGCCTGGACAACATGGTGAAACCCCATCTCTACTAGAAATACATAAATTAGCTGGGCGTGGTGGTGTGTACCTGTAATCCCAGCTACTTGGGAGTCTGAGGCAGAAGAATCGCTTGATCCTGGGAGTTAGAAGTTGCAGTGAACCGAGATTGCACCACTGCACTCCAGTCCGGGTGACAGAGTGAGACCCTGTCTCAAAAAAACAAAAAAAAAAAAAAAAAAGAAGAATGATAACAACGTACACTTTATAGGAACACTGGGTTTAAAGTAAATGCATATCAAAGCACCTATTCTGAGCTTGGTGCATAGCAGTTGATCTATAGAGGTTTGCTTCCTTCCAAGTACCCTTTCCTGAAGATAATTCATAAAAAGAGCTCACTGCCTACTTCAATTACTATGCCAAGGGTTTTAGAACAGGGCATCTCAAATTGAGGAATCACTTGAGGATTCTGTTAAATGCAAATTCCAATTCAACAGGTTCTTGGGTGGAGCGGTTTGTGGGGGTGGCGCTGAGATTTTGCTTGTCTAATGAGATTCCAGGAGACAATTATGTTGGTCTTCTAGGACCACATTTTCATCAGTAGTTTTGTATTGTTTATCTTTTGTGCTGTTATTAAATACCTCCAGTTGCAAGTCAATTTCTTCCTGCTTGCTTTCATACCAAACAAAAAACAGCTATTTTCACAGTCACAGGTGATGGTGATATTGGACATCTTCACAACACACTGTTTATTATTTTATTATTTTTAAAACATTGAGCTGGGTGTGGTGGCTTATGCCTGTAATCCCAGCACTTTGAGAGGTCGAGGTGGGCAGATCACCTGAGGCTGGGAGTTCAAGACCAGCCTGACCAATATGATGAAACCCTGTCTCTACTAAAAATACAAAATTAACCAGGTGTGGTGGCACATGCCTGTAATCCCAGATACTTGGGAGGCCGAGGCAGGAGAATCACTTGAACCCGGGAGGCAGAGGTGCGGTGAACCGAGATAGGGCCATTGCACCCCAGCCTGGGCAACAAGAGTAGAACTCCATCTCAAAAAGCAAACAAACAAAACAAAGCAAACAAACAAAACCCAAAAAAACCCCACAAAAACCGGGAGAAAAAACCTATATAAACAACTACAGTTACACTAGTGAGCATGCCTCTACTGCTTTAGAGTTTAAAGTGTGCAATCCCAGAATATTATGGCAGGTTTTTTTTTTTTTTTTTTTTGAGACGAAGTCTTGCTCTGTCATCCAGGCTGGAGTGAAGTGGCGGATCTCAGCTCACTGCAAGCTCCGCCTCCTGGGTTCACGCCATTCTACTGCCTCAGCCTCCTGAGTAGCTGGGACTACAGGCTCCCACCACCACACTCGGCTAATGTTTTCTGTATTTTTAGTAGAGACAGGTTTTTACCGTATTAGCCAGGATGGTCTCGAGCTCCTGACTTCGTGATCCGCCTGCCTTGGCCTCCCAAAGTGCTGGGATTACAAGCATGAGCCACCACGCCCGGCCGGCAGATATTCTTTGAGAGTCTACTATGTCTAAGGCAATGACGGAACAGAACTTCATAATGCTCATATATTGTCAGGAAAGAAGGGCAGGAAATTTAGTGACAACGGGATTATGTTGTAAGATCTCTAGTAGACATACAGTCAAAATCATACTACTAATCAATTAGTATGCCTATTAATCAATGATTAGGCTGTTTATCAACTGGGCAGATTACTTCAGTAAATCAGCCAAATCTAATCACATTACTCTTTAAAAACACAGAATTGTCGATAACGGGTAGCAGAAGAGAAAATCAGAGAGATTCAAAGAATGAAAAATACTGGACTTGCTATTGCTGGATTAAAGGTGGAGAGGGCCGTGTAAGAAAGCAGCCATTCAGAGTATGTTTTTTTTTTTTTTTTTTTTATTATACTTTAAGTTTTAGGGTACATGTGCACAGCGTGCAGATTTGTTACATAGGTATACATGTGCCATACTGGTTTGCTGCACCCATTAACTTGTCGTTTACATTAGGTATTTCTTCTAATGCTATCCCTCCCCCTGCTCCCCATCCCATGAAAGGCCCCGGGGTGTGATGCTTCCCGTCCTGTGTCCAAGTGTTCTAATTGTTCAATTCTTACTTATGAGTGAGAACACGTGGTGTTTGGTTTTCTGTCCTTGTGAAAGTTTGCTCAGAATGATTGTTTCCAGTGGCATCTATTTCCCTGCAAAGGACAGAAACTCATCCTTTTTTACGGTTGCATAGTATTCCATGGTGTATATGTGCCACATTTTCTTAATCCAGTCTATCATTGATGGACATTTGGGTTTGTTGCAAGCCTTTGCTATTGTGAATAGTGCTGCAATAAACACACGTGTGCATGTGTCTTTATAGTAGCATGATTTATAATCCTTTGGGATTGCTGGATCAAATAGTATTTCTAGTTCTAGATCCTTGAGGAATCGCCATACTGTCTTCCACAATGGTTGAACTAGTTCACACTCCCACCAACAGTGTAAAAGTGTTCCTATTTCTCCACATCCTCCACAGCATCTGTTGTTTCCTGACTTTTTAATGATCACCATTCTAACTGGTGTGAGATGGTATCTTATCGTGGTTTTGATTTGCATTTCTTTGATGACCACAGATGATGAGCGTTTTTTCATGTGTCTGTTGGCTGCATAAATGTCTTCTTTTGAGAAATGTCTGTTCATATCCTTTGCCCACTTTTTGATGGGGTGGTTTATTTTTTTCTTGTAAATTTGTTTAAGTATTTTGTAGATTCTGGATATTAGCCCTTTGTCAGATGGATAGATTGCAAAAATTTTCTCCCATTCTGTAGGTTGCCTGTTCACTCTGATAGTAGTTTCTTTTGCTGTGCAGAAGCTCTTTAGTCTATTTAGATCCCATTTGTCTATTTCAGCTTTTGTTGCCATTGCTTTTGGTGTTTTATTCATGAAGCCCTTGCCCATGCCTATGTCCTGAATGGTATTGCCTAGGTTATCTTCTAGGGTTTTTATGGTCTGAGGTCTAACATTGCAGTCTTTACTCCATCTTGAATTAATTTTTGTATAAGGCATAAGGAAGGGATCCAGTTTCAGCTTTCCTCATATGGCTAGCCAGTTTTCATTCAGAGTACCTTTTTAAAGATAGTATTGATAGGACTCAGCTCAGGATTGAGGCACTTTAACAAAAGCTGATAGACAATATGCTATCTACCTATACTGTGCCTAATAAATCTTACAGCATCATCACTCCCTCTGTCCTGTCAGTATCATTATTTAACAAAGATCTGTAGTGAAAGTATGTTCAAAATTGTACAGTAACATAGAGGTGGACATTTGTGTCTCCTGCAGAGGTAAGAGTGACATAAGGGAAGGCTTCCCAGAGGATATTAGATTCTCCCCACCACAACTATGGTGATTATCTTTGTCGTTTTCATTCATTGCTATCATCCTTGCAATCATCAAATAGCACTTTTTGAGAACTTATTGCTTACTAGGTACTGTATGAGGCAATGATATGCATGATCTCAAACAATTCCCATAACCTCCTCATGACTTAGGTACTGTTATTATCTGCATTCCATAGATAAGGGAATGATGCTTACAGAAGTAGAACAGCTTGATTAGTGTTAAACAGCAGATCATTAATTCAAACCTGGCACTTACCAAACAGCCCATGATCTTAATCATTATGCCACTACTACCTCAATTCATTTGATTCAAGATACTTGATCGTAACAAGTTTCATATATATGGCTGGTACGTTAATTGTTTCAATTTTACAATTGAAGATCCTGAGGTTGATATAAATTATTTTCCCAAATAATTGGGTAAAATGTGAGAGCCATACTCAAAGGTTTCTAACTTCAAGTTTTACATTTCTCTATCACATTTCGTAGATCCTCAAATAAGATAGGCAAATTATGAAGTCCATATACACATACATTTATATTTTATATATGTATGCCAGAGAAACAGATCCCTTCATCTTACAGCCCACAGGTCTATAAATATTCTGCTCTTGTTTCAAGGCTTTGAGTTAGTAATAGCATGGTTTGATTTTTATCTTGGGTTCTATTTTCCTTTTGAGCTTTATTTTATTTCTCCTGCTTTTCTTGATTTTTGGGAATGATATTTTTTAACATTATTAACTCTATAGCTTTTAGTCACCTTTGAAGAGGTCCTACTGAGTAATGGTCTTCTTTCACCTTCTGAATGCTGGGGAAGAAATTTATAAATATTATTGGCTGGAAGGGATGTTTATCTTTAGCTCAGGAAAGCATTATCACCTGTATCTCTTAGTTCTTTTATCTTTCTTTCACCTGCAGTATTCCACTGATTTCTGTTTTCTTTCTTTTTTTTTTTTTTTTTTTTTTTTTTTTTTTTTTTTTTTTTTTTTTTTTTTATTATACTTTAAGTTTTAGGGTACATGTGCACAGCGTGCAGATTTGTTACATAGGTATACGTGTGCCATACTGGTTTGCTGCACCCATTAACTTGTCGTTTACATTAGGTATTTCTTCTAATGCTATCCCTCCCCCTGCTCCCCATCCCATGAAAGGCCCCGAGGTGTGATGCTTCCCGTCCTGTGTCCAAGTGTTCTAATTGTTCAATTCCCACTTATGAGTGAGAACACGTGGTGTTTGGTTTTCTGTCCTTGTGAAAGTTTGCTCAGAATGATTGTTTCCAGTGGCATCTATTTCCCTGCAAAGGACAGAAACTCATCCTTTTTTATGGTTGCATAGTATTCCATGGTGTATATGTGCCACATTTTCTTAATCCAGTCTATCATTGATGGACATTTGGGTTTGTTGCAAGCCTTTGCTATTGTGAATAGTGCTGCAATAAACACACGTGTGCATGTGTCTTTATAGTAGCATGATTTATAATCCTTTGGGATTGCTGGATCAAATAGTATTTCTAGTTCTAGATCCTTGAGGAATCGCCATACTGTCTTCCACAATGGTTGAACTAGTTCACACTCCCACCAACAGCGTAAAAGTGTTCCTATTTCTCCACATCCTCCACAGCATCTGTTGTTTCCTGACTTTTTAATGATCGCCATTCTAACTGGTGTGAGATGGTATCTCATCGTGGTTTTGATTTGCATTTCTCTGATGACCACTGATGATGAGCGTTTTTTCATGTGTCTGTTGGCTGCATAAATGTCTTCTTTTGAGAAATGTCTGTTCATATCCTTTGCCCACTTTTTGATGGGGTGGTTTATTTTTTTCTTGTAAATTTGTTTAAGTATTTTGTAGATTCTGGATATTAGCCCTTTGTCAGATGGATAGATTGCAAAAATTTTCTCCCATTCTGTAGGTTGCCTGTTCACTCTGATAGTAGTTTCTTTTGCTGTGCAGAAGCTCTTTAGTCTATTTAGATCCCATTTGTCTATTTCAGCTTTTGTTGCCGTTGCTTTTGGTGTTTTATTCATGAAGCCCTTGCCCATGCCTATGTCCTGAATGGTATTGCCTAGGTTATCTTCTAGGGTTTTTATGGTCTGAGGTCTAACATTTCAGTCTTTACTCCATCTTGAATTAATTTTTGTATAAGGTGTAAGGAAGGGATCCAGTTTCAGCTTTCCTCATATGGCTAGCCAGTTTTCATTCAGAGTACCCTTTTAAAGATAGTATTGATAGGACTCAGCTCAGGATTGAGGCACTTTAACAAAAGCTGATAGACAATATGCTATCTACCTATACTGTGCCTAATAAATCTTACAGCATCATCACTCCCTCTGTCCTGTCAGTATCATTATTTAACAAAGATCTGTAGTGAAAGTATGTTCAAAATTGTACAGTAACATAGAGGTGGACATTTGTGTCTCCTGCAGAGGTAAGAGTGACATAAGGGAAGGCTTCCCAGAGGATATTAGATTCTCCCCACCACAACTATGGTGATTATCTTTGTCGTTGTCATTCATTGCTATCATCCTTGCAATCATCAAATAGCACTTTTTGAGAACTTATTGCTTACCAGGTACTGTATGAGGCAATGATATGCATGATCTCAAACAATTCCCATAACCTCCTCATGACTTAGGTACTGTTATTATCTGCATTCTATAGATAAGGGAATGATGCTTACAGAAGTAAAACAGCTTGATTAGTGTTAAACAGCAGGTCATTAATTCAAACCTGGCACTTACCAAACAGCCCATGATCTTAATCATTATGCCACTACTACCTCAATTCATTTGATTCAAGATACTTGATCGTAACAAGTTTCATATATATGGCTGGTATGTTAATTGTTTCAATTTTACAATTGAAGATCCTGAGGTTGATATAAATTATTTTCCCAAATAATTGGGTAAAATGTGAGAGCCATACTCAAAGGTTTCTAACTTCAAGTTTTACATTTCTCTATCACATTTTGTAGATCCTCAAATAAGATAGGCAAATTATGAAGTCCATATACACATACATTTATATTTTATATATGTATGCCAGAGAAACAGATCCCTTCATCTTACAGCCCACAGGTCTATAAATATTCTGCTCTTGTTTCAAGGCTTTGAGTTAGTAATAGCATGGTCTGATTTTTATCTTGGGTTCTATTTTCCTTTTGAGCTTTATTTTATTTCTCCTGCTTTTCTTGATTTTTGGGAATGATCTTTTTTAACATTATTAACTCTATAGCTTTTAGTCACCTTTGAAGAGGTCCTACTGAGTAATGGTCTTCTTTCACCTTCTGAATGCTGGGGAAGAAATTTATAAATATTATTGGCTGGAAGGGATGTTTATCTTTAGCTCAGGAAAGCATTATCACCTGTATCTCTTAGTTCTTTTATCTTTCTTTCCTCACACTTTCTACTTCTTTGCCTTCTCTTTCTTTTTACCTTTTCCTGTCTTTTTTCTTTCCTCCTCACCATCTTCCCTTCTTTCTCCCTGTCCCCTCTTCCTCTCTCGAATTTAACAGCTGTTTAAATGAGTGTATTCTCATTTAAAATTCTATAATTGGTTTTCTGCACTTCTAAATAGTTTTGTGCAATGAACTGGGATTTGCAGTCCAATATAACCAGCTAATATTTTACCTTTACCTTTTGTTGACTTCATAATCCTAGGCAAATTGAAGTCTCTTAGACTTAATTTGTCCTTTTTAAAAATGGAGGTAATAATACCTTTTCCGTAATACAGATACAAATCTAATATTACCTGAGACAGAGAGAAGGTACACAATGGAGAACTCTCTTTCAGTTAAAGAAAGTATTTTAAAATTGGGGCCAGGTATAGTGTTAGGCATTCTTTTTATGTTTGTCTTCTTAAATTGGTATGGCTCAATTTTGCACCAGATTGTAAAATTTCCATTGGCAGAGACTGGTTCTTACTCATATTTTGTCTCAATTGCCCAACCCAATATGTGACAGATGCTCAATGAGTAGGATATTTGTTAAATGGAGCCTAAAGTGAGGCCAGATCAAGCCAAGGATGCAGACTTCACTATCAGACAGTCTGGGTGCTCTCATTTCACTTTCACCCCCAAAGCAGCCTCTGCTACAAGGAAAGTATCTGCTGGTGAGAGATTCTTTGCAGCATTTCTATCTAAATTGGAGAGTAGAAGAAAAGACTGCTCAACCAGCTGTTGTCAACAACTTAGAAAACTTGAAATGTTTAGGCAATTATAAGTTTCTCATGGTGTTCTCTAATGCTCTTTTCAAGGATACTATTTTTTTTAATCAACTGAACAAAAGCCTCATAAAAATAGCACAGTGCTGCAAATCCAGTCCACAAAGATTCAGGAGAACAGGGTTATGCATTTCCTCTCTGGAAGCTTCCACATTGCTTTTGTGGCACTGCTGCCCACTCCTGATGTGCTGATGTGCCCAAGGTCTCCACCCTGTGTGTCCAGAGTCTTGCTGACTCTACATACTCTCCGTGGGCAAACAACAGTCATTCCATCTGATGCCTCACAAATCTCTACACTTCTGATTTGGCTGTCCAAATTGACCCTACCCACCCACCACCTTTTAAATATTTTACAAATGTCCCACAGGCACCTGAGTTTATCACAAGAATAAAGTTTATATTCCCCACCTAAACTTGTTCTCCTTCTATATTTCGTACCTTAGGGAGTGGCATAAGCAGCCATTTAATTCTCACAACAGCCATACAAGTAGATATTATTATCTTTATTTTGGCGAGTAGAGACCTAAAACTTGAAGGCTTCAGGTAGATATAAATCAAAAGAGCCTGCCTGCAATTCCAGATCATCCTACTCCAAAGACTTTGTCTCTTCCAGTAAGCTTTTCTAGAAAGGCAAGAACAGAGAGGAAGAAGGAAAAACATATTGGTTTGTCAGTGGAGCAATTATAAGATTCCCCAGCTATTGCCTCTAGTATCACTCAAATGAACCTATGTCTTGCTTCCTTGGATCACCCATCCTGCTAAATAAATATCATAAATTTAATGATATAATGAAATTGAAAATAATTGAAGTTATTTTATTTTATTAAATCACATGATAAGGTATTTGAGATTACATATGCAAATACTCTCTCCTTCACCCATTGCTGAAGCACAGTCCTTATTAATAGAAAATAGCTTCATAATTCCAGGATGGTATAATGAAAACTAATGGAAGGGGATGTGACAAATTGACCTTGTACTCTAGAATAAGTACTTATTGGAGAACTTTCTATGAGCAAAATACCATTCTTGTCTTACATGCAAGGCATAGACAGAATAGCTGAGAAATTTCAATATTATTTATAAAGATAAGGCAGTTGAAAAGTACATAAAGCTCCTATTATCCTCTTTTTGTCATTGTCTAGATCATGAATGATGTTAAGGTTAGATGATTTAGAGTCAGCCTAACATGGTACACTTAAAGGGAAGGGGAAAAATGTTAGGAGGATTTATAGGGCTTTGTTTGCGTTGCTAAAGAGTTTGTCAACTGTAAGAGATTATTTTGCCTTTTTCAGGTGGTAATTAATTTTTTGAAAACTTCTCTATTATCTAGGATTGCTGTAATGTTCATTATTTAAAATATTAAGTATATCTATTTGCATAAATTTTGTATTGAGAGTCTGATGGAAATAACTCATCAAGGTCCAAATTGACTTCATGTAATGCAGAAATTAATGGGCAATATTTGCTCTGCATAATCTGCCATAGGCAGAAGGATGCCCAGTAAAGGGAGAGGAGCTGCAAGACACTCAGATGGTTCTTCCTATAGACAAAACCATGAACGAGAACTCCATTGCCAGAAAGTTTTCTGAAGCTTTGAAGCTTCAAAAGCTAGATCAATAGAAAACATTTGGGATTGAAAGTCAGGTAGACCAGGGTTTGGACTTTATTCTGTGCCCCTTTCTAATTAGTTACTTTGGGCAAGTATAATCATCTCTGTCTAAGTTTCTACATTTTAAAAATGATGTAAAAATTTTCAGTGACAGAGTTGTTGAGGTTTAAATACTTGTTGTTGCTACTGTTAAGACCTTACCAAGTTCAGTGCTTAATACATGGAAGAAACTTAAGAAACTTAATACATGGAAGACACTTAACTATAGCTCTTATACTGCTATTTGTCTGTCAAATTCACATTGGCCAAGCTTGAGAGATTACTATATAAAGCAATTAAGGTATTAAATATTTAATAGGGGCATATCCCGTCTATGTAAACAAAATTTACTTTCTTTTATGCAAAATGTTTTCCTCCCCAATATAGAGATACAAGCCAGGTTAGCAAACACATATAAATTATTAAGCATTAAAACAAAACCAGATGGACATTGAAGTCCAGTTCCTAGGTATTTAATCAAGAGAAATGAAAATATATGTCACACAGAGACCTGTACTCAAATTTTCATGCCAGATGTATCTACATTAGCCAAGTCAAAAACAATACAAATGTCTATGACCTGAGGCATAGAATTTATAAATAAATTTGGTATATCTATACAATAGAATAATATTCATCATTGAAAAGAAATTATTGATATACACAAAGAACAGATAAAAGTCAAAGTATCATGCTAAACGAAAGAGGCCACACATAAAAAACTTTATGATTTCATTTATATGAAATTCTACAAAAGGAAAAGCTGCATTGACAGAAATGATACCAATGGTTATCAGGGCCAGGGGTGGAATGAGAATATATTGACTGAAGGGAAACATGAGGGAAAGTTTGGGGTATTGGAAATACATATTAATATTATCTATTATGACTATCACTACACTACAATATGCGCTTGTCAAAATTTATCGAATCGCACACTTAAAATTGTTGAATGCTGTTGTCTATAAAGCATATCTCAATAAAGTTAATGTAAAAAATAAATAATGATAATATTAAGTGACCTTTTTAAGTCAAGATCGAAGTTGTTTCATTTCCTATTTTTCTAGTGACCACATGGTTTTAATATTAGCAGATGGGGCCAAAACACGGAATCTCTCTTACATCATATCTCATGCCAGACTAGCCTTCTAGTGCCTACATATTTTTGCCCTAAATTGACTGATGAGGAAGCTAAAACTTGATGAGGTTAGGTAGCTGAAATGTAGAAGAGCTGGCTGGACTGCAACCCCAGATCATCTCACTCCAAAGCCTATCTCTTCCAGTAAGCTTTACTAGAAAGGGAAGAATAGAGAGGAAGAAGGAAAAACATATTTGTTCATCAGTGGAGCAATTAACATCCTCTATCTATTGCTTCTAGTATCACTCAAATGAACCTATGTCTTTTGTAGGATCACCCACCCTGCTAAATAAATAGCATACATTTAATGATATAATGAAATTGAAAATACTTGGTTATTTTATTGTATTCAACCACATGACATACCTTTTGAGATTACATCTGCAAGTACTCTCTGCTTCAGCCATTGCTGAAACAAATCGTTATTAATAGAAAATAATTTCATAATTCTAGTATGGTATAATCAAAACTAATAGAAAGAGGAAGTGACAAATTGACCTTGTACTCGAATAAGTACTTATTTGAGAACTTTCTATGAGTAAAACACCATTCTTGCCTCATATGCAAGGCACAGATAAAATAGCTAAGAGATTTCAATATTATTTATAAAGATAAGGCAGTTTAAAAGTACATAGAACTTCTATTATCCTCTTTTTGTCATTGTCTAGATCATGAATCATGTTAAGGTTAGATGATCTAGGGTCAGCCTAACATGGTACACTTAAAGGAGGAAAACGTTAGAAGGATTTACAGGGCTTTGTTTGTGTTGCTAAAGGTTTTGTCAACTGTAAGAGATTATCTTGCCTTTTTGAGGTGGCGATTAATTTTTTGAAGACTTCTCTATTATCTAGGATTGCTATAATGTTCATTATTTAAAATGTTAAGTGTATCTATTTTCATAAACTTTGTATTGAGAGTCTGATGGAAATAACTCTTCAAAGATCCAAATTGACTTTATGTAATGCAGAAAGTAATGGGCAATATTTGCTCTGCATAATCTGCCTAGTAAAGGGATGCCTAGTAAAGGGAGAGGAGCTGCAAGATACTCAGATGGTTCTTCCTACAGACAAAACCATGAACGAGATCTCCATTGCCAGAAAATTTTCTGCAACTTTGAAGGTTCAAAAATATAGATCAATGGAAAATGTATGGGATTGAAAGTCAGGTAGATCAGGGTTTGGACTTCATTCTGTACCCCTTTCTAATTAGTTACTTTGGGCAAGTATAATCATCTCTACACCTAAGTTTCTACATTTTAAAAATGACATAAAAATTTCTCAGTGACAGAGTTGTTAAGGTTTAAATACTTGTTGTTGCTATTGTTAAGACCTTACTAAGTTCAGTGCTTCATACTTGGAAGAAACGTAATACATGGAAGAAACTTAACTGCAGCTCTTATATTGCTATTTGTCTGTCAAATTCACACTGGCCAAGCTTGAGAGATTACTATATAAAGCCATCAAGGTATTAAATAGGGGCATATTCCATTCATGTAAACAAAATTTATTTTCTTTTATGCAAAATGTTTTCCTCCCCAATGTAGAGATATAAGCCAGGTTAGCAGACACATACAAATTATTAAGCATTAAAGCAAGACAGACATTGAAGTCCAGTTCCTAGGTATTTACTCAAGAGAAATGAAAATATGTGTCCACACAAAGACTTGTGCTCAAATTTTTGTGACAGACGTATTCACATTAGCCAAGCCAAAAACAATACAAATGTCTATGAACTGAGGCATAGAATTTATAAATAAATTTGGTGTATCTATACAATAGAATAGTATTCATTGAAAAAAAATTAACTATTGATATACACAAAGAACAGATAAAAGTCAAAGTATCATGCTAAACGAAAGAGGCCACACATAAAAAACTTTATGATTTCATTTATATGAAATTCTACAAAAGGAAAAGCTGCATTGACAGAAATGATACCAATGGTTATCAGGGCCAGGGGTGGAATGGGAATATATTGACTGAAGAGAAACATGAGGGAAGGTTTGGGGTATTGGAAATACATATTAATATTATCTATTATGACTATCACTACACTACAATATGCACTTGTCAAAATTTATCAAATTGTACACTTAAAATTGTTGAATGCTGTTGTCTATAAAGCATATCTTAATAAAGTTAATGTAAAAAATAAATAATGATAATATTAAGTGACCTTTTTAAGTCAAGATCGAAGTTATTTCATTTCCTATTTTTCTAGTGACCACATGGTTTTAATATTAGCAGATGGGGCCAAAACACGGAATCTCTCTTACATCATATCTCATGCCAGACTAGCCTTCTAGTGCCTACATATTTTGCCCTAAATTGACTGATGAGGAAGCTAAAACTTGATGAGGTTAGGTAGCTGAAATGTAGAAGAGCTGGCTGGACTGCAACCCCAGATCATCTCACTCCAAAGCCTATCTCTTCCAATAAGCCTTACCAGAGAAGAAAGGACAGGAGGAAAAAGATGAAAAATGTAACAACAAGAAGTGCAAACACACACACTCTCTCACACACACACACAAGAAATGCTTTAGGGATAACTTACAAAACTCTATTTGACCCCTAATATATTCCTTCTGTAACATTAGCTGATCTATAGGTATAATTTATTTTGCCTCAGTTGGTAATAAATGGTGTTGGCAAGTCCTTTCTCCTGTTTTTCCCAGAAACACAGCCAGGCTATATTTCCCAATGTCCCTTGTGGTTAGATTGGTAATAGAATTGAGTTGTAGCTGATGAAATATGATCAGAAATGATACAACTTATAGGGATGAACATAAAACCCTTTCACATGTTCCTTTATGAGTTTTGCTCCTTTCAACTTGGGAAAGGAGATGATCTCAAGGGTAACCTTGGGAACTATGAATTGAGGATGCCAGAGCTGTCATAGTCTTGGTTCAAGACTGGCTGTGTGGAGAAGAGCTTCTCCCTGCAAAACAAAACACAAATACCACCACCAACTTATTCCTGTCAAACTAGGACCAGCTTATTAATATGGACATAAATAAGCTTCTATTGTGTTGAGCTGGCCACATTTAATTAGATCTATTTGTCACCATAATCTAGCCTACCCTGACTAACATAAATACATTAGAGGCAGTCTGTATCCTAGTATTAACAGGAGAAAACCTTAAGCAAGTTAAATTTGATAAAATTTAATTGAACAAGGAACAATTCACACACCAGAAAGCCCTCAGAACCTAAACAGGTTCGAAGAACTCTGGTCTGCAATGTAGTCAGACAATATTATGGATAGAAAATGGAAATGAAGTACAGAAAATGAAAGTGAGGTACAGAGACAGCTCGATTGATTATATTTCAGCATTTGCCTTATTGGAACATAGTTTGAACAGTTGGCCATCTGCAATTGACTGAAGCTCAACCACTGCTGTGGTTGGCTGACCCTCAGTTGTTTGTTACAAAAGTATACTCCTAATTTAGGCTTTCAGTTTATGCACTAAGTTAGGTTGCAGTTTGTTATGTCAGGACTCGAGTATGGAGACATCCTCAGGCCAAATTTAGTTTGATATAACACTAGCATCATAGCAGGCTGAGTCTTTTAATTAAGCCCTTGCCAAATCTTGGATTGTTTTATTTCAGTTTCAAATTATGGCCCTCTGAACATTCCATTCATAGTGAAGGAGATAGTTTTCCTAAAGCCTAGAAATATCTGGACTTTGGAGCTCCTTCATGTAGAATTAGCAACCCCTGACCCAGGATTGTCTTACTAAGTTTGTGCAAATAAATTATTTCAAGAAAGAGTAGAAGAACCCTGATAAGGACTTGTTCTTAAACTAAGTCTGTTAAGGCTCTATCTCCTAGAAAATTTGATCAATTCAATGTTCTCAGACGTGACCACTTCTAGTAGCAGGCCTCTTCCTCAGAAGGAGTATGTGTAATATGAGAGGATTGGACTGCAGAGGGACACCAAGCTCCTCTGAGACAATGCTCACATAACCCAAATTCAATTTTTCTTTCCTTAGGCACTGTCCAGATATGCATTGCCAACACTGGTTTTCCTCTCTGCATTTTCCTCAGCTGCCATTGCTGACAACCTATTTTCTCTTAACATAGTTTTCTTCTTTAGCTCAGCTGATACCAATGAGTCAAGTCTTGTTCTGGCTTGGGAACTATTCATTCTCTTTGAGAGACTCTTCATATTTATAAACCCATCCATTATATGTTGATTTTATCAGTCAAACATTCTTAGTTTTCTGGAGATATTCAGGTATTATTCAGTCAATGATTCATGCCAGCTCACCAGTACATAGATTAAAAACACACACACACACACAAGAACTTAAAAAACAAAAGCCTCACCTCATTCAGTCTGTGTTACAGAAGTAATCAGCAAATGATTTGCTTATGTTTTCCTCTTGTTAGATAATGTAATATAAAAGCCAGTTAGATCTAGGTTCAAAGACTTGCACAAACCTACTGGGGATGTGCTACTTGTATCAATTTGTTTGGACTCTCTCACCTATAAAGTAAGAAAATTAAAACCATATGTTTTGGGTAATTATGAAATGTGATAATTTCCTCTTTTCTCAATTTAACAGAAGATAGGCAGCATTGAGTTTCCCATCCCTGTGAGTACATTACATTCTGTACTATAGGTATTAGGTTGGTGCAAAAGTAATTGTGGTTTTTGTCATGCTTACATTTACTTGTAAGGCATTTCTAGAGGGTTCTTAAGTATCAATAAAATGTCTGATGAAATGACCTATTAAAATTCCTTACAAACTTGAGGGCCTGATGGGCTTTTGATAAATCTCATAGAAGTAGGCCAAGTATGAGAGCAACCTGCAGTGTTGATGTTGCCAGAGTTTTCAGATTGTGAGTGACATTGAAATCACATGTCTATAACTAAAGAGCCAATGGGAGGACCATGACGCATCACGGCCTGGTTCAAATCCACAGTGCAAACAAAAACAATTATTTTCTTAATTGCTGTATTTAATATTGGAATACTTGAAATCTCCTTACAGAATTAAAGGTTGTCTGTGGAAGAGGAAGTCATTGAGACTATATTAATTCAATCTTACAATGAGCCGTTATTTTAATTCTCATTGAAGAACTGGTTTTACAGTATATTTGATAATAAATCATGTTAAGTACACAAAAAGTTGTCTAATCCTGGAAGTATGTAAGTAGGGCCTGGATGACAGTTTCTTAGGGTAAAAATGGAGACATCACAGTTAAAAGATAGGACATCACCTGGTGGCAAGACTGTTCTAAAACTAATTGTGTGACCTTGTGAAAGTCACTTAATCACTTTGACTTTTAGTTTTATTATCAATAAGTCATACTTGTAATCCTTACCACAGAAGATTTTTACAAGGAATAGAAATATCTATAAGGTACCTAGGCAATTTGTGTAAGATAGCAGGCAGTAAAATATGGTGGCAGTAGTTGTTATTTAAAAAAACAATTCCTGCACTGAGTTGTGTCTTCTTAAAATCACTACCTCTGGGATCCTCTTGACTGAAATGGTGGTAATGTCACCTGCTCTGTGGTGTTTTGGTGTGCATCAGACAGATAACACAAATGCAATTGTTTTACAAACTGTAAACATTCTGTAAACCTAAATAAGTTTTGCAGTATACATGTCATTATTATTATTACTGTCCCTTTCAATTCTAAATTTGTAATTTTGGATACAAGAGAAACAAAAGAATCACTGAATCACATGGGAAATGATTATTTCCTCCAAGATTAGAGTCCCCTTTTATGTAAAAAAAAGAAAGCAAAAACTATTGAGCCAAATATTAAATGACTTAAAACAAAAAAGCCAAAAATCTTAGCGACATCTCTCACTGCAGTTTTCAAGGAGTATTCTAAACCCCAATCTTCATGGACAGGTTAGGTCACTACTAATCACCTAGTGGAAAGTCTCCACTTAATAACCCCATCATATTTCACTTTTTATACTTACTGAATCAGTGTAAATATCTTTCCCCTCCTCCTTTAACATCAATGCTTAGCAAATACATATAATAGCCCTTTCCCAGTTCAGCTTTTCTGGTATTTTAGTCTTTGTCGGCTTATGTTTCTTTCAATTAACATGTGTTTGTAACTTCCCTAATGTCCTATTTCCTGCTGAACAGAATCTTTGTTTCCTTATTTAGAGATGATATTCAATATTCTTCATGCAGTCTCATTGAAGCCTTACACAATGCTATCATGAATATATTAGCAGTAAAACAGTTTTATTTCCTATAGCATCAAATGTATACTCTATTTCCCAACATTTTAAAAAGTGAATATTATAAAGCAGACAAATAAGGCAATTGATTTGTGTAAGACTCAGTCTCAATGAATGGGCCCTAATGTATTAATTAATATGAGACTGACTTCTCAAATGTGGGTTACAAAGAGTAATTTTAAATACCCTTGCACAGACTGTGGAGTCCTAATTCAATTAACTGTTCTGCAGATTTTCACTGACCAGTAGTCATCTTTGACATTTTTGAGCCCACAAGCTATAAACAAATTTTAAAAACCCAAAAAGTTATATGAAAAGTTAAAAACTCTGGGCTGAGTGTGGTGGCTTATGCCTGTAATCCCAGCACTTTGAGAGGCCGAGGCAGGTGGATCACCTGAGGGCAGGAGTTCAAGACCAGCCTGGCCAATATGATGAAACCCTGTCTCTACTAAAAATACAAAAATTAGCTGGGCATGGTGGCAGGTGGCTGTAACCTCAGCTACTTGGGAGGCTGAGGCAGGAGAATCACTTGAATCTGGGAGGCGGAGGTTGCAGTGAGCCAAGATCACGCTATTGCACTCTAGCCTGGGGGACAAGAATGAGACTTCATCTCAAAAAAAAAAAAAAAAAAAAAAAAAAAAGCAGAAGGAAAAGAAACACTAAAAACTAAAACTACAACAACAACAAAAACAGTCCCTTGTGGTTAATATTCATTTAGAATATTGTGAAATATGAAGTCTTCTCAACTGAGAATTCACTTCCTGCATTAAAAAAAAAAAAACACACAACAAAGAAGGAACAGGCAAGCTCTCCAGAGAAAATGGCTAAAGCCAAAGCTGAGTTGCAATCTTCCTTTTTCTCCAAAAGAAGGATATCTCATTGATGACCTCCTCATGGCTGGTGTGTCCCTTCAGAGAAGCCTAAGATGTGAAGGATAAATATCCCCTCAGGCAAGAAATGGAAACAGAACAAAAAGCCATGGACACTTGCCATTGTCTCTCTACACAAACTGTTTTGTTAAACGTACTTTACTCTACAGAGTAGGGCTGTCCAATCATTTGGCTTCTCTGGACCACACTGGAAGAATCAGAATTGACTTGGGCCACACATAAAATTCACAAACACTAATGAGAGCTGATGAGCTTAAAAAAGTCTCAAAAATATCTTATAATGTTTCAAGAAAGTTTATGGATTTTTGTTGGGCTGCATTCAAAGCTGTCCTGGGCCAAGTGCAGCCATATGCCACAGGTTGGATAAGCTTGCCGTAGAGCTTTCCTGTCTCATTGTCTAGAATAATGCATGA
>JAKFHT010001568.1:0-26766 GCA_023783455.1 Erythrocebus patas
AAGCTTCTTTCCAGTTTTGAGCGGAAGATATTTTTTCACCATAGCCCTCTATGGGCTTCCAAATATCCCTTTGCCAATTCCACAAGAACAGCCTTAGCGAAGGCTTCTTGAAGGAAAGATGTAACTCTGTGAGATGAATTAACAGAACACAGAGCAGTTTCTCAGAAAGCTTCTTTCCAGTTTTGAGCGGAAGATATATCCTTTTCACCATAGCCCTCTAAGGGCTTCCAAATATCCTTTGCCAATTCCACAAGAACAGCCTTAGCGAAAACTTTGAAGGAAAGATGTAACTCTGTGAGATGAACTAACAGAACACGGAGCAGTTTCTCAGAAAGCTTCTTTCCAGTTTTGAACGGAAGATATTTACTTTTTCACCATAGCCCTTATGGGCTTCCAAATAATCCTTTGTCAATTCCACAAGAACAGCCTTAGCGAAAGGCTTCTTGAAGGGAAAGATGTAACTCTGTGAGATGAATTAACAGAACACAGAG
Organism: Erythrocebus patas; assembly: GCA_023783455.1. Classification (NCBI taxonomy): domain Eukaryota; kingdom Metazoa; phylum Chordata; class Mammalia; order Primates; family Cercopithecidae; genus Erythrocebus; species Erythrocebus patas. The sequence continues at coordinate 492 of JAKFHT010001568.1, forward strand.
CAGTTTCTCAGAAAGCTTCTTTCCAGTTTTGAACGGAAGATATTTCCTTTTTCACCATAGCCCTCTATGGGCTTTCAAATATCCCTTTGCCAGTTCCACAAGAACAGCCTTAGCGAAAGGCTTCTTAAAAGGAAAGATGTAACTCTGTGAGATGAATTAACAGAACACAGAGCAGTTTCTCAGAAAGCTTCTTTCCAGTATTGAACGGAAGATATTTCCTTTTTCACCATAGCCCTCTATTGGCTTCCAAATATCCCTTTGCCAATTCCACCACAACAGCCTTAGCGAAAGGCTTCTTGAAGGGAAAGATGTAACTCTGTGAGATGAATTAACAGAACACAGAGCACTTTCTCAGAAATCTTCTTTCCAGTTTTGAACGGAAGATATTTCCTTTTTTACCATAGCCCTCTATGGGCTTCCAAACATCCCTTTGCCAATTCCACAAGAACAGCCTTAGCGAAAGGCTCCTTGAAGGGAAAGATGTAACTCTGTGAGATGAAGTAACAGAACACAGAGCAGTCTCTGAGAAAGCTTCTTTCCAGTTTTGAACGGAAGATATTTCCTTTTCCGCCATAGCCCTCTACGGGCTTCGAAATATCCGTTTGCCAATTCCCCCAGAACAGCCTTAGCGAAAGGCTTCTTGAAGGGAAAGATGTAACTCTGTGAGATGAATTAACAGAACACAGAGCAGTTTCTCAGAAAGCTTCTTTCCAGTTTTGAACGGAAGATATTTCCTTTTTCACCATAGCCCTCTATGGGCTTCCAAATATCCCTTTGCCAATTCCACAAGAACAGCCTTAGCGAAAGGCTTCTTGAAGGGAAAGATGTAACTCTGTGAGATGAATTAACAGAACACAGAGCAGTTTCTCAGAAAGCTTCTTTCCAGTTTTGAACGGAAGATATTTGGTTTTTCACCATAGCCCTCTATGGGCTTCCAAATATCCCTTTACCAATTCCACAAGAACAGCCTTAGCGAAAGGCTTCTTGAAGGGAAAGATGTAACTCTGTGAGATGAATTAGCAATACACAGAGCACTTTCTCAGAAAGCTTCTTTCCAGTTTTGAACGGAAGATATTTCCTTTTTCACCATAGCCCTCTATGGGCTTCCAAATATCCCTTTGCCAATTTCACAAGAACAGCCTTAGCGAAAGGCTTCTTGAAGGGGAAGATGTAACTCTGTGAGATGAATTAACAGAACACAGAGCAGTTTCTCAGTAAGCTTCTTTCCAGTTTTGAACGGAAGATATTTCCTTTTTTACCATAGCCCTCTATGGGCTTCCAAATATTCCTTTGCCAATTCCACAAGAACAGCCTTAGCGAAAGGCTTCTTGAAGGGAAAGATGTAACTCTGTGAGATAAATTAACAGAACACAGAGCAGTTTCTCAGAAAGCTTCTTTCCAGTTTTGAACGGAAGATATTTCCTTTTTCACCATAGCCCTCTATGGGCTTCCAAATATCCCTTTGCCAATTCCACAAGAACAGCCTTAGCGAAAGGCTTCTTGAAGGGAAAGATGTAACTCTGTGAGATTAACTAACAGAGCACAGAGCAGTTTCTCAGAAAGCTTCCTTCCAGTTTTGAACGGAAGATATTTCCTTTTTCACCATAGCCCTTATGGGCTTCCAAATATCCCTTTGCCAATTCCACAAGAACAGCCTTAAGGAAAGGCTTCTTCAAGGGAAAGATGTAACTCTGTGAGATGAATTAACAGAACACAGAGCAGTTTCTCAGAAGGCTTCTTTCCAGTTTTGAACGGAAGATATTTGCTTTTTCACCGTAGCCCTCTATGGGCTTCCAAATATCCCTTTGCCAATTCCACAAGAACAGGCTTAGCGAAAGGCTTCTTGAAGGGAAAGATGTAACTCTGTGAGATGAAGAAACAGAACACAGAGCAGTCTCTGAGAAAGCTTCTTTCCAGTTTTGAACGGAAGATATTTCCTTTTTCACCATAGCCCTCTATGGGCTTCCCAATATCCCTTTGCCAATTTCACAAGAACAGCCTTAGCGAAAGGCTTCTTGAAGGGGAAGATGTAACTCTGTGAGATGAATTAACAGAACACAGAGCATTTTCTTAGAAAGCTTCTTTCCAGTTTTGAACGGAAGATATTTCCTTTTTTACCATAGCCCTCTATGGGCTTCCAAATATTCCTTTGCCAATTCCACAAGAACAGCCTTAGCGAAAGGCTTCTTGAAGGGAAAGATGTAACTCTGTGAGATGAATTAACAGAACACAGAGCAGTTTCTCAGAAAGCTTCTTTCCAGTTTTTAACGGAAGATATTTCCATTTTACCATAGCCCTCTACGGGCTTCCAAATATCCCTTTGCCAATTCCACGAGAACAGCCTTAGCTAAAGGCTTCTTGAATGGAAAGATGTAACACGGTGAGGTGAATTAATAGAACACAGAGTCGTTTCACAGAAAGCTTCTTTCCAGTTTTGAATGGAAGATATTTCCTTTTTCACCATAGCCCTCTTTGGGCTTCCAAATATGCCTTTGCCAATTCCACAAGAACAGTCTTAGCGAAAGGCTTCCTGAAGGGAAAGATGTAACTCTGTGAGACGAAGTAACAGAACACAGAGCAGTCTCTGAGAAAGCTTCTTTAAAGTTTTGAACGGATGATATTTCCTTTTCGGCCAGAGCCTTCTATGGGCTACCAAATACCGTTTGCCAATTCCCCCAGAACTGCCTTCGCGAAAGGCTTCTTGAAGGGAAAGATGTGACTCTGTGAGATGAATTAACAGAACACAGAGCAGTTTCTCAGAAAGCTTCTTTCCAGTTTTGAACGGAAGATATTTCCTTTTTCACCATAGCCCTCTATGGGCTTCCAAATATCCCTTTGCCAATTCCACAAGAACAGCCTTAGCGAAAGGCTTCTTGAAGGGAACGATGTAACTCTGTGAGATGAATTAACAGAACACAGAGCACTTTCTCAGAAAGCTTCTTTCCAGTTTTGAACGGAAGATATTTCCTTTTTCACCATAGCCCTCTATTGGATTCCAAAATTCCCTTTGCCAATTCCACAAGAACAGCCTTAGCGAAAGGGTTCTTGAAGGGAAAGATGTAACTCTGTGAGATGAATTAACAGAACACAGAGCAGTTTCTCAGAAAGTTTCTATAAAGTTTTGAACGGAAGATATTTCCTTTTTCACCATAGCCCTCTATGGGCTTCCAAATATCCCTTTGCCAATTCCACAAGAACATTCTTAGCGAAAGGCTTCTAGAATGGAAAGATGTAACACTGTGAGATGAATTAACAGAACACAGAGCCGTTTCTCAGAAAGCTTCTTTCCAGTTTGAACGGAAGATATTTCCTTTTTCACCATAGCCCTCTATTGGCTTCCAAATATCTCTTTGCTAATTCCACAAGAACAGCCCCAGCGAAAGGCTTCATGAAGGGAAGATGTAACTCTGTGAGATGAACTAACAGAACACAGAGCTGTTTCACAGTACGCTTCTTTCCAGTTTTGAACGGAAGATATTTCCTTTTTCACCATAGCCCTCTATGGGCTTCCAAATATGCCTTTGCCAATTCCACAAGAACAGCATTAGCGAAAGGCTTCTTGAAGGGAAAGCTGTAGCTCTCTGAGATGAATTAACAGAACACAGAGCAGTTTCTCAGAAAGCTTCTTTCCAGTTTTGAACGGAAGATATTTGCTTTTTCACCATAGCCCTCTATGGGCTTCCAAATATCCCTTTGCCAATTCCACAAGAACAGCCTTAGCGAAAGGCTTCTTCGAGGGAAAGATGTAACTCTGTGAGATGAATTAACAGAACACAGAGCAGTTTCTCAGAAAGCTTCTTTCCAGTTTTGAACGGAAGATATTTCCTTTTTCACCATAGCCCTCTATGGGCTTCCAAATATCCCTTTGCCAATTCCACAAGAACAGCCTTAGCGAAAGGCTTCTTGAAGGGAAAGATGTAACTCTGTGAGATGAATTAACAGAACACAGAGCACTTTCTCAGAAAGCTTCTTTCCAGTTTTGAACGGAAGATATTTCCTTTTTCACCATAGCCCTCTATGGGCTTCCAAATATCCCTTTGCCAATTCCACAAGAACAGCCTTAGCGAAAGGCTTCTTGAAGGGAAATATGTAACTCTGTGAGATGAATTAACAGAACACAGAGTAGTTTCTCAGAAACCTTCTTTGCAGTTTTGAACCTAAGATATTTCCTTTTTCACCGTAGCCCTCTATGGGCTTCCAAATATCCCTTTGCCAATTCCACAAGAGCAGCCTTAGCGAAAGGCTTCTTGAAGGGAAAGATGTAACTCTGTGAGATGAATTAACAGAACACAGAGCAGATTCTCAGAAAGCTTCTTTCCAGTTTTGAACGGAAGATATTTCCTTTTTCACCATAGCCCTCTATTGGATTCCAAAATTCCCTTTGCCAATTCCACAAGAAGAGCCTTAGCGAAAGGGTTCTTGAAGGGAAAGATGTAACTCTGTGAGATGAATTAACAGAACACAGAGCAGTTTCTCAGAAAGTTTCTATAAAGTTTTGAACGGAAGATATTTCCTTTTTCACCATAGCCCTCTATGGGCTTCCAAATATCCCTTTGCCAATTCCACAAGAACATTCTTAGCGAAAGGCTTCTAGAATGGAAAGATGTAACACTGTGAGGTGAATTAACAGAACACAGAGCCGTTTCTCAGAAAGCTTCTTTCCAGTTTGAACGGAAGATATTTCCTTTTTCACCATAGCCCTCTATTGGCTTCCAAATATCTCTTTGCTAATTCCACAAGAACAGCCCCAGCGAAAGGCTTCATAACGGGAAGATGTAACTCTGTGAGATGAACTAACAGAACACAGAGCTGTTTCACAGTACGCTTCTTTCCAGTTTTGAACGGAAGATATTTCCTTTTTCACCATAGCCCTCTATGGGCTTCCAAATATGCCTTTGCCAATTCCACAAGAACAGCATTAGCGAAAGGCTTCTTGAAGGGAAAGCTGTAGCTCTCTGAGATGAATTAACAGAACACAGAGCAGTTTCTCAGAAAGCTTCTTTCCAGTTTTGAACGGAAGATATTTCCTTTTTCACCATAGCCCTCTATGGGCTTCCAAATATCCCTTTGCCAATTCCACAAGAACAGCCTTAGCGAAAGGCTTCTTGAAGGGAAAGATGTAACTCTGTGAGATGAAGAAACAGAACACAGAGCAGTTTCTCAGAAAGTTTCTTTAAAGTTTTGAACGGAAGATATTTCCTTTTTCACCATAGCCCTCTATGGACTTCAAAATATCCCTTTGCCAATTCCACAAGAACAGTCTTAGCGACAGGCTTCTAGAATGGAAAGATGTAAATCTGTGAGGTGAATTAACAGAATACAGAGCCGTTTCTCAGAAAGCTTCTTTCCAGTTTTGAACGGAGGATATTTTCTTTTCCACCATCGCCCTCTATTGGCTTCCAAATATCTCTTTGCTAATTCCACAAGAACAGCCTCAGCGAAAGGCTTCTTGAAGGGAAAGATGTAACTCTGTGAGATGAACTAACAGAACACAGAGCAGTTTCTCAGAAAGCTTCTTTCCAGTTTTGAATGGAAGATATTTCCTTTTTCACCATAGCCCTCTATGGGCTTCCAAATATGCCTTTGCCAATTCCACAAGAACAGCCTTAGCGAAAGGCTTCTAGAAGGGAAAGATGTAACTCTGTGAGATGAATTAACAGAACACAGAGCAGTTTCTCAGAAAGCTTCTTTCCAGTTTTGAACGGAAGATATTTCCTTTTTCACCATAGCCCTCTATGGGCTTCAAAATATCCTTTGCCAATTCCACAAGAACAGCCTTAGCGAAAGGCTTCTTGAAGGAAAGATGTAACTCTGTGAGATGAATTAACAGAACACAGAGCAGTTTCTCAGAAAGCTTCTTTCCACTTTTGAACGGAAGATATTTCCTTTTTCACCATAGCCCTCTAAGGGCTTCCAAATATCCCTTTGCCAATTCCACAAGAACAGCCTTAGCTAAAGGCTTCTTGAAGGGCAAGATGTAACTCTGTGAGATGAATTAACAGAACACAGAGCAGTTTCTCAGAAAGCTTCTTTCCAGTTTTGAACGGAAGATATTTCCTTTTTCACCATAGCCCTCTATGGGCTTCCAAATATCCCATTGCCAATTCCACAAGAACAGCCTTAGCGAAAGGCTTCTTGAAGGGAAAGATGTAACTCTGTGAGATGAATTAACAGAATACAGAGCAGTTCTCAGAAAGCTTCTTTCCAGTTTTGAACGGAAGATATTTCGTTTTTCACCATAGCCCTCTATGGGCTTCCAAATATCCCTTTCCCAATCCCACAAGAACAGCCTTAGCGAAAGGCTTCTTGAAGGGAAAGATGTAACTCTGTAAGATGAATTAACAGAACACAGAGCAGTTTCTCAGAAAGCTTCTTTCCAGTTTTGAACGGAAGATATTTCCTTTTTCACCATAGCCCTCTAAGGGCTTCCAAATATCCTTTGCCAATTCCACAAGAACAGCCTTAGTGAAAGGCTTTGAAGGAAAGATGTAACTCTGTGAGATGAATTAACAGAACACCGAGCAGTTTCTCAGAAAGCTTCTTTCCACTTTTGAGCGGAAGATATTTCCTTTTCACCATAGCCCTCTAAGGGCTTCCAAATATCCTTTCCCAATCCCACAAGAACAGCCTTAGCGAAAGGCTTCTTGAAGGAAAGATGTAACTCTGTGAGATGAATTAACAGAACACAGAGCAGTTTCTCAAGCTTCTTTCCAGTTTTGAGCGGAAGATATTTCCTTTTCACCATAGCCCTCTATGGGCTTCAAATATCCTTTGCCAGTTCCACAAGAACAGCCTTAGCGAAAGGCTTCTTGAAGGAAGATGTAACTCTGTGAGATGAATTAACAGAACACAGAGCAGTTTCTCAGAAAGCTTCTTTCCAGTTTTGAGCGGAAGATATTTCCTTTTTCACCATAGCCCTCTATGGCTTCCAAATATCCCTTTGCCAATTCCACAGAACAGCCTTAGCGAAAGGCTTCTTGAAGGAAAGATGTAACTCTGTGAGATGAATTAACAGAACACAGAGCACTTTCTCAGAAATCTTCTTTCCAGTTTTGAGCGGAAGATATTTCCTTTTTACCATAGCCCTCTATGGGCTTCCAAATATCCTTGCCAATTCCACAAGAACAGCCTTAGCGAAAGGCTTCTTGAAGGAAAGATGTAACTCTGTGAGATGAAGTAACAGAACACAGAGCAGTCTCTGAAAGCTTCTTTCCAGTTTTGAGCGGAAGATATTTCCTTTTCACCATAGCCCTCTAAGGGCTTCCAAATATCCGTTTGCCAATTCCCCAAGAACAGCCTTAGCGAAAGGCTTCTTGAAGGAAAGATGTAACTCTGTGAGATGAATTAACAGAACACAGAGCAGTTTCTCAAGCTTCTTTCCAGTTTTGAGCGGAAGATATTTCCTTTTCACCATAGCCCTCTATGGGCTTCCAAATATCCTTTGCCAATTCCACAAGAACAGCCTTAGCGAAGGCTTTGAAGGGAAAGATGTAACTCTGTGAGATGAATTAACAGAACACAGAGCAGTTTCTCAAAGCTTCTTTCCAGTTTTGAGCGGAAGATATTTCCTTTTTCACCATAGCCCTCTATGGGCTTCCAAATATCCTTTACCAATTCCACAAGAACAGCCTTAGCGAAGGCTTCTTGAAGGAAAGATGTAACTCTGTGAGATGAATTAGCAGAACAGAGCACTTTCTCAGAAAGCTTCTTTCCAGTTTTGAGCGGAAGATATTTCCTTTTCACCATAGCCCTCTATGGGCTTCCAAATATCCTTTGCCAATTCCACAAGAACAGCCTTAGCGAAGGCTTCTTGAAGGAAGATGTAACTCTGTGAGATGAATTAACAGAACACAGAGCAGTTTCTCAATAAGCTTCTTTCCAGTTTTGAAGCGGAAGATATTTCCTTTTTACCATAGCCCTCTATGGGCTTCCAAATATTCCCAATTCCACAAGAACAGCCTTAGCGAAAGGCTTCTTGAAGGGAAAGATGTAACTCTGTGAGATAAATTAACAGAACACAGAGCAGTTTCTCAGAAAGCTTCTTTCCAGTTTTGAGCGGAAGATATTTCCTTTTCACCATAGCCCTCTATGGGCTTCCAAATATCCTTTGCCAATTCCACAAGAACAGCCTTAGCGAAAGGCTTCTTGAAGGGAAAGATGTAACTCTGTGAGATTAACAACAGAGCACAGAGCAGTTTCTCAGAAAGCTTCTTTCCAGTTTTGAGCGGAAGATATTTCCTTTTCACCATAGCCCTCTATGGGCTTCCAAATATCCTTTGCCAATTCCACAAGAACAGCCTTAGCGAAAGGCTTCTTGAAGGGAAAGATGTAACTCTGTGAGATGAATTAACAGAACACAGAGCAGTTTCTCAGAAAGCTTCTTTCCAGTTTTGAGCGGAAGATATTTCCTTTTCACCATAGCCCTCTATGGGCTTCCAAATATCCTTTGCCAATTCCACAAGAACAGCCTTAGCGAAAAGGCTTCTTGAAGGGAAAGATGTAACTCTGTGAGATGAAGAAACAGAACACAGAGCAGTCTCTGAGAAAGCTTCTTTCCAGTTTTGACGGAAGATATTTCCTTTTTCACCATAGCCCTCTATGGGCTTCCAAATATCCTTTGCCAATTTCACAAGAACAGCCTTAGCGAAAGGCTTCTTGAAGGAAGATGTAACTCTGTGAGATGAATTAACAGAACACAGAGCAGTTTCTCAGAAAGCTTCTTTCCAGTTTTGAACGGAAGATATTTCCTTTTTACCATAGCCCTCTATGGGCTTCCAAATATTCCTTTGCCAATTCCACAAGAACAGCCTTAGCGAAAGGCTTCTTGAAGGGAAAGATGTAACTCTGTGAGATGAATTAACAGAACACAGAGCAGTTTCTCAGAAAGCTTCTTTCCAGTTTTGAACGGAAGATATTTCCTTTTACCATAGCCCTCTATGGGCTTCCAAATATCCTTTGCCAATTCCACAAGAACAGCCTTAGCTAAAGGCTTCTTGAATGGAAAGATGTAACACGGTGAGGTGAATTAATAGAACACAGGCAGTTTCACAGAAAGCTTCTTTCCAGTTTTGAATGGAAGATATTTCCTTTTTCACCATAGCCCTCTATGGGCTTCCAAATATCCTTTGCCAATTCCACAAGAACAGTCTTAGCGAAAGGCTTCCTGAAGGAAAGATGTAACTCTGTGAGATGAATTAACAGAACACAGAGCAGTCTCAGAAAGCTTCTTTAAAGTTTTGAGCGGATGATATTTCCTTTTCAGCCAGAGCCTCTATGGGCTTACCAAATACTTTGCCAATTCCCCAGAACTGCCTTAGCGAAAGGCTTCTTGAAGGAAAGATGTGACTCTGTGAGATGAATTAACAGAACACAGAGCAGTTTCTCAGAAAGCTTCTTTCCAGTTTTGAGCGGAAGATATTTCCTTTTCACCATAGCCCTCTATGGGCTTCCAAATATCCTTTGCCAATTCCACAAGAACAGCCTTAGCGAAAGGCTTCTTGAAGGAAGATGTAACTCTGTGAGATGAATTAACAGAACACAGAGCACTTTCTCAAGCTTCTTTCCAGTTTTGAGCGGAAGATATTTCCTTTTTCACCATAGCCCTCTATTGGCTTCCAAAATTCCTTTGCCAATTCCACAAGAACAGCCTTAGCGAAAGGGTTCTTGAAGGGAAAGATGTAACTCTGTGAGATGAATTAACAGAACACAGAGCAGTTTCTCAAAGTTTCTATAAAGTTTTGAGCGGAAGATATTTCCTTTTTCACCATAGCCCTCTATGGGCTTCCAAATATCCTTTGCCAATTCCACAAGAACATTCTTAGCGAAAGGCTTCTTGAATGGAAAGATGTAACTCTGTGAGATGAATTAACAGAACACAGAGCAGTTTCTCAGAAAGCTTCTTTCCAGTTTGAGCGGAAGATATTTCCTTTTTCACCATAGCCCTCTATGGGCTTCCAAATATCCTTTGCTAATTCCACAAGAACAGCCCCAGCGAAAGGCTTCTTGAAGGGAAGATGTAACTCTGTGAGATGAATTAACAGAACACAGAGCTGTTTCTCAGCTTCTTTCCAGTTTTGAGCGGAAGATATTTCCTTTTCACCATAGCCCTCTATGGGCTTCCAAATATCCTTTGCCAATTCCACAAGAACAGCATTAGCGAAAGGCTTCTTGAAGGGAAAGCTGTAACTCTGTGAGATGAATTAACAGAACACAGAGCAGTTTCTCAAGCTTCTTTCCAGTTTTGAGCGGAAGATATTTCCTTTTTCACCTAGCCCTCTATGGGCTTCCAAATATCCTTTGCCAATTCCACAAGAACAGCCTTAGCGAAAGGCTTCTTGAAGGGAAAGATGTAACTCTGTGAGATGAATTAACAGAACACAGAGCACTTTCTCAAGCTTCTTTCCAGTTTTGAGCGGAAGATATTTCCTTTTCACCATAGCCCTCTATGGGCTTCCAAATATCCTTTGCCAATTCCACAAGAACAGCCTTAGCGAAAGGCTTCTTGAAGGAAATATGTAACTCTGTGAGATGAATTAACAGAACACAGAGTAGTTTCTCAGAAACCTTCTTTCCAGTTTTGAACCTAAGATATTTCCTTTTCACCATAGCCCTCTATGGGCTTCCAAATATCCTTTGCCAATTCCACAAGAACAGCCTTAGCGAAGGCTTCTTGAAGGAAAGATGTAACTCTGTGAGATGAATTAACAGAACACAGAGCAGATTCTCAGAAAGCTTCTTTCCAGTTTTGAGCGGAAGATATTTCCTTTTTCACCATAGCCCTCTATTGGACTTCCAAATATCCTTTGCCAATTCCACAAGAAGAGCCTTAGCGAAAGGGTTCTTGAAGGAAAGATGTAACTCTGTGAGATGAATTAACAGAACACAGAGCAGTTTCTCAGAAAGTTTCTTTAAAGTTTTGAGCGGAAGATATTTCCTTTTTCACCATAGCCCTCTATGGGCTTCCAAATATCCTTTGCCAATTCCACAAGAACATTCTTAGCGAAAGGCTTCTAGAATGGAAAGATGTAACACTGTGAGGTGAATTAACAGAACACAGAGCCGTTTCTCAGAAAGCTTCTTTCCAGTTTGAAGCGGAAGATATTTCCTTTTCACCATAGCCCTCTATTGGCTTCCAAATATCTCTTTGCTAATTCCACAAGAACAGCCCCAGCGAAAGGCTTCATAACGGAAGATGTAACTCTGTGAGATGAATTAACAGAACACAGAGCTGTTTCTCAGAAAGCTTCTTTCCAGTTTTGAGCGGAAGATATTTCCTTTTCACCATAGCCCTCTATGGGCTTCCAAATATGCCTTTGCCAATTCCACAAGAACAGCATTAGCGAAAACTTCTTGAAGGAAAGCTGTAACTCTCTGAGATGAATTAACAGAACACAGAGCAGTTTCTCAGAAAGCTTCTTTCCAGTTTTGAGCGGAAGATATTTCCTTTTCACCATAGCCCTCTATGGGCTTCCAAATATCCTTTGCCAATTCCACAAGAACAGCCTTAGCGAAGGCTTCTTGAAGGAAAGATGTAACTCTGTGAGATGAATTGAAACAGAACACAGAGCAGTTTCTCAGAAAGTTTCTTTAAAGTTTTGAGCGGAAGATATTTCCTTTTGCACCATAGCCCTCTATGGACTTCAAAATATCCCTTTGCCAATTCCACAAGAACAGTCTTAGCGACAGGCTTCTAGAATGGAAAGATGTAAATCTGTGAGGTGAATTAACAGAATACAGAGCCGTTTCTCAGAAAGCTTCTTTCCAGTTTTGAACGGAGGATATTTTCTTTTCCACCATCGCCCTCTATTGGCTTCCAAATATCTCTTTGCTAATTCCACAAGAACAGCCTCACCGAAAGGCTTCTTGAAGGGAAAGATGTAACTCTGTGAGATGAACTAACAGAACACAGAGCAGTTTCTCAAGCTTCTTTCCAGTTTTGAAGGGAAGATATTTCCTTTTTCACCATAGCCCTCTATGGACTTCCAAATATCCCTTTGCCAATTCCACAAGAACAGCCTTAGCGAAAGGCTTCTAGAAGGGAAAGATGTAACTCTGTGAGATGAATTAACAGAACACAGAGCAGTTTCTCAAGCTTCTTTCCAGTTTTGAAGCGGAAGATATTTCCTTTTTCACCATAGCCCTCTATGGGCTTCAAAATATCCTTTGCCAATTCCACAAGAACAGCCTTAGCGAAAGGCTTCTTGAAGGAAAGATGTAACTCTGTGAGATGAATTAACAGAACACAGAGCAGTTTCTCAAGCTTCTTTCCACTTTTGAGCGGAAGATATTTCCTTTTTCACCATAGCCCTCTAAGGGCTTCCAAATATCCTTTGCCAATTCCACAAGAACAGCCTTAGCGAAAGGCTTGAAGGAAGATGTAACTCTGTGAGATGAATTAACAGAACACAGAGCAGTTTCTCAGAAAGCTTCTTTCCAGTTTTGAGCGGAAGATATTTCCTTTTCACCATAGCCCTCTATGGGCTTCCAAATATCCATTGCCAATTCCACAAGAACAGCCTTAGCGAAAGGCTTCTTGAAGGAAAGATGTAACTCTGTGAGATGAATTAACAGAATACAGAGCAGTTCTCAGAAAGCTTCTTTCCAGTTTTGAGCGGAAGATATTTCCTTTTTCACCATAGCCCTCTATGGGCTTCCAAATATCCTTTCCCAATTCCACAAGAACAGCCTTAGCGAAGGCTTCTTGAAGGAAAGATGTAACTCTGTGAGATGAATTAACAGAACACAGAGCAGTTTCTCAGAAAGCTTCTTTCCAGTTTTGAGCGGAAGATATTTCCTTTTTCACCATAGCCCTCTAAGGGCTTCCAAATATCCTTTGCCAATTCCACAAGAACAGCCTTAGTGAAAGGCTTCTTGAAGGAAAGATGTAACTCTGTGAGATGAATTAACAGAACACAGAGCAGTTTCTCAAGCTTCTTTCCACTTTTGAGCGGAAGATATTTCCTTTTTCACCATAGCCCTCTAAGGGCTTCCAAATATCCTTTGCCAATTCCACAAGAACAGCCTTAGCTAAAGGCTTCTTGAAGGAAGATGTAACTCTGTGAGATGAATTAACAGAACACAGAGCAGTTTCTCAAGCTTCTTTCCAGTTTTGAGCGGAAGATATTTCCTTTTTCACCATAGCCCTCTATGGGCTTCCAAATATCCTTTGCCAATTCCACAAGAACAGCCTTAGCGAAAGGCTTCTTGAAGGAAAGATGTAACTCTGTGAGATGAATTAACAGAACACAGAGCAGTTCTCAAGCTTCTTTCCAGTTTTGAGCGGAAGATATTTCCTTTTCACCATAGCCCTCTATGGGCTTCCAAATATCCTTTGCCAATCCACAAGAACAGCCTTAGCGAAAGGCTTCTTGAAGGAAAGATGTAACTCTGTAGATGAATTAACAGAACACAGAGCAGTTTCTCAGAAAGCTTCTTTCCAGTTTTGAGCGGAAGATATTTCCTTTTTCACCATAGCCCTCTAAGGGCTTCCAAATATCCTTTGCCAATTCCACAAGAACAGCCTTAGCGAAAGGCTTCTTGAAGGAAAGATGTAACTCTGTGAGATGAATTAACAGAACACAGAGCAGTTTCTCAGAAAGCTTCTTTCCAGTTTTGAGCGGAAGATATTTCCTTTTCACCATAGCCCTCTATGGGCTTCCAAATATCTTTGCAATTCCACAAGAACAGCCTTAGCGAAAGGCTTCTTGAAGGAAAGATGTAACTCTGTGAGATGAAGAAACAGAACACAGAGCAGTTTCTCAAGCTTCTTTCCAGTTTTGAGCGGAACATATTTCCTTTTTCACCATAGCCCTCTATGGGCTTCCAAATATCCTTTGCCAATTCCACAAGAACAGCCTTAGCGAAAGGCTTCTTGAAGGAAAGATGTAACTCTGTGAGATGAATTAAGAACACAGAGCAGTTTCTCAAGCTTCTTTCCAGTTTAGAGCGGAAGATATTTCCTTTTCACCATAGCCCTCTATGGGCTTCCAAATATGCCTTTGCCAATTCCACAAGAACAGCCTTAGCGAAAGGCTTCTTGAAGGAGAGATGTAACTCTGTGAGATGAATTAACAGAACACAGAGCAGTTTCTCGAAAGCTTCTTTCCAGTTTTGAGCGGAAGATATTTCCTTTTCACCATAGCCCACTATGGGCTTCCAAATATCCTTTGCCAATTCCACAAGAACAGCCTTAGCGAAGGCTTCTTGAAGGAAAGATGTAACTCTGTGAGATGAATTAACAGAACACAGAGCAGTTTCTCAAGCTTCTTTCCAGTTTTGAGCGGAAGATATTTCCTTTTCACCATAGCCCTCGATGGGCTTCCAAATATCCTTTGCCAATTCCACAAGAACAGCCTTAGCGAAGGCTTCTTGAAGGAATGATGTAACTCTGTGAGATGAATTAACAGAACACAGAGCACTTTCTCAAGCTTCTTTCCAGTTTTGAGCGGAAGATATTTCCTTTTCACCATAGTCCTTTATGGGCTTCCAAATATCCTTTGCCAATTCCACAAGAACAGCCTTAGCGAAAGGCATCTTGAAGGGAAAGATGTAACTCTGTGAGATTAATTAACAGAACACAGAGCAGTTTCTCAGAAAGTTTCTTTAAAGTTTTGAGCGGAAGATATTTCCTTTTCACCATAGCCCTCTATGGACTTCAAATATCCTTTGCCAATTCCACAAGAACAGTCTTAGCGACAGGCTTCTAGAATGGAAAGATGTAAATCTGTGAGGTGAATTAACAGAATACAGAGCCGTTTCTCAAGCTTCTTTCCAGTTTTGAGCGGAGATATTTCTTTTCACCATAGCCCTCTATTGGCTTCCAAATATCTCTTTGCTAATTCCACAAGAACAGCCTCAGCGAAGGCTTCTTGAAGGAAAGATGTAACTCTGTGAGATGTACTAACAGAACACAGAGCAGTTTCTCAAGCTTCTTTCCAGTTTTGAATGGAAGATATTTCCTTTTCACCATAGCCCTCTATGGGCTTCCAAATATCCTTTGCCAATTCCACAAGAACAGCCTTAGCGAAAGGCTTCTTGAAGGAAAGATGTAACTCTGTGAGATGAATTAACAGAACACAGAGCAGTTTCTCAGAAAGCTTCTTTCCAGTTTTGAGCGGAAGATATTTCCTTTTCACCATAGCCCTCTATGGGCTTCAAATATCCTTTGCCAATTCCACAAGAACAGCCTTAGCGAAAGGCTTCTTGAAGGGAAAGATGTAACTCTGTGAGATGAATTAACAGAACACAGAGCAGTTTCTCAAGCTTCTTTCCAGTTTTGAGCGGAAGATATTTCCTTTTCACCATAGCCCTCTAAAGGGCTTCCAAATATCCTTTGCCAATTCCACAAGAACAGCCTTAGCTAAAGGCTTCTTGAAGGGAAAGATGTAACTCTGTGAGATGAATTAACAGAACACAGAGCAGTTTCTCAAAGCTTCTTTCCAGTTTTGAGCGGAAGATATTTCCTTTTCACCATAGCCCTCTATGGGCTTCCAAATATCCTTTGCCAATTCCACAAGAACAGCCTTAGCGAAGGCTTCTTGAAGGAAAGATGTAACTCTGTAAGATGAATTAACAGAACACAGAGCAGTTTCTCAGAAAGCTTCTTTCCAGTTTTGAGCGGAAGATATTTCCTTTTCACCATAGCCCTCTAGGGCTTCCAAATATCCTTTGCCAATTCCACAAGAACAGCCTTAGTGAAAGGCTTCTTGAAGGGAAAGATGTAACTCTGTGAGATGAATTAACAGAACACCGAGCAGTTTCTCAGAAAGCTTCTTTCCAGTTTTGAGCGGAAGATATTTCCTTTTCACCATAGCCTCTATGGGCTTCCAAATATCTTTGCAATTCCACAAGAACAGCCTTAGCGAAAGGCTTCTTGAAGGGAAAGATGAAACTCTGTGAGATGAATTAACAGAACACAGAGCAGTTTCTCAAGCTTCTTTCCAGTTTTGAGCGGAAGATATTTCCTTTTTCACCATAGCCCTCTATGGGCTTCCAAATATCCTTTGCCAATTCCACAAGAACAGCCTTAGCGAAGGCTTCTTGAAGGAAAGATGTAACTCTGTGAGATGAATTAACAGAACACAGAGCAGTTTCTCAAGCTTCTTTCCAGTTTTGAGCGGAAGATATTTCCTTTTCACCATAGCCCTCTATGGGCTTCCAAATATCCTTTGCCAATTCCACAAGAACAGCCTTAGCGAAACTTCTTGAAGGAGAGATGTAACTCTGTGAGATGAATTAACAGAACACAGAGCAGTTTCTCGAAAGCTTCTTTCCAGTTTTGAGCGGAAGATATTTCCTTTTTCACCATAGCCCTCTATGGGCTTCCAAATATCCTTTGCCAATTCCACAAGAACAGCCTTAGCGAAGGCTTCTTGAAGGAAAGATGTAACTCTGTGAGATGAATTAACAGAACACAGAGCAGTTTCTCAGAAAGCTTCTTTCCAGTTTTGAGCGGAAGATATTTCCTTTTCACCATAGCCCTCGATGGGCTTCCAAATATCCCTTTGCCAATTCCACAAGAACAGCCTTAGCGAAGGCTTCTTGAAGGGAAGATGTAACTCTGTGAGATGAATTAACAGAACACAGAGCACTTTCTCAGAAAGCTTCTTTCCAGTTTTGAACGGAAGATATTTCCTTTTTCACCATAGTCCTCTATGGGCTTCCAAATATCCTTTGCCAATTCCACAAGAACAGCCTTAGCGAAGGCATCTTGAAGGGAAAGATGTAACTCTGTGAGATTAATTAACAGAACACAGAGCAGTTTCTCAGAAAGTTTCTTTAAAGTTTTGAGCGGAAGATATTTCCTTTTCACCATAGCCCTCTATGGACTTCCAAATATCCTTTGCCAATTCCACAAGAACAGTCTTAGCGACAGGCTTCTAGAATGGAAAGATGTAAATCTGTGAGGGTGAATTAACAGAATACAGAGCCGTTTCTCAGAAAGCTTCTTTCCAGTTTTGAGCGGAGGATATTTCTTTTCACCATAGCCCTCTATTGGCTTCCAAATATCTCTTTGCTAATTCCACAAGAACAGCCTCAGCGAAAGGCTTCTTGAAGGAAAGATGTAACTCTGTGAGATGAATTAACAGAACACAGAGCAGTTTCTCAAGCTTCTTTCCAGTTTTGAATGGAAGATATTTCCTTTTCACCATAGCCCTCTATGGGCTTCCAAATATCCTTTGCCAATTCACAAGAACAGCCTTAGCGAAGGCTTCTTAGAAGGAAAGATGTAACTCTGTGAGATGAATTAACAGAACACAGAGCAGTTTCTCAGAAAGCTTCTTTCCAGTTTTGAGCGGAAGATATTTCCTTTTTCACCATAGCCCTCTATGGGCTTCAAAATATCCTTTGCCAATTCCACAAGAACAGCCTTAGCGAAAGGCTTCTTGAAGGGAAAGATGTAACTCTGTGAGATGAATTAACAGAACACAGAGCAGTTTCTCAGAAAGCTTCTTTCCAGTTTTGAACGGAAGATATTTCCTTTTTCACCATAGCCCTCTATGGGCTTCCAAATATCCCTTTGCCAATTCCACAGGAACAGCCTTAGCGAAGGCTTCTTGAAGGGAAAGATGTAACTCTGTGAGATGAATTAACAGAACACAGAGCAGTTTCTCAGAAAGTTTCTTTCAAGTTTTGAACGGAAGATATTTCCTTTTCTGCCATAGCCCTCTATGGGCTTCCAAATATCCCTTTGCCAATTCCACAAGAACAGCCTTAGCGAAGGCTTCTTGAAGGAAAGATGTAACTCTGTGAGATGAATTAACAGAACACAGAGCAGTTTCTCAGAAAGCTTCTTTCCAGTTTTGAGCGGAAGATATTTCCTTTTTCACCATAGCCCTCTATGGCTTCCAAATATCCCTTTGCCAATTCCACAAGAACAGCCTTAGCGAAGGCTTCTTGAAGGGAAAGATGTAACTCTGTGAGATTAATTAACAGAACACAGAGCAGTTTCTCAGAAAGTTTCTTTCAGTTTTGAGCGGAAGATATTTCCTTTTTCACCATAGCCCTCTATGGGCTTCCAAATATCCTTTGCCAATTCCACAAGAACAGCCTTAGCGAAAGGCTTCTTGAAGGAAAGATGTAACTCTGTGAGATGAATTAACAGAACACAAAGCAGTTTCTCAAGCTTCTTTCCAGTTTTGAAGGAAGATATATCCTTTTCACCATAGCCCTCTATGGGCTTCCAAATATCCTTTTCCAATTCCACAAGAACAGCCTTAGCGAAGGCTTCTTGAAGGAAAGATGTAACTCTGTGACATGAATTAACAGAACACAGAGCAGTTTCTCAAGCTTCTTTCCAGTTTTGAGCGGAAGATATTTCCTTTTTCACCATAGCCCTCTATGGGCTTCCAAATATCCTTTGCCAATTCACAAGAACAGCCTTAGCGAAAGGCTTCTTGAAGGAAAGATGTAACTCTGTGAGATGAATTAACAGAACACAGAGCAGTTTCTCAGAAAGCTTCTTTCCAGTTTTGAGCGGAAGATATTTCCTTTTCACCATAGCCCTCTATGGGCTTCCAAATATCCTTTGCCAATTCCACAAGAACAGACTTAGTGAAAGGCTTCTTAAAGGAAAGATGTAACTCTGTGAGATGAATTAGCAGAACACAGAGCAGTTTCTCAGAAGCTTCTTTCCAGTTTTGAGCGGAAGATATTTCCTTTTCACCATAGCCCTCTATGGGCTTCCAAATATCCCTTTGCCAATTCCACAAGAACAGCCTTAGCGAAAGGCTTCTACAATGGAAAGATGTAACTCTGTGAGGTGAATTAACAGAACACAGAGCCGTTTCTCAGATAGATTCTTTCCAGTTTCGAACGGAAGATATTTCCTTTTTCACCATAGCCCTCTATTGGCTTCCAAATATCTCTTTGCTAATTCCACAAGAACAGCCTCAGCGAAAGTCTTCTTGAAGGGGAAGATGTAACTCTGTGAGATGAACTAACAGAACACAGAACAGTTTCACAGAACGCTTCTTTCCAGTTTTAAACGGAGGATATTTCCTTTTTCACCATAGCCCTCTATGGGCTTCCAAATATCCCTTTGCCAATTCCACAAGAATAGCCTTAGCGAAAGGTTTCTTGAAGGGAAAGATGTAACTCTGTGAGATGAATTAACAGAACACAGAGCAGTTTCTCAGAAAGCTTCTTTCCAGTTTTGAACGGAAGATATTTCCTTTTTCACCATAGCCCTCTATGGGCTTCCAAATATCCGTTGCCAATTCCACAAGAACAGCCTTAGCGAAAGGCTTCTTGAAGGAAAGATGTAACTCTGTGAGATGAATTAACAGAACACAGAGCAGTTTCTCAGAAAGCTTCTTTCCAGTTTTGAGCGGAAGATATTTCCTTTTCACCATAGACCTCTAAGGGCTTCCAAATATCCTTTGCCAATTCCCCAGAACAGACCTTAGCGAAAACTTCTTGAAGGAAAGATGTAACTCTGTGAGATGATTTAACAGAACACAGAGCAGTTTCTCAGAAAGCTTCTTTCCAGTTTTGAGCGGAAGATATTTCCTTTTCACCATAGCCATCTATGGGCTTCCAAATATCCTTTGCCAATTCCACAAGAACAGCCTTAGCGCAAGGCTTCTTGAAGGGAAAGATGCAACTCTGTGAGATGAATTAACAGAACACAGATCACTTTCTCAGAAAGCTTCTTTCCAGTTTTGAGCGGAAGATATTTCCTTTTTACCATAGCCCTCTATGGGCTTCCAAATATCCTTTGCCAATTCCACAAGAACAGCCTTAGCGAAAGGCTTCTTGAAGGAAAGATGTAACTCTGTGAGATGAAGTAACAGAACACAGAGCAGTCTCTGAGAAAGTTTCTTTCCAGTTTTGAGCGGAGATATTTCCTTTTCTGCCATAGCCCTCTATGGGCTTCCAAATATCCTTTGCCAATTCCCAAGAACAGCCTTAGCGAAAGGCTTCTTGAAGGAAAGATGTAACTCTGTGAGATGAATTAACAGAACACAGAGCAGTTTCTCAAGCTTCTTTCCAGTTTTGAGCGGAAGATATTTCCTTTTCACCATAGCCCTCTATGGGCTTCCAAATATCCTTTGCCAATTCCACAAGAACAGCCTTAGCGAAGGCTTCTTGAAGGAAAGATGTAACTCTGTGAGATGAATTAACAGAACACAGAGCAGTTTCTCAAAAGCTTCTTTACAGTTTTGAGCGGAAGATATTTCCTTTTCACCATAGCCCTCTATGGGCTTCCAAATATCCTTTGCCAGTTCCACAAGAACAGCCTTAGCGACAGGCTTCTTGAAGGAAAGATGTAACTCTGTGAAATGAATTAACAGAACACAGAGCAGTTTCTCAGAAAGCTTCTTTCCAGTTTTGAGCGGAAGATATTTCCTTTTTCACCATAGCCATCTATGGGCTTCCAAATATCCCTTTGCCAATTCCACAAGAACAGCCTTAGCGAAAGGCTTCTTGAAGGAAAGATGTAACTCTGTGAGATGAATTAACAGAACACAGAGCAGTTTCTCAAGCTTCTTTCCAGTTTTGAGCGGAAGATATTTCCTTTTTCACCATTGCCCTCTATGGGCTTCCAAATATCCTTTGCCAATTCCACAAGAACATCCTTAGCGAAAACTTCTAGAATGGAAAGATGTAACTCTGTGAGATGAATTAACAGAACACAGAGCCGTTTCTCAAGCTTCTTTCCAGTTTTAAGCGGAAGATATTTCCTTTTCACCATAGCCCTCTATTGGCTTCCAAATATCTCTTTGCCAATTCCACAAGAACAGCCTCAGCGAAAGGCTTCTTGAAGGAAAGATGTAACTCTGTGAGATGAATTAACAGAACACAGAGCAGTTTCTCAGCTTCTTTCCAGTTTTGAGCGGAAGATATTTCCTTTTCACCATAGCCCTCTATGGGCTTCCAAATATTCCTTTGCCAATTCCACAAGAACAGCCTTAGCGAAAGGCTTCTTGAAGGAAAGATGTAACTCTGTGAGATGAATTAACAGAACACAGAGCAGTTTCTCAAGCTTCTTTCCAGTTTTGAGCGGAAGATATTTCCTTTTCACCATAGCCCTCTATGGGCTTCCAAATATCCTTTGCCAATTCCACAAGAACAGCCTTAGTGAAAGGCTTCTTGAAGGAAAGATGTAACTCTGTGAGATGAATTAACAGAACACAAAGCAGTTTCTCAAGCTTCTTTCCAGTTTTGAAGCGGAAGATATTTCCTTTTCACCATAGCCCTCTATGGGCTTCCAAATATCCTTTGCCAATTCCACAAGAACAGCCTTAGCTAAAGGCTTCTTGAAGGAAAGATGTAACTCTGTGACATGAATTAACAGAACACAGAGCAGTTTCTCAGAAAGCTTCTTTCCAGTTTTGAGCGGAAGATATTTCCTTTTCACCATAGCCCTCTATGGGCTTCCAAATATCCTTTGCCAATTCCACAAGAACAGCCTTAGCGAAAGGCTTCTTGAAGGAAAGATGTAACTCTGTGAGATGAATTAACAGAACACAGAGCAGTTTCTCAGAGCTTCTTTCCAGTTTTGAGCGGAAGATATTTCCTTTTTCACCATAGCCCTCTATGGGCTTCCAAATATCCTTTGCCAATTCCACAAAAACAGCCTTAGTGAAAGGCTTCTTGAAGGAAAGATGTAACTCTGTGAGATGAATTAGCAGAACACAGAGCAGTTTCTCAGAAGCTTCTTTCCAGTTTTGAGCGGAAGATATTTCCTTTTTCACCATAGCCCTCTATGGGCTTCCAAATATCCTTTGCCAATTCCACAAGAACAGCCTTAGCGAAGGCTTCTTGAAGGAAAGATGTAACTCTGTGAGATGAATTAACAGAACACAGAGCACTTTCTCAAGCTTCTTTCCAGTTTTGAACGGAAGATATTTCCTTTTTCACCATAGCCCTCTATGGGCTTCCAAATATCCCTTTGCCAATTCCACAAGAACAGCCTTAGCGAAAGGCTTCTTGAAGGGAAAGATGTAACTCTGTGAGATGAAGTAACAGAACACAGAGCAGTCTCTGAGAAAGTTTCTTGCCAGTTTTGAACGGGAGATATTTCCTTTTCTGCCATAGCCCTCTAGGGGCTTCCAAATATCCGTTTGCCAATTCCCCCAGAACAGCCTTAGCGAAAGGCTTCTTGAAGTGAAAGATGTAACTCTGTGAGATGAATTAACAGAACACAGAGCAGTTTCTGAGAAAGCTTCTTTCCAGTTTTGAACGGAAGATATTTCCTTTTTCACCATAGCCCTCTATGGGCTTCCAAATATCCCTTTGCCAATTCCACAAGAACAGCCGTAGCGAAAGGCTTCTTGAAGGGAAAGATGTAACTCTGTGAGATTAATTAACAGATCACAGAGCAGTTTCTCAGAAAGTTTCTTTAAAGTTTTGAACGGAAGATATTTCCTTTTTCACCATAGACCTCTATGGGCTTCCAAATATCCCTTTGCCAATTCCACAAGAACAGCCTTAGCGAAAGGCTTCTTGAAGGGAAAGATGTAACTCTGTGAGATGAATTAACAGAACACAGAGCAGTTTCTCAGAATGCTTCTTTCCAGTTTTGAACGGAAGATATTTCCTTTTTCACCATAGCCCTCTATTGGCTTCCAAATATCTCTTTGCTAATTCCACAAGACAGCCTCAGCGAAAGGCTTCTTGAAGGGAAAGATGTAACTCTGTGAGATGAATTAACAGAACACAGAGCAGTTTCTCAGAAAGCTTCTTTCCAGTTTTGAACGGAAGATATTTCCTTTTTCACCATAGCCCTCTATGGGCTTCCAAATATCCCTTTGCCAATTCCACAAGAACAGCCTTAGCGAAAGGCTTCTACAATGGAAAGATGTAACTCTGTGAGGTGAATTAACAGAACACAGAGTCGTTTCTCAGATAGATTCTTTCCAGTTTCGAACGGAAGATATTTCCTTTTTCACCATAGCCCTCTATTGGCTTCCAAATATCTCTTTGCTAATTCCACAAGAACAGCCTCAGCGAAAGGCTTCTTGAAGTGGAAGATGTAACTCTGTGAGATGAACTAACAGAACACAGAACAGTTTCACAGAATGCTTCTTTCCAGTTTTAAACGGAGGATATTTCCTTTTTCACCATAGCCCTCTATGGGCTTCCAAATATCCCTTTGCCAATTCCACAAGAATAGCCTTAGCGAAAGGCTTCTTGAAGGGAAATATATAACTCTGTGAGATTAATTAACAGAACACAGAGCAGTTTCTCAGAAAGTTTCTTTAAAGTTTTGAACGGAAGATATTTCCTTTTTCACCATAGCCCTCTATGGACTTCCAAATATCCCTTTGCCAATTCCGCAAGAACAGTCTTAGCGAAAGGCTTCTAGAATGGAAAGATGTATCTCTGTGAGGTGAATTAACAGAACACAGAGTCGTTTCTCAGAAAGCTTCTTTCCAGTATTAAACGGAAGATATTTCCTTTTTCACCATAGCCCTCTATTGGCTTCCAAATATCTCTTTGCTAATTCCACAAGACAGCCTCAGCGAAAGGCTTCTTGAAGGGAAAGATGTAACTCTGTGAGATGAATTAACAGAACACAGAGCAGTTTCTCAGAAAGCTTCTTTCCAGTTTTGAACGGAAGATATTTCCTTTTTCACCATAGCCCTCTATGGGCTTCCAAATATCCTTTGCCAATTCCACAAGAACAGCCTTAGCGAAAGGCTTCTTGAAGGGAAAGATGTAACTCTGTGAGATGAATTAACAGAACACAGAGCAGTTTCTCAGAAAGCTTCTTTCCAGTTTTGAACGGAAGATATTTCCTTTTTCACCATAGCCCTCTATGGGCTTCCAAATATCCCTTTGCTAATTCCACAAGAACAGCCTTAGCGAAAGGCTTCTTGAAGGGAAAGATGTAACTCTGTGAGATGAATTAACAGAACACAGAGCAGTTTCTCAGAGAGCTTCTTTCCAGTTTTGAACGGAAGATATTTCCTTTTTCACCATAGCCCTCTATGGGCTTCCAAATATCCCTTTGCCAATTCCACAAAAACAGCCTTAGTGAAAGGCTTCTTGAAGGGAAAGATGTAACTCTGTGAGATGAATTAACAGAACACAGAGCAGTTTCTCAGAAAGCTTCTTTCCAGTTTTGAACGGAAGATATTTCCTTTTTCACCATAGCCCTCTATGGGCTTCCAAATATCCCTTTGCCAATTCCACAAGAACAGCCTTAGCGAAAGGCTTCTTGAAGGGAAAGATGTAACTCTGTGAGATGAAGTAACAGAACACAGAGCAGTCTCTGAGAAAGTTTCTTGCCAGTTTTGAACGGGAGATATTTCCTTTTCTGCCATAGCCCTCTAGGGGCTTCCAAATATCCGTTTGCCAATTCCCCCAGAACAGCCTTAGCGAAAGGCTTCTTGAAGGGAAAGATGTAACTCTGTGAGATGAATTAACAGAACACAGAGCAGTTTCTGAGAAAGCTTCTTTCCAGTTTTGAAAGGAAGATATTTCCTTTTTCACCATAGCCCTCTATGGGCTTCCAAATATCCCTTTGCCAATTCCACAAGAACAGCCTTAGCGAAAGGCTTCTTGAAGGGAAAGATGTAACTCTGTGAGATTAATTAACAGATCACAGAGCAGTTTCTCAGAAAGTTTCTTTAAAGTTTTGAACGGAAGATATTTCCTTTTTCACCATAGCCCTCTATGGGCTTCCAAATATCCCTTTGCCAATTCCACAAGAACAGTCTTAGCGAAAGGCTTCTAGAATGGAAAGATGTAACTCTGTGAGGTGAATTAACAGAACATAGAGCCGTTTCTCAGAAAGCTTCTTTCCAGTTTTGAACGGAAGATATTTCCTTTTCACCATAGCCTCTATTGGCTTCCAAATATCTCTTTGCCAATTCCACAAGAACAGCCTCAGCGAAAGGCTTCTTGAAGGGAAAGATGTAACTCTGTGAGATGAATTAACAGAACACAGAGCAGTTTCTCAGAAAGCTTCTTTCCAGTTTTGAACGGAAGATATTTCCTTTTTCACCATAGCCCTCTATGGGCTTCCAAATATCCCTTTGCCAATTCCACAAGAACAGCCTTAGCGAAAGGCTTCTTGAAGGGAAAGATGTAACTCTGTGAGATGAATTAACAGAACACAGAGCAGTTTCTCAGAAGCTTCTTTCCAGTTTTGAACGGAAGATATTTCCTTTTTCACCATAGCCCTCTATGGGCTTCCAAATATGCCATTGCCAATTTCACAAAAACAGACTTAGTGAAAGGCTTCTTAAAGGGAAAGATGTAACTCTGTGAGATGAATTAACAGAACATAGAGCCGTTTCTCAGAAAGCTTCTTTCCAGTTTTGAACGGAAGATATTTCCTTTTTCAGCATAGCCCTCTAAGGGCTTCCAAATATCCCTTTGCCAATTCCACAAAAACAGCCTTAGTGAAAGGCTTCTTAAAGGGAAAGATGTAACTCTGTGAGATGAATTAACAGAACACAGAGCAGTTTCTCAGAATGCTTCTTTCCAGTTTTGAGCGGAGATATTTCCTTTTCACCATAGCCCTATGGGCTTCCAAATATCCCTTGCCAATTCCACAAGAACAGCCTTAGCGAAAGGCTTCTTGAATGGAAGATATTTCCTTTTCTGCCATAGCCCTCTAAGGGCTTCCAAATATCCTTGCCAATTCCACAGAACAGCCTTAGTGAAAGGCTTCTTGAAGGAAAGATGTAACTCTGTGAGATTAATTAACAGAACACAGAGCAGTCTCTGAGAAAGTTTCTTTCCAGTTTTGAGCGGAGATATTTCCTTTTCACCATAGCCCTCTAAGGGCTTCCAAATATCCTTTGCCAATTCCACAAGAACAGCCTTAGCGAAAGGCTTCTTGAATGGAAAGATGTAACTCTGTGAGGTGAATTAACAGAACATAGAGCCGTTTCTCAAGCTTCTTTCCAGTTTTGAAAGGAAGATATTTCCTTTTCACCATAGCCTCTATGGGCTTCAAATATCCTTTGCTAATTCCACAAGACAGCCTCAGCGAAAGGCTTCTTGAAGGAAAGATGTAACTCTGTGAGATTAATTAACAGATCACAGAGCAGTTTCTCAAGCTTCTTTCCAGTTTTGAAAGGAAGATATTTCCTTTTCACCATAGCCCTCTATTGGCTTCCAAATATCCTTGCCAATTCCACAGAACAGCCTTAGTGAAAGGCTTCTTGAAGGAAAGATGTAACTCTGTGAGATTAATTAACAGAACATAGAGCCGTTTCTCAGAAAGTTTCTTTAAAGTTTTGAGCGGAGATATTTCCTTTTCACCATAGCCCTCTAAGGGCTTCCAAATATCCTTTGCCAATTCCACAAGAACAGC
>JAKFHT010001570.1:0-26747 GCA_023783455.1 Erythrocebus patas
AAATTCCACAAGAACAGCCTTAGCGAAGGCTTCTTGAAGGAAAATGAAACTGTGTAAGATGAATTAACAGAACACAGAGCACTTTCTCAGAAAGCTTCTTTCCAGTTTTGAATGGAAGGTATTTCCTTTTCACCATAGCTCTATGGGCTTCCAAATATCCCTTTGCTGATTCCACAAGAACAGAATCAGCGAAAGGCTCCTGAAGGAAAGATGTAACTCTGTGAGATGAATTCACAGAACACAGAGCAGTTTCTCAGAAAGCTTCTTTCCGGTTTGCACGGAAGATATTTCCTTGTTCACCATAGCCCTCTATGGGCTTCCAAATATCCTTTGCCAATTCCACAAGAACAGCCTTAGCGAAAGGCTTCTTGAAGGAAGGATGTAACTCTGTGAGACCTAATTAACAGAACACAGAGCAGTTTCTCGAAAGCTTCTTTCCAGTTTTGCGGAAGATATTTCCTTGTTCACCGTAGCCCTCTATGGGCTTCCAAATATCAATTTGCCAATTCCACAAGAACAGCCTTAGCGAAGGCTTCTTGAAGAGAAGATGTAACTATGTGAGGTGAATTAACAGAACACAGATCAGTTTCTCCAGAAAGCTTCTTCCCAGTTTTGAACGGAAGATATTTCCTTTTCACCATAGCCCTGTACGGGCTTCCAAATATCCCTTTGCAGATTCCACAAGAACAGCCTTAGCAAAAAGGCTTCTTGAAGGAAAATGAAACTGTAAGATGAACTAACAGAACTCAGAGCAGTTTCTCAGAAAGCTTCTTTCCAGTTTTGAATGGAAGTTATTTCCTTTTTCACCATAGCCCTCTATGGGCTTCCAAATATCCCTTTGCCGATTCCACATGAACAGCCTCAGCGAAAGGCTTCTTGAAGGGAAAGATGTAACTCTGTGAGATGAATTAACAGAACACAGAGCAGTTTCTCAGAAAGCTTCTTTCCAGTTTTGAACGGAAGATATTTCCTTTTCCACCATAGCCCTCTATGGGATTCCAAATATCACTTTGCCAATTCCACAAGAACAGCCTTAGCGAAAGGCTTCTTCAAGGGAAAGATGTAACTCTGTGAGATGAATTAACAGAACACAGAGAAGTTTCTCAGGAAGCTTCTTTCCAGTTTTGAACGGAAGATATTTCCTTTTCACCATAGCCCTCTATGGGCTTCCAAATATCCCTTTCCGATTCCACAAGAACAGCCTTAGCGAAAACTTCTTGAAGGGAAAGATGTAACTCAGTGAGATGAATTAACAGAACACAGAGCAGTTTCTCAGAAAGCTTCTTTCCAGTTTTGAACGGAAGATATTTCCTTTTTCACCATAGCCCTCTATGGGCTTCCAAATATCCTTTGCCAATTCCACAAGAACAGCCTTGGCGAAGGCTTCTTGAAGGAAAGATGTAACTCTGTGAGATGGATTAATAGAACACAGAGCAGTCTCTCAAGCAATTCCAGTTTTGAACGGAAGATATTTCCTTTTTCACCATAGCCCTCTATGGGCTTCCAAATATCCTTTGCCAATTCCACAAGAACAGCCATAGCGAAAGGCTCCTTGAAGGAAAGATGTAACTCTGCGAGATGAATTAACAGAACACAGAGCAGTTTCTCAGAAAGCTTCTTTCAGTTTTGAACGGAAGATATTTCCTTTTCACCATAGCCCTCTATGGGCTTCCAAATATCCTTGCCAATTCCACAAGAACAGTCTTAGCGAAGGCTTCTTGAAGGGAAAGATGTAACCCTGTGAGATGAATTAACAGAACACAGAGCAGTTTCTCAAGCTTCTTTCCAGTTTTGAAGGAAGATATTTCCTTTTTCACCATAGCCCTCTATGGGCTTCGAAATATCCTTTGCCCATTACAAAGAACAGTCTTAGAAAGGCTTCTGAAGAGAAAATGTAACTCTGTGAGATGAATTCACAGGACACAGAGCAGTTTCTCAGAAAGCTTCTTTCCAGTTTTGAACGGAAGATATTTCCTTTTTCACCATAGCCCTCTATGGGCTTCCAAATATCACTTTGCCAATTCCATAAGAACAGCCTTAGCGAAAGGCTTCTGGAAGGGATAGATGTAACTCTGTGAGATGAATTACCAGAACACAGAGCAGTTTCTCAGTAAGCTTCTTTCCAGTTTTGAATGGAAGATATTTCCTTTTTCACCATAGCCCTCTATGGACTTCCAAATATCACTTTGCCAATTCCACAAGAACAGCCTTAGCGAAAGGCTTCTTGAAGGGAAAGATGTAACTCTGTGAGATGAATTAACAGAACACAGAGCAGTTTCTCAGAAAGCTTCTTTCCAGTTTTGAACGGAAGATATTTCCTTTTTCACCATAGCCCTCTATGGGCTTCCAAATATCCCTTTGCCGATTCCACAAGAACGGCCTTAGCGAAAGGCTTCTTGAAGGGAAGGATGTAACTCTGTGAGATGAATTAACAGAACACAGAGCAGTTTTTCAGAAAGCTTCTTTCCAGTTTTGAACGGAAGTTATTTCCTTTTCACCATAGCCCTCTATGGGCTTCCAAATATCCCTTTGCCGATTCCACAAGAACAGCCTTAGCGAAAGGCTTCTTGAAGGGAAAGATGTAACTCTGTGAGATGAATTAACAGAACACAGAGCAGTTTCTCAGAAAGCTTCTTTACAGTTTTGAACGGAAGATATTTCCTTTTTCACCATAGCCCTCTACGGGCTTCCAAATATCCCTTTGCCGATTCCACAAGAACAGCCTTAGCGAAAGGCTTCTTGAAGGGAAGGATGTAACTCTGTGAGATGAATTCACAGAACATAGAGCAGTTTCTCAGAAAGCTTCTTTCCAGTTTTGAAAGGAAGATATTTCGTTTTTCACC
Organism: Erythrocebus patas; assembly: GCA_023783455.1. Classification (NCBI taxonomy): domain Eukaryota; kingdom Metazoa; phylum Chordata; class Mammalia; order Primates; family Cercopithecidae; genus Erythrocebus; species Erythrocebus patas. Next base: position 2,844 of record JAKFHT010001570.1, read on the forward strand.
GTAGCCCTCTATGTGCTTCCAAGTATCCCTTTCCAAATTCCACAAGAACAGCCTTAGCGAAAGGCTTCTTGAAGGGAAAATGAAACTGTGTAAGATGAATTAACAGAACACAGAGCACTTTCTCAGAAAGCTTCTTTCCAGTTTTGAATGGAAGGTATTTCCTTTTTCACCATAGCTCTCTATGGGCTTCCAAATATCCCTTTGCCGATTCCACAAGAACAGAATCAGCGAAAGGCTTCCTGAAGGGAAAGATGTAACTCTGTGAGATGAATTCACAGAACACAGAGCAGTTTCTCAGAAAGCTTCTTTCCAGTTTTGCACGGAAGATATTTCCTTGTTCACCGTAGCCCTCTATGGGCTTCCAAATATCAATTTGCCAATTCCACAAGAACAGCCTTAGCGAAAGGCTTCTTGAAGAGAAAGATGTAACTATGTGAGGTGAATTAACAGAACACAGATCAGTTTCTCAGAAAGCTTCTTCCCAGTTTTGAACGGAAGATATTTCCTTTTTCACCATAGCCCTGTACGGGCTTCCAAATATCCCTTTGCCGATTCCACAAGAACAGCCTTAGCAAAAGGCTTCTTGAAGGGAAAATGAAACTGTGTAAGATGAACTAACAGAACTCAGAGCAGTTTCTCAGAAAGCTTCTTTCCAGTTTTGAATGGAAGTTATTTCCTTTTTCACCATAGCCCTCTATGGGCTTCCAAATATCCCTTTGCCGATTCCACATGAACAGCCTCAGCGAAAGGCTTCTTGAAGGGAAAGATGTAACTCTGTGAGATGAATTAACAGAACACAGAGCAGTTTCTCAGAAAGCTTCTTTCCAGTTTTGAACGGAAGATATTTCCTTTTCCACCATAGCCCTCTATGGGATTCCAAATATCACTTTGCCAATTCCACAAGAACAGCCTTTGCGAAAGGCTTCTTCAAGGGAAAGATGTAACTCTGTGAGATGAATTAACAGAACACAGAGAAGTTTCTCAGGAAGCTTCTTTCCAGTTTTGAACGGAAGATATTTCCTTTTTCACCATACCCCTCTATGGGCTTCCAAATATCCCTTTGCCAATTCCACAAGAACAGACTTAGGGAAAGGCATCTTGACGGGAAAGATGTAACTCAGTGAGATGAATTAACAGAACACAGAGCAGTTTCTCAGAAAGCTTCTTTCCAGTTTTGAACGGAAGATATTTCCTTTTTCACCATAGCCCTCTATGGGCTTCAAATATCCTTTCCGATTCCACAAGAACAGCCTTAGCGAAAGGCTTCTTGAAGGGAAAGATGTAACTCTGTGAGATGAATTAACAGAACACAGAGCAGTTTCTCAGAAAGCTTCTTTCCAGTTTTGAACGGAAGATATTTCCTTTTTCACCATAGCCCTCTATGGGCTTCCAAATATCCCTTTGCCAATTCCACAAGAACAGCCTTCGCGAAAGGCTTCTTGAAGGGAAAGATGTAACTCTGTGAGATGGATTAATAGAACACAGAGCAGTCTCTCAATAAGCTTAATTCCAGTTTTGAACGGAAGATATTTCCTTTTTCACCATAGCCCTCTATGGGCTTCCAAATATCCCTTTGCCAATTCCACAAGAACAGCCATAGCGAAAGGCTCCTTGAAGGGAAAGATGTAACTCTGCGAGATGAATTAACAGAACACAGAGCAGTTTCTCAGAAAGCTTCTTTCCAGTTTTGAACGGAAGATATTTCCTTTTTCACCATAGCCCTCTATGGGCTTCCAAATATCCCTTTGCCAATTCCACAAGAACAGCCTTAGCGAAAGGCTTCTTGAAGGGAAAGATGTAACTCTGTGAGATGAATTAACAGAACACAGAGCAGTTTCTCAGAAAGCTTCTTTCCAGTTTTGAAGGGAAGATATTTCCTTTTTCACCATAGCCCTCTATGGGCTTCCAAATATCCCTTTGCCCATTACAAAAGAACAGTCTTAGAGAAAGGCTTCTGAAGAGAAAATGTAACTCTGTGAGATGAATTAACAGAACACAGAGCAGTTTCTCAGAAAGCTTCTTTCCAGTTTTGAACGGAAGATATTTCCTTTTTCACCATAGCCCTCTATTGTCTTCAAAATATCCCTTTGCCAATTCCACAAGAACAGCCTTAGCGAAAGGCTTCTTGAAGGGAAAGATGTAACTCTGTGAGATGAATTAACAGAACACAGAGCAGTCTCTCAATGAGCTTCTTTCCAGTTTTGAACGGAAGATATTTCCTTTTTCACCATAGCCCTCTATGGGCTTCCAAATATCCCTTTGCCAATTCCACAAGAACAGAATAAGCGAAAGGCTTCTTGAAAGAAAAGATGTAAATCTGTGAGATGAATTAACAGAACACAGAGCAGTTTCTCAGAAAGCTTCTTTCCAGTTTTGAACGGAAGATATTCCCTTTTTCACCATAGCCCTATATGGACTTCCAAATATCCCTTTGCCAATTCCACAAGGACAGCCTTAGCGAAAGGCTTCTTGAAGAGAAAGATGTAACTCTGTGAGATGAATTAACAGAAAACAGAGCAATTTCTCAGAAATCTTCTTTCCAGTTTTGAACGGAAGATATTTCCTTTTTCAACAGAGCCCTCTATGGGCTTCCAAATATCCCTTTGACAATTCAACAAGAACAGCCTTAGCGAAAGGCTTCTTGAAGGGAAAGATGTAACTCTGTGAGATGAATTAACAGAACACAGAGCAGTTTCTCAGAAAGCTTCTTTCCACTTTTCAACGGAAGATATTTCCTTCTTCACCATAGCCCTCTAAGGGCTTCCAAATATCCCTTTGCCAATTGAAACAACAGCCTTAGCGAAGGCTTTTGAAGGAAAGAGGTAACTCTGTGAGATGAATTAACAGAACACAGAGAAGTTTCTCAAGCTTCTTTCCAGTTTTGAACGGAAGATATTTCCTTTTTCACCATAGCCCTCTATGGGCTTCCAAATATCCTTTGCCAATTCCACAAGAACAGCCTTAGCGAAAGGCTTCTTGAAGGAAAGATGTAACTCTGCGAGATGAATTAACAGAAAACAGAGCAGTTTCTCAAGCTTCTTTCCAGTTTTGAACGGAAGATATTGCCTTTTTCACCATAGCCTCTATGGGCTTCCAAATATCCTTGCCAATTCCACAAGAACAGCCTTAGCGAAAGGCTTCTTGAAGGAAAGCTGTAACTCTGTGAGATGAATTAACAGAACACAGAGCAGTTTCTCAGAAAGCTTCTTTCCAGTTTTGAACGGAAGATATTTCCTTTTCAACATAGCCCTCTATGGGCTTCCAAATATCCTTTGCCAATTCCACAAGAACAGCCTTAGCGAAAAGCTTCTTGAAGGAAAGATGTAACTCTGCGAGATGAATTAACAGAAAACAGAGCAGTTTCTCAAGCTTCTTTCCAGTTTTGAACGGAAGATATTGCCTTTTTCACCATAGCCTCTATGGGCTTCCAAATATCCTTGCCAATTCCACAAGAACAGCCTTAGCGAAAGGCTTCTTGAAGAAGGAGCTGTAACTCTGTGAGATGAATTAACAGAACACAGAGCAGTTTCTCAGAAAGCTTCTTTCCAGTTTTGAGCGGAAGATATTTCCTTTTCAACATAGCCCTCTATGGGCTTCCAAATATCCCTTTGCCAATTCCACAAGAACAGCCTTAGCGAAAAGCTTGAAGGAAAGATGTAACTTTGAGATGAATTAAGAGAACACAGATCAGTTTCTCAGAAAGGTTCTTTCCAGTTTTGAACGGAAGATATTTCCTTTTTCACCATAGCCCTCTATGGGCTTCCAAATATCCCTTTGCCAATTCCACAAGAACAGCCTTAGCGAAAGGCTTCTTGAAGGAAAGATGTAACTCTGTGAGATGAATTACCAGAAACCAGAGCAGTCTCTCAGAAAGCTTTTTCCAGTTTTGAACGGAAGATATTTCCTTTTTCACCATAGCCCTCTAAGGGCTTCCAAATATCCTTTGCCAATTCCACAAGAACAGCCTTAGCGAAAGGCTTCTTGAAGGAAAGATGTAACTCTGTGAGATGAATTAACAGAACACAGAGCAGTTTCTCAGAAAGCTTTTTCCAGTTTTGAACGGAAGATATTTTTCACCATAGCCTCTAAGGGCTTCCAAATATCCTTTGCCAATTCCACAAGAACAGCCTTAGCGAAAGGCTTCTTGAAGGAAAGATGTAACTCTGTGAGATGAATTAACAGAACACAGAGCAGTTTCTCAGAAAGCTTCTTTCCAGTTTTGAACGGAAGATATTTCCTTTTTCACCATAGCTCTCTATGGGCTTCCAAATATCCCTTTGCTATTTCCACAAGAACAGCCTTAGCGAAAGGCTTTTGAAGGAAAGATGTAACTTTGAGATGAATTAACAGAACACAGAGTAGTTTCTCAAAAGCTTCTTTCCAGTTTTGAGCGGAAGATATTTCCTTTTTCACCATAGCCCTCTATGGGCTTCCAAATATCCCTTTGCCAATTCCACAAGAACAGCCTTAGCGAAAGGCTTCTTGAAGGAAAGATGTAACTCTGTGAGATGAATTAACAGAACACAGAGCAGTTTCTCAGAAATCTTCTTTCCAGTTTTGAGCGGAAGATATTTCCTTTTTCACCATAGCCTCTATGGGCTTCCAAATATCCTTTGCTAATTCCACAAGAACAGCCTTAGCGAAAGGCTTCTTGAAGGAAAGATGGAACTCTGTGAGATGAATTAACAGAACACAGAGCAGTTTCTCAGAAAGCTTCTTTCCAGTTTTGAACGGAAGATATTTCTTTTTCACCATAGCCCTCTATGGGCTCCCAAATATCCCTTTGCCAATTCCACAAGAACACCTTAGCGAAAGGCTTCTTGAAGGGAAAGATTGAACTCTGTGAGATGAATTAACAGAACACAGAGCAGTCTCTCAGAAAGCTTCTTTCCAGTGTTGAGCGGAAGATATTTCCTTTTCACCATAGCCCTCTATGGGCTTCCAAATATCCCTTTGCCAATTCCACAAGAACAGCCTTAGCGAAGGCTTCTTGAAGGAAAGATGTAACTCTGTGAGATGAATTAACAGAACACAGAGCAGTTTCTCAGAAATCTTCTTTCCAGTTTTGAACGGAAGATATTTCCTTTTCACCATAGCCCTCTATGGGCTTCCAAATATCCCTTTGCCAATTCCACAAAACAGCCTTAGCGAAAGGCTTCTTGAAGGAAAGATGGAACTCTGTGAGATGAATTAACAGAACACAGAGCAGTCTCTCAATAAGCTTCTTTCCAGTTTTGAGCGGAGGATATTTCCTTTTCACCATAAACCTCTAGGGGCTTCCAAATCTCCCTTTGCCAATTCCACAAGAACAGCCTTAGCGAAAGGCTTCTTGAAGGGAAAGATTGAACTCTGTGAGATGAATTAACAGAACACAGAGCAGTTTCTCAGAAAGCTTCTTTCCAGTTTTGAACGGAAGATATTTCCTTTTCACCATAGCCCTCTATGGGCTTCCAAATATCTCTTTGCCAATTCCACAAGAACAGCCTTAGCGAAAGGCTTCCTGAAGGAAAGATGTAACTCTGTGAGATGGATAAACAGAACACAGAGCAGTCTCTCAATAAGCTTAATTCCAGTTTTGAACGGAAGATATTTCCTTTTTCACCATAGCCCTCTATGGGCTTCCAAATATCCCTTTGCAAATTCCACAAGAACAGCCATAGCGAAAGGCTTCTTGAAGGGAAAGATGTAACTCTGTGAGATGAATTAACAGAACACAGAGCAGTTTCTCAGAAATCTTCTTTCCAGTTTTGAACGGAAGATATTTCCTTTTTCACCATAGCCCTCTATGGGCTTCCAAAGATCCCTTTGCCAATTCCACAAGAACAGCCTTAGAGAAAGGCTTCTGGAAGGGAAAGATGTAACTCTGTGAGATTAATTAACAGAACACAGAGCAGTTTCTCAGAAAGATTCTTTCCAGTTTTGAACGGAAGATATTTCCTTTTTCACCATAGCCCTGTAAAGGCTTCCAAACATCCCTTTGCCAATTCCACAAGAACAGCCTTAGCGAAAGGCTTCTTGAAGGGAAAGATGTAACTCTGTGACATGAATTAACAGAACACAGAGCAGTTTCTCAGAAAGATTCTTTCCAGTTTTGAACGGAAGATATTTCCTTTTTCACCATAGCCCTCTATGGGCTTCCAAATATCACTTTGCCCATTACAAGAACAGTCTTAGATAAAGGCTTCTTGAAGGAAAGATGTAACTCTGTGAGATGAATTACCAGAACACAGAGCAGTTTCTCAGAAAGCTTCTTTCCAGTTTTGAACGGAAGATATTTTTTTTCACCATAGCCTCTATGGGCTTCCAAATATCCCTTTGCCAATTCCACAAGAACAGCCTTAGCGAAAGGCTTCTTGAAGGGAAAGATTGAACTCTGTGAGATGAATTAACAGAACACAGAGCAGTTTCTCAGAAAGCTTCTTTCCAGTGTTGAACGAAGATATTTCCTTTTTCACCATAGCCCTCTATGGGCTTCCAAATATCTCTTTGCCAATTCCACAAGAACAGCCTTAGCGAAAGGCTTCTTGAAGGAAAGATATAACTCTGTGAGATGAATTAACAGAACACAGAGCAGTTTCTCAGAAAGCTTATTTCCAGTTTTGAACGGAAGATATTTTTTTTCACCATAGCCCTATGGGCTTCCAAATATCCCTTTGCTAATTCCACAAGAACAGCCTTAGCGAAGGCTTCTTGAAGGAAAGATGTAACTCTGTGAGATGGATTAACAGAACACAGAGCAGTCTCTCAATAAGCTTAATTCCAGTTTTGAACGGAAGATATTTCCTTTTTCACCATAGCCCTCTATGGGCTTCCAAATATCCTTTGCCAATTCCACAAGAACAGAATAAGCGAAAGGCTTCTTGAAAGAAAAGATGTAACTCTGTGAGATGAATTAACAGAACACAGAGCAGTTTCTCAGAAAGCTTCTTCCAGTTTTGAACGTAAGATATTCCTTTTTCACCATAGCCCTCTATGGGCTTCCAAATATCCTTTGCTAATTCCACAAGAACAGCCTTAGCGAAAGGCTTTTGAAGGGAAAGATGTAACTCTGTGAGATGAATTAACAGAACACAGAGCAGTTTCTCAGAAAGCTTTTTCCAGTTTTGAACGGAAGACATTTCCTTTTCACCATAGCCTCTATGGGCTTCCAAATATCCCTTTGCCAATTCCCGAGAACAGCCTTAGCGAAAGGCTTTTGAAGGAAAGATGTAACTCTGTGAGATGAATTAAGAGAACACAGAGCAGTTCCTCAGAAAGCTTCTTTCCACTTTTGAACGGAAGATATTTCCTTCTTCACCATAGCCCTCTAAGGGCTTCCAAATATCCTTGCCAATTCCACAAAAACAGCCTTAGCGAAAGGCTTCTTGAAGGAAAGATGTAACTCTGTGAGATGAATTAACAGAACACAGAGAAGTTTCTCAGAAAGCTTCTTTCCAGTTTTGAACGGAAGATATTTCCTTTTTCACCATAGCCCTCTATGGGCTTCCAAATATCCTTTGCCAATTCCACAAGAACAGCCTTAGCGAAAGGCTTCTTGAAGGGAAAGATGTAACTCTGTGAGATGAATTAACAGAAAACAGAGCAGTTTCTCAGAAAGCTTCTTTCCAGTTTTGAACGGAAGATATTTCCTTTTTCACCATAGCCCTCTATGGGCTTCCAAATATCCCTTTGCCATTCCACAAGAACAGCCTTAGCGAAAGGCTTCTTGAAGGGAAAGATGTAACTCTGTGAGATGGATTAACAGAACTCAGAGCAGTCTCAGAAAGCTTCTTTCCAGTGTTGAAATTAAGATATTTCCTTTTCACCATAGCCCTCTATGGGCTTCCAAATATCCCTTTGCCAATTCCACAAGAACAGCCTTAGCGAAAGGCTTCTTGAAGGGAAAGATGTAACTCTGTGAGATGAATTAACAGAACACAGAGCAGTATCTCAGAAAGCTTCTTTCCAGTTTTGAACGGAAGATATTTCCTTTTTCACCATAGCCCTCTATGGGCTTCCAAATATCCCTTTGCTAATTCCACAAGAACAGCCTTAGCGAAAGCCTTCTTGAAGGGAAAGATGTATCTCTGTGAGATGGATTAACAGAACACAGAGCAGTCTCTCAATAAGCTTAATTCCAGTTTTGAACGGAAGATATTTCCTTTTTCACCATAGCCCTCTATGGGCTTCCAAATATCCCTTTGCCAATTCCACAAGAACAGCCTTAGCGAAGGCTTGAAGGAAAGATGTAACTCTGTGAGATGAATTAACAGAACACAGAGCAGTTTCTCAGAAAGCTTCTTTCCAGTTTTGAACGGAAGATATTTCCTTTTTCACCATAGCCCTCTATGGGCTTCCAAATATCCCTTTGCCGATTCCACAAGAACAGCCTTAGCGAAAGGCTTCTTGAAGGGAAGGATGTAACTCTGTGAGATGAATTCACAGAACATAGAGCAGTTTCTCAGAAAGCTTCTTTCCAGTTTTGAAAGGAAGATATTTCCTTTTTCACCGTAGCCCTCTATGTGCTTCCAAGTATCCCTTTCCAAATTCCACAAGAACAGCCTTAGCGAAAGGCTTCTTGAAGGGAAAATGAAACTGTGTAAGATGAATTAACAGAACACAGAGCACTTTCTCAGAAAGCTTCTTTCCAGTTTTGAATGGAAGGTATTTCCTTTTTCACCATAGCTCTCTATGGGCTTCCAAATATCCCTTTGCCGATTCCACAAGAACAGAATCAGCGAAAGGCTTCCTGAAGGGAAAGATGTAACTCTGTGAGATGAATTCACAGAACACAGAGCAGTTTCTCAGAAAGCTTCTTTCCAGTTTTGAACGGAAGATATTTCCTTGTTCACCGTAGCCCTCTATGGGCTTCCAAATATCCCTTTGCCAATTCCACAAGAACAGCCTTAGCGAAAGGCTTCTTGAAGGGAAGGATGTAACTTTGTGAGACGAATTAACAGAACACAGAGCAGTTTCTCAGAAAGCTTCTTCCAGTTTTGAACGGAAGATATTTCCTTTTCACCATAGCCCTGTATGGGCTTCCAAATATCCCTTTGCCGATTCCACAAGAACAGCCTTAGCAAAAGGCTTCTTGAAGGGAAAATGAAACTGTGTAAGATGAACTAACAGAACTCAGAGCAGTTTCTCAGAAAGCTTCTTTCCAGTTTTGAATGGAAGTTATTTCCTTTTTCACCATAGCCCTCTATGGGCTTCCAAATATCCTTTGCCGATTCCACAAGAACAGCCTCAGCGAAAGGCTTCTTAAAGGGAAAGATGTAACTCTGTGAGATGAATTAACAGAACACAGAGCAGTTTCTCAGAAAGCTTCTTTCCAGTTTTGAACGGAAGATATTTCCTTTTCCACCATAGCCCTCTATGGGATTCCAAATATCACTTTGCCAATTCCACAAGAACAGCCTTTGCGAAAGGCTTCTTGAAGGAAAGATGTAACTCTGTGAGATGAATTAACAGAACACAGAGCAGTTTCTCAGAAAGCTTCTTTCCAGTTTTGAACGGAAGATATTTCCTTTTTCACCATAGCTCTATGGGCTTCCAAATATCCCTTTGCCAATTCCACAAGAACAGACTTAGGGAAAGGCATCTTGACAGGAAAGATGTAACTCAGTGAGATGAATTAACAGAACACAGAGCAGTTTCTCAGAAAGCTTCTTTCCAGTTTTGAACGGAAGATATTTCCTTTTTCACCATAGCCCTCTATGGGCTTCCAAATATCCCTTTCCCGATTCCACAAGAACAGCCTTAGCGAAAGGCTTCTTGAAGGGAAAGATGTAACTCTGTGAGATGAATTAACAGAACACAGAGCAGTTTCTCAGAAAGCTTCTTTCCAGTTTTGAACGGAAGATATTTCCTTTTTCACCATAGCCCTCTATGGGCTTCCAAATATCCCTTTGCCAATTCCACAAGAACAGCCTTCGCGAAAGGCTTCTTGAAGGGAAAGATGTAACTCTGTGAGATGGATTAATAGAACACAGAGCAGTCTCTCAATAAGCTTAATTCCAGTTTTGAACGGAAGATATTTCCTTTTTCACCATAGCCCTCTATGGGCTTCCAAATATCCCTTTGCCAATTCCACAAGAACAGCCATAGCGAAAGGCTTCTTGAAGGGAAAGATGTAACTCTGTGAGATGAATTAACAGAACACAGAGCAGTTTCTCAGAAAGCTTCTTTCCAGTTTTGAACGGAAGATATTTCCTTTTTCACCATAGCCCTCTATGGGCTTCCAAATATCCTTTGCTAATTCCACAAGAACAGCCTTAGCGAAAGGCTTCTTGAAGGAAAGATGTAACTCTGTGAGATGAATTAACAGAACACAGAGCAGTTTCTCAGAAAGCTTCTTTCCAGTTTTGAAGGAAGATATTTCCTTTTTCACCATAGCCCTCTATGGGCTTCCAAATATCCTTGCCAATTCCACAAGAACAGTCTTAGAGAAAGGCTTCTTGAAGAAAGATGTAACTCTGTGAGATGAATTAACAGAACACAGAGCAGTTTCTCAGAAAGCTTCTTTCCAGTTTTGAACGGAAGATATTTCCTTTTTCACCATAGCCCTCTATTGTCTTCAAAATATCCTTTGCCAATTCCACAAGAACAGCCTTAGCGAAAGGCTTTTGAAGGAAAGATGTAACTCTGTGAGATGAATTAACAGAACACAGAGCAGTCTCTCAATGAGCTTCTTTCCAGTTTTGAACGGAAGATATTTCCTTTTTCACCATAGCTCTATGGGCTTCCAAATATCCTTGCCAATTCCACAAGAACAGAATAAGCGAAAGGCTTCTTGAAAGAAAAGATGTAAATCTGTGAGATGAATTAACAGAACACAGAGCAGTTTCTCAGAAAGCTTCTTCCAGTTTTGAACGGAAGATATTCCTTTTTCACCATAGCCCTATATGGGCTTCCAAATATCCCTTTGCCAATTCCACAAGGACAGCCTTAGCGAAAGGCTTCTTGAAGAGAAAGATGTAACTCTGTGAGATGAATTAACAGAAAACAGAGCAATTTCTCAGAAATCTTCTTTCCAGTTTTGAACGGAAGATATTTTTTCACCAGAGCCCTCTATGGGCTTCCAAATATCCCTTTGACAATTCAACAAGAACAGCCTTAGCGAAAGGCTTCTTGAAGGGAAAGATGTAACTCTGTGAGATGAATTAACAGAACACAGAGCAGTTTCTCAGAAAGCTTCTTTCCACTTTTGAACGGAAGATATTTCCTTCTTCACCATAGCCCTCTAAGGGCTTCCAAATATCCCTTTGCCAATTACGAAACAACAGCCTTAGCGAAAGGCTTTTTGAAGGGAAAGAGGTAACTCTGTGAGATGAATTAACAGAACACAGAGAAGTTTCTCAGAAAGCTTCTTTCCAGTTTTGAACGGAAGATATTTCCTTTTTCACCATAGCCCTCTATGGGCTTCCAAATATCCTTTGCCAATTCACAAGAACAGCCTTAGCGAAAGGCTTCCTGAAGGAAAGATGTAACTCTGCGAGATGAATTAACAGAAAACAGAGCAGTTTCTCAGAAAGCTTCTTTCCAGTTTTGAGCGGAAGATATTGCCTTTTCACCATAGCCCTCTATGGGCTTCCAAATATCCTTTGCCAATTCCACAAGAACAGCCTTAGCGAAAGGCTTCTTGAAGGAAAGCTGTAACTCTGTGAGATGAATTAACAGAACACAGAGCAGTTTCTCAGAAAGCTTCTTTCCAGTTTTGAACGGAAGATATTTCCTTTTCACCATAGCCTCTATGGGCTTCCAAATATCCTTTGCTAATTCCACAAGAACAGCCTTAGCGAAAGGCTTTTGAAGGAAAGATGTAACTTTGAGATGAATTAAGAGAACACAGATCAGTTTCTCAGAAAGCTTTTCCAGTTTTGAACGGAAGATATTTCCTTTTTCACCATAGCCCCTATGGGCTTCCAAATATCCCTTTGCTAATTCCACAAGAACAGCCTTAGCGAAAGGCTTTTGAAGGAAAGATGTAACTCTGTGAGATGAATTACCAGAAACCAGAGCAGTCTCTCAGAAAGCTTCTTTCCAGTTTTGAACGGAAGATATTTCCTTTTTCACCATAGCCCTCTAAGGGCTTCCAAATATCCCTTTGCCAATTCCACAAGAACAGCCTTAGCGAAAGGCTTCTTGAAGGGAAAGATGGAACCCTGTGAGATGAATTAACAGAACACAGAGCAGTTTCTCAGAAAGCTTTTTCCAGTTTTGAACGGAAGACATTTCCTTTTCACCATAGCCTCTAAGGGCTTCCAAATATCCCTTGCCAATTCCACAAGAACAGCCTTAGCGAAAGGCTTCTTGAAGGGAAAGATGTAACTCTGTGAGATGAATTAACAGAACACAGAGCAGTTTCTCAGAAAGCTTCTTCCAGTTTTGAACGGAAGGTATTTCCTTTTCACCATAGCTCTCTATGGGCTTCCAAATATCCCTTTGCTATTTCCACAAGAACAGCCTTAGCGAAAGGCTTTTGAAGGGAAAGATGTAACTCTGTGAGATGAATTAACAGAACACAGAGTAGTTTCTCAGAAAGCTTCTTCCAGTTTTGAACGGAAGATATTTCCTTTTTCACCAGAGCCCTCTATGGGCTTCCAAATATCCCTTTGCCAATTCCACAAGAACAGCCTTAGCGAAAGGCTTCTTGAAGGAAAGATGTAACCTGTGAGATGAATTAACAGAACACAGAGCAGTTTCTCAGAAATCTTCTTTCCAGTTTTGAACGGAAGATATTTCCTTTTCACCATAGCCCTCTATGGCTTCCAAATATCCCTTTCCCAATTCCACAAGAACAGCCTTAGCGAAAGGCTTCTTGAAGGAAAGATGGAACTCTGTGAGATGAATTAACAGAACACAGAGCAGTTTCTCAGAAAGCTTCTTCCAGTTTTGAACGGAAGATATTTTTTCACCATAGCCCTCTATGGGCTCCCAAATATCCCTTTGCCAATTCCACAAGAACACCTTAGCGAAAGGCTTCTTGAAGGGAAAGATTGAACTCTGTGAGATGAATTAACAGAACACAGAGCAGTCTCTCAGAAAGCTTCTTTCCAGTGTTGAACGGAAGATATTTCCTTTTTCACCATAGCCCTCTATGGGCTTCCAAATATACCTTTGCCAATTCCACAAGAACAGCCTTAGCGAAAGGCTTCTTGAAGGGAAAGATGTAACTCTGTGAGATGAATTAACAGAACACAGAGCAGTTTCTCAGAAATCTTCTTTCCAGTTTTGAACGGAAGATATTTCCTTTTTCACCATAGCCCTCTATGGGCTTCCAAATATCCCTTTGCCAATTCCACAAAAACAGCCTTAGCGAAAGGCTTCTTGAAGGGAAAGATGGAACTCTGTGAGATGAATTAACAGAACACAGAGCAGTCTCTCAATAAGCTTCTTTCCAGTTTTGAACGGAGGATATTTCCTTTTTCACCATAAACCTCTAGGGGCTTCCAAATCTCCCTTTGCCAATTCCACAAGAACAGCCTTAGCGAAAGGCTTCTTGAAGGGAAAGATTGAACTCTGTGAGATGAATTAACAGAACACAGAGCAGTTTCTCAGAAAGCTTCTTTCCAGTTTTGAACGGAAGATATTTCCTTTTTCACCGTAGCCCTCTATGGGCTTCCAAATATCTCTTTGCCAATTCCACAAGAACAGCCTTAGCGAAAGGCTTCCTGAAGGAAAGATGTAACTCTGTGAGATGGATAAACAGAACACAGAGCAGTCTCTCAATAAGCTTAATTCCAGTTTTGAACGGAAGATATTTTTTCACCATAGCCCTATGGGCTTCCAAATATCCCTTTGCAATTCCACAAGAACAGCCATAGCGAAAGGCTTCTTGAAGGAAAGATGTAACTCTGTGAGATGAATTAACAGAACACAGAGCAGTTTCTCAGAAATCTTCTTTCCAGTTTTGAACGGAAGATATTTCCTTTTTCACCATAGCCCTCTATGGGCTTCCAAAGATCCCTTTGCCAATTCCACAAGAACAGCCTTAGAGAAAGGCTTCTGAAGGAAAGATGTAACCTGTGAGATGAATTAACAGAACACAGAGCAGTTTCTCAGAAAGATTCTTTCCAGTTTTGAACGGAAGATATTTTTTTCACCATAGCCCTGTAAAGGCTTCCAAACATCCCTTTGCTAATTCCACAAGAACAGCCTTAGCGAAAGGCTTCTTGAAGGAAAGATGTAACTCTGTGACATGAATTAACAGAACACAGAGCAGTTTCTCAGAAAGATTCTTTCCAGTTTTGAACGGAAGATATTTCTTTTTCACCATAGCCCTCTATGGGCTTCCAAATATCACTTTGCCCATTACAAAAGAACAGTCTTAGATAAAGGCTTCTTGAAGGAAAGATGTAACTCTGTGAGATGAATTACCAGAACACAGAGCAGTTTCTCAGAAAGCTTCTTTCCAGTTTTGAACGGAAGATATTTCCTTTTTCACCATAGCCCTCTATGGGCTTCCAAATATCCCTTTGCCAATTCCACAAGAACAGCCTTAGCGAAAGGCTTCTTGAAGGGAAAGATTGAACTCTGTGAGATGAATTAACAGAACACAGAGCAGTTTCTCAGAAAGCTTCTTTCCAGTGTTGAACGTAAGATATTTCCTTTTTCACCATAGCCCTCTATGGGCTTCCAAATATCTCTTTGCCAATTCCACAAGAACAGCCTTAGCGAAAGGCTTCTTGAAGGAAAAGATATAACTCTGTGAGATGAATTAACAGAACACAGAGCAGTTTCTCAGAAAGCTTATTTCCAGTTTTGAACGGAAGATATTTCCTTTTTCACCATAGCGCTCTATGGGCTTCCAAATATCCCTTGCCAATTCCACAAGAACAGCCTTAGCGAAAGGCTTTTGAAGGAAAGATGTAACTCTGTGAGATGGATTAACAGAACACAGAGCAGTCTCAATAAGCTTAATTCCAGTTTTGAACGGAAGATATTTCCTTTTTCACCATAGCCCTCTATGGGCTTCCAAATATCCCTTGCCAATTCCACAAGAACAGAATAAGCGAAAGGCTTCTTGAAAGAAAAGATGTAACTCTGTGAGATGAATTAACAGAACACAGAGCAGTTTCTCAGAAAGCTTCTTCCAGTTTTGAACGTAAGATATTCCTTTTTCACCATAGCCCTCTATGGGCTTCCAAATATCCCTTTGCCAATTCCACAAGAACAGCCTTAGCGAAAGGCTTCTTGAAGGGAAAGATGTAACTCTGTGAGATGAATTAACAGAACACAGAGCAGTTTCTCAGAAAGCTTCTTTCCAGTTTTGAACGGAAGACATTTCCTTTTTCACCATAGCCTCTATGGGCTTCCAAATATCCTTTGCCAATTCCCGAGAACAGCCTTAGCGAAAGGCTTTTGAAGGGAAAGATGTAACTCTGTGAGATGAATTAAGAGAACACAGAGCAGTTCCTCAGAAAGCTTTTTCCAGTTTTGAACGGAAGATATTTCCTTCTTCACCATAGCCTCTATGGGCTTCCAAATATCCCTTTGCTAATTCCACAAGAACAGCCTTAGCAAAAGGCTTTTGAAGGGAAAGAGGTAACTCTGTGAGATGAATTAACAGAACACAGAGAAGTTTCTCACAAAGCTTCTTTCCAGTTTTGAACGGAAGATATTTCCTTTTTCACCATAGCCTCATGGGCTTCCAAATATCCTTGCCAATTCCACAAGAACAGCCTTAGCGAAAGGCTTCTTGAAGGAAAGATGTAACTCTGAGATGAATTAACAGAACACAGAGCAGTTTCTCAGAAAGCTTTTTCCAGTTTTGAACGGAAGATATTTTTCACCATAGCCCTCTATGGGCTTCCAAATATCCCTTTGCCCATTCCACAAGAACAGCCTTAGCGAAAGGCTTCTTGAAGGGAAAGATGTAACTCTGTGAGATGGATTAACAGAACTCAGAGCAGTCTCTCAGAAAGCTTCTTTCCAGTGTTGAAATTAAGATATTTCCTTTTTCACCATAGCCCTCTATGGGCTTCCAAATATCCCTTTGCCAATTCCACAAGAACAGCCTTAGCGAAAGGCTTCTTGAAGGGAAAGATGTAACTCTGTGAGATGAATTAACAGAACACAGAGCAGTATCTCAGAAAGCTTCTTTCCAGTTTTGAACGGAAGATATTTCCTTTTTCACCATAGCCCTCTATGGGCTTCCAAATATCCCTTTGCCAATTCCACAAGAACAGCCTTAGCGAAAGCCTTCTTGAAGGGAAAGATGTATCTCTGTGAGATGGATTAACAGAACACAGAGCAGTCTCTCAATAAGCTTAATTCCAGTTTTGAACGGAAGATATTTTTCACCATAGCCCTCTATGGGCTTCCAAATATCCCTTTGCCAATTCCACAAGAACAGCCATAGCGAAAGGCTTCTTGAAGGGAAAGATGTAACTCTGTGAGATGAATTAACAGAACACAGAGCAGTGTCTCAGAAAGCTTCTTTCCAGTTTTGAACGGAAGATATTTCCTTTTTCACCATAGCCCTCTATGGGCTTCCAAATATCCCTTTGCCAATTCCACAAGAACAGCCTTAGCGAAAGGCTTCTTGAAGGGAAAGATGTAACTCTGAGATGAATTAACAGAACACAGAGCAGTTTCTCAGAAAGCTTCTTTCCAGTTTTGAACGGAAGATATTTCCTTTTTCACCATAGCCCTCTATGGGCTTCCAAATATCCCTTGCCAATTCCACAAGAACAGCCTTAGCGAAAGGCTTCTTGAAGGGAAAGATGTAACTCTGTGAGATGAATTAACAGAACACAGAGCAGTTTCTCAGATAGCTTCTTTCCAGTTTTGAACGGAACATATTTCCTTTTTCACCATAGCCCCTATGGGCTTCCAAATATCCCTTTGCCAATTCCACAAGAACAGCCTTCATGAAAGGCTTCTGAAGGAAAGATGTAACTCTGTGAGATGGATTAACAGAACACAGAGCAGTCTCTCAATAAGCTTAATTCCAGTTTTGAACGGAAGATATTTTTTTCACCATAGCCCTCTATGGGCTTCCAAATATCCCTTTGCCAATTCCACAAGAACAGCCATAGCGAAAAGGCTCTTGAAGGGAAAGATGTAACTCTGAGATGAATTAAAAGAACACAGAGCAGTTTCTCAGAAAGCTTCTTTCCAGTTTTGAACGGAAGATATTTTTTTCACCATAGCCCTCTATGGGCTTCCAAATATCCCTTTGCCAATTCCACAAGAACAGCCTTAGCGAAAGGCTTCTTGAAGGGAAAGATGTAACTCTGTGAGATGAATTAACAGAACACAGAGTAGTTTCTCAGAAAGCTTCTTTCCAGTTTTGAACGGAAGATATTTCCTTTTTCACCATAGCCCTCTATGGGCTTCCAAATATCCCTTTGCCCATTACAAAAGAACAGTCTTAGAGAAAGGCTTCTGAAGGGAAAATGTAACTCTGTGAGATGAATTAACAGAACACAGAGCAGTTTCTCAGAAAGCTTCTTTCCAGTTTTGAACGGAAGATATTTCCTTTTTCATCATAGCCCTCTATGGGCTTCCAAATATCACTTTGCCCATTAGAAAAGAACAGTCTTAGAGGAAGGCTTCTTGAAGGGAAAGATGTAACTCTGTGAGATGAATTAACAGAACACAGAGCAGTTTCTCAGAAAGCATCTTTCCAGTTTTGAACGGAAGTTATTTCCTTTTTCAACATAGCCCTCTGTGGGCTCCCAAATATCACTTTGCCAATTCCACAAGAACAGCCTTAGCGAAAGGCTTCTTGAAGGGAAAGATGTAACTCTGTGAGATGAATTAACAGAACACAGAGCAGTTTCTCAGAAAGCTTCTTTCCAGTTTTGAACGGAAGATATTTCCTTTTTCACCATAGCCCTCTATGGGCTTCCAAATATCCCTTTGCCAATTCCACAAGAACAGCCTTAGCGAAAGTCTTCTTGAAGGGAAAGATGTAACTCTGTGAGATGAATTAACAGAACACAGAGCAGTCTCTCAATAAGCTTCTTTCCAGTTTTGAACGGAATATATTTCCTTTTTCACCATAAACCTCTAGGTGCTTCCAAATCTCCCTTTGCCAATTCCACAACAAAAGAATAAGCGAAAGGCTTCTTGAAAGAAAAGATGTAACTCTGTGAGATGAATTAACAGAACACAGAGCAGTTTCTCAAAAAGGTTCTTTCCAGTTTTGAACGGAAGATATTTCCTTTTTCACCAGAGCCCTCTATGGGCTTCCAAATATCCCTTTGCCAATTCCACAAGAACAGCCTTAGCGAAAGGCTTCTTGAAGGGAAAGATGGAACTCTGTGAGATGAATTAACAGAACACAGAGCAGTTTCTCAGAAATCTTCTTTCCAGTTTTGAACGGAAGATATTTCCTTTTTCACCATAGCCCTCTATGGGCTTCCAAATATCCCTTTGCCAATTCCACAAGAACAGCCTTAGCGAAAGGCTTCTTGAAAGGAAAGATGTAACTCTGTGAGATGAATTAACAGAACACAGAGGAGTTTCTCAGAAAGCTTCTTTCCAGTTTTGAACGGAAGATATTTCCTTTTTCACCAGAGCCCTCTATGGGCTTCCAAATATCCCTTTGCCAATTCCACAAGAACAGCCTTAGCGAAAGGCTTTTGAAGGAAAGATGTAACTCTGTGAGATGAATTAACAGAACACAGAGCAGTTTCTCAGAAATCTTCTTTCCAGTTTTGAACGGAAGATATTTCCTTTTTCACCATAGCCCTCTATGGGCTTCCAAATATCCCTTTTCCAATTCCACAAGAACAGCCTTAGCGAAAGGCTTCTTGAAGGGAAAGATGTAACTCTGTGAGATGAATTAAGAGAACACAGAGCAGTTTCTCAGAAAGCTTCTTTCCAGTTTTGAACGGAAGATATTTTTCACCATAGCCCTCTATGGGCTTCCAAATATCCCTTTGCCAATTCCACAAGAACAGCCTTAGCGAAAGGCTTCTTGAAGGAAAGATGGAACTCTGTGAGATGAATTAACAGAACACAGAGCAGTCTCAGAAAGCTTCTTTCCAGTGTTGAACGGAAGATATTTCCTTTTTCACCATAGCCCTATGGGCTTCCAAATATCCTTTGCCAATTCCACAAGAACAGCCTTAGCAAAGGCTTCTTGAAGGAAAGATGTAACTCTGTGAGATGAATTAACAGAACACAGAGCAGTTTCTCAGAAAGCTTTTTCCAGTTTTGAACGGAAGATATTTCCTTTTTCACCATAGCCTCTATGGGCTTCCAAATATCCTTTGCCAATTCCACAAGAACAGCCTTAGCGAAAGGCTTCTTGAAGGAAAGATGTAACTCTGTGAGATGGATAAACAGAACACAGAGCAGTCTCTCAATAAGCTTAATTCCAGTTTTGAACGGAAGATATATCCTTTTTCACCATAGCCTCTATGGGCTTCCAAATATCCTTTGCCAATTCCACAAGAACAGCCATAGCGAAAGGCTTTGAAGGGAAAGATGTAACTCTGTGAGATGAATTACCAGAACACAGAGCAGTTTTTCAGAAAGCTTCTTCCAGTTTTGAACGGAAGATATTTCCTTTTTCACCATAGCCTCTATGGGCTTCCAAATATCCTTTGCTAATTCCACAAGAACAGCCTTAGCGAAAGGCTTCTTGAAGGAAAGATGTAACTCTGTGAGATGGATAAACGGAACACAGAGCAGTCTCTCAATAAGCTTAATTCCAGTTTTGAACGGAAGATATATCCTTTTTCACCATAGCCCTCTATGGGCTTCCAAACATCCTTTGCCAATTCCACAAGAACAGCCATAGCGAAAGGCTTCTTGAAGGAAAGATGTAACTCTGTGAGATGAATTAACAGAACACAGAGCAGTTTCTCAGAAAGCTTCTTTCCAGTTTTGAACGGAAGATATTTCCTTTTTCACCATAGCCTCTATGGGCTTCCAAATATCCTTTGCCAATTCCACAAGAACAGCCTTAGCGAAAGGCTTCTTGAAGGAAAGATGTAACTCTGTGAGATGGATAAACGGAACACAGAGCAGTCTCTCAATAAGCTTAATTCCAGTTTTGAACGGAAGATATATCCTTTTTCACCATAGCCCTCTATGGGCTTCCAAATATCCCTTGCCAATTCCACAAGAACAGCCATAGCGAAAGGCTTCTTGAAGGAAAGATGTAACCTGTGAGATGAATTACCAGAACACAGAGCAGTTTTTCAGAAAGCTTCTTTCCAGTTTTGAACGGAAGATATTTTTTCACCATAGCCTCTATGGGCTTCCAAATATCCTTTGCTAATTCCACAAGAACAGCCTTAGCGAAAGGCTTTGAAGGAAAGATGTAACTCTGTGAGATGAATTACCAGAAACCAGAGCAGTCTCTCAGAAAGCTTCTTTCCAGTTTTGAACGGAAGATATTTCTTTTCACCATAGCCTCTATGGGCTTCCAAATATCCTTTGCCAATTCCACAAGAACAGCCTTAGCGAAAGGCTTCTTGAAGGGAAAGATGTAACTCTGTGAGATGAATTAACAGAACACAGAGCAGTTTCTCAGAAAGCTTCTTTCCAGTTTTGAACGGAAGATATTTCCTTTTTCACCATAGCCCTCTATGGGCTTCCAAATATCCCTTTGCCAATTCCACAAGAACAGCCTTAGCAAAACGCTTCTTGAAGGGAAAGATGTAACTCTGTGACATGAATTAAAAGGACAAATAGCAGTTTCTCAGAAAGATTCTTTCCAGGTTTGAACGGAAGATATTTCCTTTTTCATCATAGCCCTCTATGGGCTTCCAAATATCACTTAGCCCATTAGAAAAGAACAGTCTTAGAGAAAGGCTTCTTGAAGGGAAAGATGTAACTCTGTGAGATGAATTAACAGAACACAGAGCAGTTTCTCAGAAAGCATCTTTCCAGTTTTGAACGGAAGTTATTTCCTTTTTCAACATAGCCCTCTGTGGGCTCCCAAATATCACTTTGCCAATTCCACAAGAACAGCCTTAGCGAAAGGCTTCTTGAAGGGAAAGATGTAACTCTGTGAGATGAATTAACAGAACACAGAGCAGTTTCTCAGAAAGCTTCTTTCCAGTTTTGAACGGAAGATATTTCCTTTTTCACCATAGCCCTCTATGGGCTTCCAAATATCCCTTTGCCAATTCCACAAGAACAGCCTTAGCGAAAGTCTTCTTGAAGGGAAAGATGTAACTCTGTGAGATGTATTAACAGAACACAGAGCAGTCTCTCAATAAGCTTCTTTCCAGTTTTGAACGGAATATATTTCCTTTTTCACCATAAACCTCTAGGGGCTTCCAAATCTCCCTTTGCCAATTCCACAAGAAAAGAATAAGCGAAAGGCTTCTTGAAAGAAAAGATGTAACTCTGTGAGATGGATTAACAGACACAGAGGAGTTTCTCAAAAAGGTTCTTTCCAGTTTTGAACGGAAGATATTTTTTCACCATAGCCTCTATGGGCTTCCAAATATCCCTTGCCAATTCCACAAGAACAGTCTTAGAGAAAGGCTTCTTGAAAGAAAAGATGTAACTCTGTGAGATGAATTAACAGAACACAGAGCAGTCTCTCAGAAAGCTTCTTTCCAGTTTTGAACGGAAGATATTTTCTTTTTCACCATAGCCCTCTAAGGGCTTCCAAATATCCCTTTGCCAATTCCACAAGAACAGCCTTAGCAAAAGGTTTCTTGAAGGGAAAGATGTAACCTGTGAGATGAATTAACAGAACACAGAGCAGTCTCAGAAAGCTTCTTTCCAGTTTTGAACGGAAGATATTTCCTTTTTCACCATAGCCCTATGGGCTTCCAAATATCCTTGCCAATTCCACAAGAACAGCCTTAGCGAAAGGCTTGAAGGGAAAGATGTAACCTGTGAGATGAATTAACAGAACACAGAGCAGTCTCTCAGAAAGCTTCTTTCCAGTTTTGAACGGAAGATATTTCCTTTTTCACCAGAGCCCTCTATGGGCTTCCAAATATCCCTTTGCCAATTCCACAAGAACAGCCTTAGCAAAAGGTTTCTTGAAGGAAAGATGTAACTCTGTGAGATGGATAAACGGAACACAGAGCAGTCTCTCAATAAGCTTCTTTCCAGTTTTGAACGGAAGATATTTTTTTTCACCATAGCCCTATGGGCTTCCAAATATCCCTTTGCCAATTCCACAAGAACAGCCTTAGCGAAAGGCTTTTGAAGGGAAAGATGTAACTCTGTGAGATGAATTATCAGAACACAGAGCAGTTTCTCAGAAAGCTTCTTTCCAGTTTTGAACGGAAGATATTTCCTTTTTCACCATAGCCCTCTATGGGCTTCCAAATATCCTTTGCCAATTCCACAAGAACAGCCTTAGCGAAAGGCTTCTTGAAGGAAAGATGTAACCTGTGAGATGAATTAACAGAACACAGAGCAGTTTCTCAGAAAGCTTCTTTCCAGTTTTGAACGGAAGATATTTCCTTTTTCACCATAGCCCTCTAAGGGCTTCCAAATATCCTTTGCCAATTCCACAAGAACAGCCTTAGCGAAAGGCTTCTTGAAGGAAAGATGTAACTCTGTGAGATGAATTAACAGAACACAGAGCAGTTTCTCAGAAAGCTTTTTCCAGTTTTGAACGGAAGATATTTCCTTTTTCACCATAGCCCTCTATGGGCTTCCAAATATCCCTTTGCCAATTCCACAAGAACAGCCTTAGCGAAAGGCTTCTTGAAGGAAAGATGTAACTCTGTGAGATGAATTAACAGAACACAGAGCAGTCTCAATAAGCTTCTTTCCAGTTTTGAACGGAAGATATTTCCTTTTTCACCATAGCCTCTATGGGCTTCCAAATATCCCTTTGCCAATTCCACAAGAACAGCCTTAGGAAAGGCTTCTTGAAGGAAAGATGTAACTCTGTGAGATGAATTAACAGAACACAGAGCAGTTTCTCAGAAAGCTTCTTTCCAGTTTTGAACGGAAGATATTTCCTTTTTCACCATAGCCTCTATGGGCTTCCAAATATCCCTTTGCCATTCCACAAGAACAGTCTTAGAGAAAGGCTTTTGAAGGAAAGATGTAACTCTGTGAGATGAATTAACAGAACACAGAGCAGTCTCTCAGAAAGCTTCTTCCAGTTTTGAACGGAAGATATTTCCTTTTTCACCATAGCCCTCTATGGGCTTCCAAATATCCCTTTGCCAATTCCACAAGAACAGCCTTAGCAAAAGGTTTCTTGAAGGGAAAGATGTAACTCTGTGAGATGAATTAACAGAACACAGAGCAGATGTAACTCTGTGAGATGAATTAACAGAACACAGAGCAGTTTCTCAGAAAGCTTCTTTCCAGTTTTGAACGGAAGATATTTCCTTTTTCACCATAGCCCTCTAAGGGCTTCCAAATATCCCTTTGCCAATTCCACAAGAACAGCCTTAGAGAAAGGCTTTTGAAGGAAAGATGTAACTCTGTGAGATGAATTAACAGAACACAGAGCAGTTTCTCAGAAAGCTTCTTTCCAGTTTTGAACGGAAGATATTTCCTTTTTCACCATAGCCCTCTATGGGCTTCCAAATATCACTTTGCCAATTCCACAAGAACAGCCTTAGCGAAAGGCTTGAAGGAAAGATGTAACTCTGAGATGAATTAACAGAACACAGAGCAGTTTCTCAGAAAGCTTCTTTCCAGTTTTGAACGGAAGATATTTCCTTTTTCACCATAGCCCTATGGGCTTCCAAATATCACTTTGCTAATTCCACAAGAACAGCCTTAGCGAAAGGCTTTTGAAGGAAAGATGTAACTCTGTGAGATGAATTAACAGAACACAGAGCAGTTTCTCAGAAAGCTTCTTTCCAGTTTTGAACGGAAGATATTTCCTTTTTCACCATAGCCCTATGGGCTTCCAAATATCCCTTGCCAATTCCACAAGAACAGCCTTAGCGAAAGGCTTCTTGAAGGAAAGATGTAACTCTGTGAGATGAATTAACAGAACACAGAGCAGTTTCTCAGAAAGCT
>JAKFHT010001571.1:0-26729 GCA_023783455.1 Erythrocebus patas
CGCTAAGGCTGTTCTTGTGGAATTGGCAAAGAGATATTTGGAAGCCCATAGAGGGCTATGGTGAAAAAGGAAATATCTTCCGTTAAAAACTGGAAAGAATCTTTCTGAGGAACTGCTTTGTGTTGTGTTAATTCACCTCACACAGTAATAGCTTTCTCCTCAAGAGTCCTTTCGCTTAGACTGTTCTCGTTGAATATGGAAAGTGATATTTGGAAGCCCGTACAGCGCTGTGGTGAAAAAGGAAATATCTTCAGTTAAAAACTGGAAAGAAGCTTTCTGAGAAACTGCTCCGTGTCCTGTTAATTCATCTCACAGAGTTACATCTTTCCCTTCAAGAAGCCTTTCGCTAAGGCTGTTCTTGTGGTTTGGCAAAGTGATATTTGGAAGCCCATAGACGGCTATGGCGAAAAAGAAATATCTTCCGTTCAAAACTGGAAAGAAGCTTTCTGAGAAACTACTCTGTGTTCTGTTAATTCATCTCACAGAGTTACATCTTTCCCTTCAAGAAGCCTTTCGCTAAGGCTGTTCTTCTGGAATTGGCAAAGGGATATTTGGAAGCCCATAGAGGGCTATGGTGAAAAAGGAAATATCTTCCGTTCAAAACTGGAAAGAAGCTTTCTGAGAAACTGCTCTGTGTTCTGTTAATTCATCTCACAGAGTTACATCTTTCCCTTCAAGAAGCCTTTCGCTAAGGCTGTTCTTGTGGAATTGGCAAAGGGATATTTAAAGCCCTTAGAGGGCTATGGTGAAAAAGGAAATGTCTTCCGTTCAAAACTGGAAAGAAGCTTTCTGAGAAACTGCTCTGTGTTCTGTGAATTCATCTCACAGACTTACATCTTTCACTTCAAGAAGCCTTCCGCTAAGGCTGTTCTGGTGGAATTGGCAAAGTGATATTTGGAAGCCCATTGACGGCTATGGTGAAAAAGAAATATCTTCCGTTCAAAACTGGAAAGAAGCTTTCTGAGAAACTGCTCTGTGTTCTGTTAATTCATCTCACAGAGTTACATCTTTCCCTTCAAGAAGCCTTTCGCTAAGGCTGTTCTTGTGGAATTGGCAAAGGGATATTTGGTAGCCCATAGAGGGCTATGGTGAAAAAGGAAATATCTTCCGTTCAAAACTGGAAAGAAACTTTCTGAGAAACTGCTCTGTGTTCTGTTAATTCATCTCACAGTGTTACATCTTTCACTTCAAGAAGCCTTTCGCTAAGGCTGTTCTTGTGGAATTGGCAAAGGGATATTTGGAAGCCCATAGAGGTCTATGGTGAAAAGGAAATATCTTCCGCTCAAAACTGGAAAGAAGCTTGAGAAACTGCTCTGTGTTCTGTTAATTCATCTCACAGAGTTACATCTTTCCTTCAAGAAGCCTTTCGCTAAGGCTGTTGTTCTGGAATTGGCAAAGTGATATTTGGAAGCCCTTAGAGGGCTGTGGTGAAAAGGAAATATCTTCCGCTCAAAACTGGAAAGAAGCTTGAGAAACTGCTCTGTGTTCTGTTAATTCATCTCACAGACTTACATCTTTCCTTCAAGAAGCCTTTCGCTAAGGCTGTTCTGGTGGAATTGGCAAAGTGATATTTGGAAGCCCATAGAGGGCTATGGTGAAAAGGAAATATCTTCCGTTAAAACTGGAAAGAAGCTTCTGAGAAACTGCTTTGTGTTCTGTTAATTCATCTCACAGAGTTACATCTCTCCCTTAAAGAACCCTTTCGCTAAGGCTGTTCTTGTGGAATTGGCAAAGTGATATTTGGAAGCCCATAGAATTCTATGGTGAAAAGGAAATATCTTCCGTTAAAAACTGGAAAGAAGCTTTCTGAGAAACTGCTTTGTGTTCTGTTAATACATCTCACAGAGTTACATCTTTCCCTTCCAGAAGCCTTTCGCTGAGGCTGTTCTTGTGGAATTGGAAAAGTGATATTTTGAAGCCCATAGAGGGCTATGGTGAAAAAGTAAATATCTTCCGTTAAAAACTGGAAAGAAGCCTACTGAGAAACTGCTTTGTGTTCTGTTAATTCATCTCACAGAGTTACATCTCTCCCTTCAAGAACCCTTTCGCTAAGCCTGTTCTTGTGGAACTGGCAAAGTGATATTTGGAAGCCCTTAGGGGGCTATGGTGAAAAAGGAAATACCTTCCTTTAAAAACTGGAAAGCAGCTTTCTGAGAAACTGCTTTGTGTTCTGTTAATACATCTCACAGAGTTTCATCTTTCCCTTCAAGAAGCCTTTCGCTAAGGCTGTTCTGGTGGAATTGGCAAAGTGATATTTGGAAGCCCATTGACGGCTATGGTGAAAAAGGAAATATCTTCCGTTAAAAACTGGAAAGAAGCTTTCTGAGAAACTGCTTTGTGTTCTGTTAATACATCTCACAGAGTTACAGCTTTCCCTTCAAGAAGCCTTTCGCTAAGGCTATTCTTGTGGAATTTAGAAAGTGATATTTGGAAGCCCATAGAGGGCTACGCTGAAAAAGGAAATATCTTCCGTTATAAACTGGAAAGAAGCTTTCTGAGAAACTGCTTAGTGTTCTGTTAATTCATCTCACAGAGTTACAGCTTTCCCTTCAAGAAGCCTTTCGCTAAGGCTATTCTTGTGGAATTTAGAAAGTGATATTTGGAAGCCCATAGAGGCTATGGTGAAAAGGAAATATCTTCCGTTATAAACTGGAAAGAATCTTTCTGAGAAACTGCTTTGTGTTCTGCTAACTCATCTCACAGAGTTACAGCTTTCCCCTCAAGAGTCCTTTCGCTTAGACTGTTCTTGTGGAATTTGCAAACTGACATTTGGAAGCCCGTACAGCGCTGTGGTAAAAAAGGAAATGTCTTCAGTTAAAAACTGGAAAGAAGCTTTCTGAGAAACTACTTTTTATTCTGTTAATTCATTTCGCAGAGATACAGCTTTTCCTCCAAGAAGCCATTCGCTAAGGCTGTTCTTGTGGAATTGGCAAAGTGATATTTGGAAGCCCATAGAGGGCTAAGGTGAAAAAGGAATTATCTTCCGTTAAAAACTGGAAAGAAGCTTTCTGTGATACTGCTTCGTGTTCTGTTAATACATCTCACAGAGTTACAGCTTTCCCTTCAAGAAGCCTTTCGCTTAAGCTGTTCCTGTGGAATTGGCAAAGTGATATTTAGAAGACCATAGAGGGCTATCGTGAAAAAGGAAATATCTTCCGTTAAAAACGGGAAAGAAGCTTTCTGAGAAACTGCTTTGTGTTCTGTTAATATATGTCACAGAGTTACATCTCTCCCTTAAAGAACCCTTTCGCTAAGGCTGTTCTTGTGGAATTGGCAAAGTGATATTGGCAAGCCCATAGAATTCTATGGTGAAAAAGGAAATATCTTCCGTTAAAAACTGGAAAGAAGCTTTCTGAGAAACTGCTTTGTGTTCTGTTAATACATCTCACAGAGTTACATCTTTCCCTTCAAGAAGCCTTTCGCTGAGCCTGTTCTTCTGGAATTGAAAACGTGATATTTTGAAGCCCATAGAGGGCTATGGTGAAAAAGGAAATATCTTGCGTTAAAAACTGGAAAGAAGCCTACTGAGAAACTGCTTTGTGTTCTGTTAATTCATTTCACAGAGTTACATCTTTCCCTTCAAGAAGCCTTTCGATAAGGCTGTTGTCTTGGAATTGGCAAAGTGATATTTGGAAACCCATAGAGGGCTAAGGTGAAAAAGGAATTATCTTCCATTAAAAACTTGAAAGAAGCTTTCTGAGAAACTGCTTTGTGTTCTGTGAATACATCTGACAGAGTTACATCCTTCCCTTAAAGAAGCCTTTCGCTAAGGCTGTTCTTGTGGAATTGGCAAAGTGATATTTGGAAGCCCATAGAGTGTTAAGGTGAAAAAGGTAATATCTTCCATTAAAAACTGGAAAGAAGCCTTGTGAGAAACAGCTTTGTGTTCTGTTAATTCATCTCACAGAGTTACAGGTTTCCCTTCAAGAAGCCTTTCGCTAAGGCTGTTCTTGTGGAATTTAGAGAGTGATATTTGGAAGCCCATAGAGGGCTATGGTGAAAAAGGAAATATCTTCCATTAAAAACTGGAAAGAAGCCTTCTGAGAAACTGCTGTGTGTTCTGTTAATTCATCTCACAGAGTTACATCTTTCCCTTCAAGAAGCCTTTCGCTAAGGCTGTTCTTGTGGAATTTAGAAAGTGATATTTGGAAGCTCATAGAGGGCTATGGTGAAAAAGGAAATATCTTCCGTAAAAAGCTGGAAACAATCTTTCTGAGAAACTGATTTGTGGTCTGTTAATTCACCTCACAGAGTTACAGCTTTCTCCTCAAGAGTCCTTTCGCTTAGACTGTTCTCGTGGAATTTGCAAAGTGCTATTTGGAAGCCCGTATAGCGCAGTGGTGAAAAAGGAAATGTCTTCAGTTAAAAACTGGAAAGAAGCTTTCTGAGAAACTACTTTGTGTTCTGTTAATTCATTTCACAGAGTTACAGCTTTCCCTTCAAGAAGCCTTTCGCTAAGGCTGTTCTTGTGGAATTGGAAAAGTGATATTTGGAAACCCATATAGGGCTATGGTGAAAAAGGAAATATGTTCCGTTAAACACTGGAAAGAAGCTTTCTGAGAAACTGCTTTGTGCTCTGTTAATACATCTCACAGAGTTACATCTTTCCCTTCAAGAACCCTTTCGCTAAGGCTGTTCTTGTGGAATTGGCAAAGTGATATTTGGAAGCCCATAGAGGGCTATGGTGAAAAAGGAAATATCTTCCGTTAAAAAATGGAAAGAAGCTTTCTGAGAAACTGCTTTGTGTTCTGTTAATACATCTCACAGAGTTACATCTTTCCCTTCAAGAAGCCTTTCGCTAAGGCTGTTGTTGTGGAATTGGCAAAGTGATATTTGGAAGACCTTAGAGGGCTATGATGAAAAAGGAAATATCTTCCGTCAAAAACTGGAAAGCAGCTTTCTGAGAAACTGCTTTGTGTTCTGTTAATACATCTCACAGAGTTACATCTTTCCCTTTAAGAAGCCTTTCGCTAAGGCTGTTCTTGTGGTATTGGCAAAGTGATATTTGGAAGCCCATAGAGGGCTATGGTGAAAAAGGAAATATCGTCCGTGAAAAACTGGAAAGAAGCTGTCTGAGAAACTGCTTTGTGTTCTGTTAATACATCTCACAGAGTTACATCTTTCTCTTCAAGAAGCCTGTCGCTAAGGCTGTTCTTGTGCAATTGGCAAAGTGATATTTGGAAACCTTTGATGGCTATGGTGAAAAAGGAAATATCTTCCGTTAAAAACTGGAAAGAAGCCTTTTGAGAAACTGCTTTGTGTTCTGTTAATTCATCTCACAGCGTTACAGCTTTCCCTTCAATAAGCCTTTCGCTAAGGCTCTTCTTGTGGAATTGGCAAACTGATATTTTGAAGCCCATAGAGGGCTATGGTGAAAAAGGAAATATCTTCCGTTAAAAACTGGAAAGAAGCTTTCTGAGAAACTGCTTTGTGTTCTGTTAATACATCTCACAGAGTTACAGCTTTCCATTCAAGAAGCCTTTCGCTAAGGCTGTTCTTGTGGAATTGGAAAAGAGATATTTGGAAGCCCATAGAGGGCTATGGTGAAAAAGGAAATATCTTCCTTTAAAAACTGGAAAGAAGCTTTCTGAGAAACTGCTTTGTGTTCTGTTAATGCATCTCACAGAGTTACAGCTTTCCCTTCAAGAAGTCTTTCGCTAAGGCTGTTCTTGTGGAATTGACAAAGTGATATTTGGAAGCCCACAGAGGGCTATGGTGAAAAAGGAAATATGTTCCATTAAAAACTGGAAAGAAGCGTTCTGAGAAACTGCTTTGTGTTCTGTTAATTCATATCACAGAGTTTCAGCTTTCTCTTCAAGAAGCCTTTCGCTAAGGCTGTTCTTGTGGAATTTAGAAAGTGATATTTGGAAGCCCTTAAAGGGCTATGGTGAAAAAGGAAATACCTTCCTTTAAAAACTGGAAAGAAACTTTCTGAGAAACTGCTTTGTGTTCTGTTAATACATCTCACGGAGTTACAGCTTTCCCTTCAAGAAGCCTTTCGCTAAGGCTGTTCTTGTGGAATTGGCAAAGTGATATTTGGAAGCCCATAGAGGGCTATGGTGAAAAAGGAAATATCTTCCGTTAAAAACTGGAAAGAAGTCTTCTGAGAAACTGCTTTGTGTTCTGTTAATTCATATCAGAGAGTTACAGCTTTCCCTTCAAGAAGCCTTTCGCTAAGGCTGTTCTTGTGGAATTTAGAGAGTGATATTTGGAAGCCCATAGAGGGCTATGGTGAAAAAGGAAATATCTTCCATTAAAAACTGGAAAGAAGCCTTCTGAGAAACTGCTTTGTGTTCTGTTAATTCATCTCACAGAGTTACATCTTTCCCTTCAAGAAGCCTTTCGATAAGTCTGTTCTTGTGGAATTTAGAATGTGATATTTGGAAGCTCATAGAGGGCTATGGTGAAAAATATCTTCCGTAAAAACTGGAAAGAATCTTTCTGAGAAACTGATTTGTGGTCTGTTAATTCACCTCACAGAGTTACAGCTTTCCCTCAAGAGTCCTTTCGCTTAGACTGTTCTTGTGGAATTTGCAAAGTGATATTTGGAAGCCCATAGAGGGCTATGGTGAAAAAGGAAATATCTTCAGTTAAAACTGGAAAGAAGCTTGAGAAACTGCTTTGTGTTCTGTTAATTCATCTCACAGAGTTACAGCTTTCCTTCAAGAAGCCTTTCGCTAAGGCTGTTCTTGTGGAATTGGAAAAGTGATATTTGGAAACCCATAGGGCTATGGTGAAAAAATATGTTCCGTTAAACACTGGAAAGAAGCTTTCTGAGAAACTACTTTGTGCTCTGTTAATACATCTCACAGAGTTACATCTTTCCCTTCAAGAACCCTTTCACTAAGGCTGTTCTTGTGGAATTGGCAAAGTGATATTTGGAAGCCCATAGAGGGCTATGGTGAAAAGGAAATATCTTCCGTTAAAACTGGAAAGAAGCTTCTGAGAAACTGCTTTGTGTTCTGTTAATACATCTCACAGAGTTACATCTTTCCCTTCAAGAAGCCTTTCGCTAAGGCTGTTGTTGTGGAATTGGCAAAGTGATATTTGGAAGACCTTAGAGGGCTATGATGAAAAAGGAAATATCTTCCGTTAAAACTGGAAAGCAGCTTGAGAAACTGCTTTGTGTTCTGTTAATACATCTCACAGAGTTACAGCTTTCCTTCAAGAAGCCTTTCGCTAAGGCTGTTCTTGTGGCAAAGTGATATTTGGAAGCCCATAGAGGGCTATGGTGAAAAGGAAATATCTTCCGTTAAAACTGGAAAGAAGCTTTCTGAGAAACTGCTTTGTGTTCTGTTAATACATCTCACAGAGTTACATCTTTCTCTTCAAGAAGCCTGTCGCTAAGGCTGTTCTTGTGCAATTGGCAAAGTGATATTTGGAAACCTTTGATGGCTATGGTGAAAAAGGAAATATCTTCCGTTAAAACTGGAAAGAAGCTTGAGAAACTGCTTTGTGTTCTGTTAATTCATCTCACAGAGTTACAGCTTTCCTTCAAGAAGCCTTTCGCTAAGGCTGTTCTTGTGGAATTGGCAAAGTGATATTTTGAAGCCCATAGAGGGCTATGGTGTAAAAGGAAATATCTTCCGTTAAAAACTGGAAAGAAGCTTTCTGAGAAACTGCTTTGTGTTCTGTTAATACATCTCACAGAGTTACAGCTTTCCCTTCAAGAAGCCTTTCGCTAAGGCTGTTCTTGTGGAATTGGAAAAGAGATATTTTGAAGCCCATAGAGGGCTATGGTGAAAAAGGAAATATCTTCCTTTAAAAACTGGAAAGAAGCTTTCTGAGAAACTGCTTTGTGTTCTGTTAATGCATCTCACAGAGTTACAGCTTTCCCTTCAAGAAGCCTTTCGCTAAGGCTGTTCTTGTGGAATTGACAAAGTGATATTTGGAAGCCCACAGAGGGCTATGGTGAAAAAGGAAATATGTTCCATTAAAAACTGGAAAGAAGCGTTCTGAGAAACTGCTTTGTGTTCTGTTAATTTATATCACAGAGTTACAGCTTTCCTTCAAGAAGCCTTTCGCTAAGGCTGTTCTTGTGGAATTTGCAAAGTGATATTTGGAAGCCCATAGAGCTATGGTGAAAAAGGAAATATCTTCCTTTAAAAACTGGAAAGAAGCTTTCTGAGAAACTGCTTTGTGTTCTGTTAATACATCTCACAGAGTTACATCTTTCCCTTCAAGAAGCCTTTCGCTAAGGCTGTTCTTGTGGAATTGGCAAAGTGATATTTGGAAGCCCATAGAGGGCTATGGTGAAAAGGAAATATCTTCCGTTAAAAACTGGAAAGAAGCCTTCTGAGAAACTGCTTTGTGTTCTGTTAATTCATCTCACAGAGTTACAGCTTTCCCTTCAAGAAGCCTTTCGCTAAGGCTGTTCTTGTGGAATTTAGAAAGTGATATTTGGAAGCCGGGCGCAGTGAAAAAAGCTCAATCTGTAATCCCAGCACTTTCGGAGGCCGAGACGGGTGGATCACAGGTCAGGAGATCGAAACCATCTGGCAGTGAAACCCTGTCTCTATTTAGAAAGTGATATTTGGAAGTCCTTAGAGGGCTATGGTGAAAAAGTAAATACCTTCCTTTAAAAACTGGAAAGAAGCTTTCTGAGAAACTGCTTAGTGTTCTGTAAATACATCTCACGGAGTTACAGCTTTCACTTCAGTAATACTTTCGCTAAGGCTGTTCTTGTGGAATTGGCAAAGTGATATTTGGAAGCCCATAGAGGGCTATGGTGAAAAAGGAAATATCTTCCGTTAAAAATTGGAAAGAAGCTTTCTGAGAAACTGCTTTGTGTTCTGTTAATATATCTCACAGAGTTACAGCTTTCTCTTCAAGAAGCCTTTCGCTAAGGCTGTTGTCTTGGAATTGGCAAAGTGATATTTGGAAACCCATAGAGAGCTAAGGTGAAAAAGGAATTATCTTCCATTAAAAACTTGAAAGAAGCTTTCTGAGAAACTGCTTTGTGTTCTGTGAATACATCTGACAGAGTTACATCCTTCCCTTCAAGAAGCCTTTCCTTAAGGCTGTTCTTGTGGAATTGGCAAAGTGATATTTGGAAGCCCATAGAGTGTTACGGTGAAAAAGGAAATATCTTCCATTAAAAACTGGAAAGAAGCCTTGTGAGAAACAGCTTTGTGTTCTGTTAATTCATCTCACAGAGTTACAGGTTTCCCTTCAAGAAGCCTTTCGCTAAGGCTGTTCTTGTGGAATTTAGAGAGTGATATTTGGAAGCCCATAGAGGTCTATGGTGAAAAAGGAAATATCTTCCATTAAAAACTGGAAAGAAGCCTTTGAGAAACTGCTTTGTGTTCTGTTAATACATCTCACAGAGTTACATCTTTCCTTCAAGCCTTTCGCTAAGGCTGTTCTTGTGGAATTAGAAAGTGATATTTGGAAGCCCATAGAGGCTATGGTGAAAAGGAAATATCTTCCATTAAAAACTTGAAAGAAGCTTTCTGAGAAACTGCTTTGTGTTCTGTGAATACATCTGACAGAGTTACATCCTTCCCTTCAAGAAGCCTTTCCTTAAGGCTGTTCTTGTGGAATTGGCAAAGTGATATTTGGAAGCCCATAGAGTGTTACGGTGAAAAAGGAAATACCTTCCATTAAAAACTGGAAAGAAGCCTTGTGAGAAACAGCTTTGTGTTCTCTTAATTCATCTCACAGAGTTACAGGATTCCCTTCAAGAAGCCTTTCGCTAAGGCTGTTCTTGTGGAATTTAGAGAGTGATATTTGGAAGCCCATAGAGGGCTATGGTGAAAAAGGAAATATCTTCCATTAAAAACTGGAAAGAAGCCTTCTGAGAAACTGCTTTGTGTTCTGTTAATTCATCTCACAGAGTTACATCTTTCCCTTCAAGAAGCCTTTCGCTAAGGCTGTTCTTGTGGAATTAAGAAAGTGATATTTGGAAGCTCATAGAGGGCTATGGTGAAAAAGGAAATATCTTCCGTTAAAAACTGGAAAGAATCTTTCTGAGAAACTGATTTGTGGTCTGTTAATTCACCTCACAGAGTTACAGCTTTCTCCTCAAGAGTCCTTTCGCTTAGACTGTTCTCGTGGAATTTGCAAAGTGATATTTGGAAGCCCATAGAGGCTATGGTGAAAAAGGAAATGTCTTCAGTTAAAAACTGAAAGAAGCTTTCTGAGAAACTACTTTGTGTTCTGTTAATTCATTTCACAGAGTTACAGCTTTCCTTCAAGAAGCCTTTCCTTAAGGCTGTTCTTGTGGAATTGGAAAAGTGATATTTTGAAGCCCATATAGGGCTATGGTGAAAAAGGAAATATCTTCCGTGAAACACTGGAAAGAAGCTCTCTGAGAAACTGCTTTGTGCTCTGTTAATACATCTCACAGAGTTACATCTTTCCCTTCAAGAACCCTTTCGCTAAGGCTGTTCTTGTGGAATTGGCAAAGTGATATTTGGAAGCCCATAGAGGGCTATGGTGAAAAAGGAAATATCTTCCTTTAAAAACTGGAAAGAAGCTTTCTGAGAAACTGCTTTGTGTTCTGTTAACACATCTCACAGATTTACATCTCTCCCTTCAAGAACCCTTTCGCTAAGGCTGTTCTTGTGGAATTGGCAATGTGATATTTGGAAGCCCATAGAGGGCTATGGTGAAAAAGGAAATATCTTCTGTTAAAAACTGGAAAGAAGCTTTCTGAGAAACTGCTTTGTGTTCTGTTGATACATCTCCCAGAGTTACATCTTTCCCTTCAAGAAGCCTTTCGCTAAGGCTGTTGTTGTGGAATTGGCAAAGTGATATTTGGAAGCCCATAGAGGGCTATGGTGAAAAAGGAAATATCTTCTGTTAAAAACTGGAAAGAAGCTTTCTGAGAAACTGCTTTGTGTTCTGTTGATACATCTCCCAGAGTTACATCTTTCCCTTCAAGAAGCCTTTCGCTAAGGCTGTTGTTGTGGAATTGGCAAGTGATATTTGGAAGCCCAGAGGGCTATGGTGAAAAGGAAATATCTTCCGTTAAAAACTGGAAAGAAGCCTTTTGAGAAACTGCTTTGTGTTCTGTTAATTCATCTCACAGCGTTACAGCTTTCCCTTCAAGAAGCCTTTCGCTAAGGCTGTTCTTGTGGAATTGGCAAACTGATATTTTGAAGCCCATAGAGGGCAATGGTGAAAAAGGAAGTATCTTCCGTTAAAAACTGGAAAGAATCTTTCTGAGAAACTGCTTTGTGTTCTGTTAATACATTTCACAGAGTTACATGCATCCCTTCAACCACCCTTTCGATAAGGCTGTTCTTTTGGAATTGGCAAAGTGATATTTGGAAGCCCATAGAGGGCTATTTTGAAAAAGGAAATATCTTCCGTTAAAAACTGGAAAGAATCTTTCTGAGAAACTGCTTTGTGTTCTGTTAATATATCTCACAGAGTTACAGCTTTCCCTTCAAGAAGCCTTTCGCTAAGGCTGTTGTCTTGGAATTGGCAAAGTGATATTTGGAAACCCATAGAGGGCTAAGGTGAAAAAGGAATTATCTTCCATTAAAAACTTGAAAGAATCTTTCTGAGAAACTGCTTTGTGTTCTGTGAATACATCTCACAGAGTTACATCCTTCCTTCAAAGCCTTTCGCTAGGCTGTTCTTGTGGAATTGGCAAAGTGATATTTGGAAGCCCATAGAGTGTTACGGTGAAAAAGGAAATATCTTCCATTAAAAACTGTAAAGAAGCCTTGTGAGAAACAGCTTTGTGTTCTGTTAATTCATCTCACAGAGTTACAGGTTTCCCTTCAAGAAGCCTTTCGCTAAGGCTGTTCTTGTGGAATTTAGAGAGTGATATTTGGAAGCCCATAGAGGTCTATGGTGAAAAAGGAAATAACTTCCATTAAAAACTGGAAAGAAGCCTTCTGAGAAACTGCTTTGTGTTCTGTTAATTCATCTCACAGAGTTACATCTTTCCCTTCAAGAAGCCTTTCGCTAAGGCTGTTCTTGTGGAATTTAGAAAGTGATATTTGGAAGCTCATAGAGGGCTATGGTGAAAAAGGAAATATCTTCCGTAAAAAGCTGGAAACAATCTTTCTGAGAAACTGATTTATGGTCTGTTAATTTACCTCACAGAGTTACAGCTTTCTCCTCAAGAGTCCTTTCGCTTAGACTGTTCTCGTGGAATTTGCAAAGTGCTATTTGGAAGCCCGTACAGCGCTGTGGTGAAAAAGGAAATGTCTTCAGTTAAAAACTGTAAAGAAGCTTTCTGAGAAACTACTTTGTGTTCTGTTAATTCATTTCACAAAGTTACAGCTTTCCCTTCAAGAAGCCTTTCGCTAAGGCTGTTCTTGTGGAATTGGAAAAGTGATATTTGGAAACCCATATAGGGCTATGGTGAAAAAGGAAATATCTTCCGTTAAACACTGGAAAGAAGCTTTCTGAGAAACTGCTTTGTGCTCTGTTAATACATCTCACAGAGTTACATCTTTCCCTTCAAGAAGCCTTTCGCTAAGGCTGTTCTTGTGGAATTTAGAAAGTGATATTTGGAAGCTCATAGAGGGCTATGGTGAAAAAGGAAATATCTTCCGTAAAAAGCTGGAAACAATCTTTCTGAGAAACTGATTTATGGTCTGTTAATTTACCTCACAGAGTTACAGCTTACTCCTCAAGAGTCCTTTCGCTTAGACTGTTCTCGTGGAATTTGCAAAGTGCTATTTGGAAGCCCGTACAGCGCTGTGGTGAAAAAGGAAATGTCTTCAGTTAAAAAC
Organism: Erythrocebus patas; assembly: GCA_023783455.1. NCBI lineage: Eukaryota > Metazoa > Chordata > Mammalia > Primates > Cercopithecidae > Erythrocebus > Erythrocebus patas. The sequence goes on from JAKFHT010001571.1 coordinate 12,696, forward strand.
TGTAAAGAAGCTTTCTGAGAAACTACTTTGTGTTCTGTTAATTCATTTCACAGAGTTACAGCTTTCCCTTCAAGAAGCCTTTCGCTAAGGCTGTTCTTGTGGAATTGGAAAAGTGATATTTGGAAACCCATATAGGGCTATGGTGAAAAAGGAAATATCTTCCGTTAAACACTGGAAAGAAGCTTTCTGAGAAACTGCTTTGTGCTCTGTTAATACATCTCACAGAGTTACATCTTTCCCTTCAAGAACCCTTTCGCTAAGGCTGTTCTTGTGGAATTGGCAAAGTGATATTTGGAAGCCCCTATAAGGCTATGGTGAAAAAGGAAATATCTTCCGTTAAAAACTGGAAAGAAGCTTTCTGAGAAACTGCTTTGTGTTCTGTTAATACATCTCAAAGAGTTACATCTTTCCCTTCAAGAAGCCTTTCGCTAAGGCTGTTGTTGTGGAATTGGCAAAGTGATATTTGGAAGCCCTTAGAGGGCTATGATGAAAAAGGAAATATCTTCCGTCAAAAACTGGAAAGCAGCTTTCTCAGAAACTGCTTTGTGTTCTGTTAATACATCTCACAGAGTTACATCTTTCCCTTTAAGAAGCCTTTCGCTAAGGCTGTTCTTGTGGAATTGGCAAAGTGATATTTGGAAGCCCCTATAAGGCTATGGTGAAAAAGGAAATATCTTCCGTTAAAAACTGGAAAGAAGCTTTCTGAGAAACTGCTTTGTGTTCTGTTAATACATCTCAAAGAGTTACATCTTTCCCTTCAAGAAGCCTTTCGCTAAGGCTGTTGTTGTGGAATTGGCAAAGTGATATTTGGAAGCCCTTAGAGGGCTATGATGAAAAAGGAAATATCTTCCGTCAAAAACTGGAAAGCAGCTTTCTCAGAAACTGCTTTGTGTTCTGTTAATACATCTCACAGAGTTACATCTTTCCCTTTAAGAAGCCTTTCGCTAAGGCTGTTCTTGTGGAATTGGCAAAGTGATATTTGGAAGCCCATAGAGGGCTAAGGTGAAAAAGGAAATATCTTCCGTGAAAAACTGGAAAGAAGCTGTCTGAGAAACTGCTTTGTGTTCTGTTAATACATCTCACAGAGTTACATCTTTCCCTTCAAGAAGCCTGTCGCTAAGGCTGTTCTTGTGGAATTGGCAAAGTGATATTTGGAAACCTTAGATGGCTATGGTGAAAAAGGGAATATCTTCCGTTAAAAACTGGAAAGAAGCCTTTTGAGAAACTGCTTTGTGTTCTGTTAATTCATCTCACAGCGTTACAGCTTTCCCTTCAAGAAGCCTTTCGCTAAGGCTGTTCTTGTGGAATTTAGAAAGTGATATTTGGCAGCCCTTAAAGGGCTATGGTGAAAAAGGAAATACCTTCCTTTAAAAACTGGAAAGAAACTTTCTGAGAAACTGCTTAGGGTTCTGTTAATACATCTCATGGAGTTACATCTTTCCCTTCAAGAAGCCTTTCGCTAAGGCTGTTCTTGTGGAATTGGCAAAGTGATATTTGGAAGCCCATAGAGGGCTATGGTGAAAAAGGAAATATCTTCCATTAAAAACTGGAAAGAAGCCTTCTGAGAAACTGCTTTGTGTTCTGTTAATACATCTCACAGAGTTACATCTTTCTCTTTAAAAAGCCTTTCGCTAAGGCTGTTCTTGTGGAATTGGCAAAGTGATATTTGGAAGCCCATAGAGGGCTATGGTGAAAAAGGAAATATCTTCCGTGAAAAACTGGAAAGAAGCTGTCTGAGAAACTGCTTTGTGTTCTGTTAATACATCTCACAGAGTTACATCTTTCCCTTCAAGAAGCCTGTCGCTAAGGCTGTTCTTGTGGAATTGGCAAAGTGATATTTGGAAACCTTAGATGGCTATGGTGAAAAAGGAAATATCTTCCGTTAAAAACTGGAAAGAAGCCTTTTGAGAAACTGCTTTGTGTTCTGTTAATTCATCTCACAGCGTTACAGCTTTCCCTTCAAGAAGCCTTTCGCTAAGGCTGTTCTTGTGGAATTTAGAAAGTGATATTTGGAAGCCCTTAAAGGGCTATGGTGAAAAAGGAAATACCTTCCTTTAAAAACTGGAAAGAAACTTTCTGAGAAACTGCTTTGTGTTCTGTTAATACATCTCACGGAGTTACAGCTTTCCCTTCAAGAAGCCTTTCGCTAAGGCTGTTCTTGTGGAATTGGCAAAGTGATATTTGGAAGCCCATAGAGGGCTATGGTGAAAAAGGAAATATCTTCCATTAAAAACTGGAAAGAAGCCTTCTGAGAAACTGCTTTGTGTTCTGTTAATTCATATCACAGAGTTACAGCTTTCCCTTCAAGAAGCCTTTCGCTAAGGCTGTTCTTGTGGAATTGGCAAAGTGATATTTGGGCCGGGCGCAGTGGCTCAAGCCTGTAATCCCAGCACTTTGGGAGGCCGAGACGGGTGGATCACGAGGTCAGGAGATCGAAACCATCCTGGCTAATACGGTGCAACCCTGTCTCTACTAAAAATACAAAAAACTAGCCGGGTGAGTTGGCGAGCGCCTGTAATCCCAGCTACTCGGGAGGCTGAGGCAGGAGAATGGCGTGAACCCGGGAGGCAGAGCTTGCAGTGAGCTGAGATCCGGCCACTGCACTCCAGCCTGGGCGACAGAGCGAGACTGCGTCTCAAAAAAAAAAAAAAAAAAAGAAAATGTTTAGAAAGTGATATTTGGAAGTCCTTAGAGGGCTATGGTGAAAAAGTAAATACCTTCCTTTAAAAACTGGAAAGAAGCTTTCTGAGAAACTGCTCAGTGTTCTGTAAATACATCTCACGGAGTTACAGCTTGCACTTCAATAATCCTTTCGCTAAGGCTGTTCTGTGGAATTGGCAAAGTGATATTTGGAAGCCCATAGAGGCTATGGTGAAAAGGAAATATCTTCCTTTAAAAACTGGAAAGAAGCTTCTGAGAAACTGATTTGTGGTCTGTTAATTCACCTCACAGAGTTACAGCTTTCCTTCAAAAAGCCTTTCGCTAAGGCTGTTCTTGTGGAATTTAGAAAGTGATATTTGGAAGCCCTTAGAGGCTATGGTGAAAAAGGAAATATCTTCCTTTAAAAACTGGAAAGAAGCTTCTGAGAAACTGCTTGTGTTCTGTTAATACATCTCACAGAGTTACAGCTTTCCTTCAAAAAGCCTTTCGCTAAGGCTGTTCTTGTGGAATTGGCAAAGTGATATTTGGAAGCCCATAGAGGGCTATGGTGAAAAAGGAAATATCTTCCGTTAAACACTGGAAAGAAGCCTTCTGAGAAACTGCTTTGTGCTCTGTTAATACATCTCACAGAGTTACATCTTTCCCTTCAAGAACCCTTTCGCTAAGGCTGTTCTTGTGGAATTGGCAAAGTGATATTTGGAAGCCCATAGAGGGCTATGGTGAAAAAGGAAATATCTTCCTTTAAAAACTGGAAAGAAGCTTTCTGAGAAACTGCTTTGTGTTCTGTTAATACATCTCACAGAGTTACATGCATCCCTTCAACAACCCGTTTGATAAGGCTGTTCTTGTGGAATTGGCAAAGTGATATTTGGAAGCCCATAGAGAGCTATGGTGAAAAAGGAAATATCTTCCTTTAAAAACTGGAAAGAAGCTTTCCGAGAAACTGCTTTGTGTTCTGTTAATATATCTCACAGAGTTACATCTCTCCCTTCAAGAACCCTTTCGCTAAGGCTGTTCTTGTGGAATTGGCAAAGTCATATTTGGAAGCCCATAGAGGGCTATGGTGAAAAAGGAAATATCTTCTGTTAAAAACTGGAAAGAAGCTTTCTGAGAAACTGCTTTGTGTTCTGTTAATACATCTCCCAGAGTTACATCTTTCCTTCAAGAAGCCTTCGCTAAGGCTGTTCTAGTGGAATTGGCAAAGTGATATTTGGAAGCCCATAGAGGGCTATGGTGAAAAATATCTTCCGTTAAAAACTGGAAAGAAGCTTTCTGAGAAACTGCTTTGTGTTCTGTTAATTCATTTCACAGAGTTACAGCTTTCCTTCAAGAAGCCTTTCGCTAAGGCTGTTCTTGTGGAATTGGCAAAGTGATATTTGGAAGCCCATATAGGGCTATGGTGAAAAAGGAAATATCTTCCTTAAAAACTGGAAAGAAGCTTTCTGAGAAACTGCTTTGTGTTCTGTTAATACATCTCACAGAGTTACATCTTTCCTTCAAGAACCCTTTCGCTAAGGCTGTTCTTGTGGAATTAGGCTATGGTGAAAAAGGAAATATCTTCAGTTAAAAACTGGAAAGAAGCTTTCTGAGAAACTGCTTTGTGTTCTGTTAATTCATCTCACAGAGTTACATCTTTCCTTCAAGAAGCCTTTCGCTAAGGCTGTTCTTGTGGAATTGGCAAAGTGATATTTGGAAGCCCTTAGAGGCTATGGTGAAAAAGGAAATACCTTCCTTTAAAAACTGGAAAGAAGCTTTCTGAGAAACTGCTTTGTGTTCTGTTAATTCATCTCACAGCGTTACAGCTTTCCTTCAAGAAGCCTTTCGCTAAGGCTGTTCTTGTGGAATTGGCAAAGTGATATTTGGAAGCTCATAGAGGGCTATGGTGAAAAGGAAATATCTTCCGTTAAAAACTGGAAAGAATCTTTCTGAGAAACTGATTTGTGGTCTGTTAATTCACCTCACAGAGTTACAGCTTTCTCCTCAAGAGTCCTTTCGCTTAGACTGTTCTCGTGGAATTTGCAAAGTGATATTTGGAAGCCCATAGACGGCTATGGTGAAAAGGAAATGTCTTCAGTTAAAAACTGGAAAGAAGCTTTCTGAGAAACTGCTTTGTGTTCTGTTAATTCATCTCACAGAGTTACAGCTTTCCTTCAAGAAGCCTTTCGCTAAGGCTGTTCTTGTGGAATTGGAAAAGTGATATTTGGAAGCCCATAGAGGGCTATGGTGAAAAGGAAATATCTTCCGTTAAAAACTGGAAAGAAGCCTTCTGAGAAACTGCTTTGTGCTCTGTTAATACATCTCACAGAGTTACATCTTTCCTTCAAGAACCCTTTCGCTAAGGCTGTTCTTGTGGAATTAGCAAAGTGATATTTGGAAGCCCATAGAGAGCTATGGTGAAAAGGAAATATCTTCCTTAGAAGCTTTCTGAGAAACTGCTTTGTGTTCTGTTAATACATCTCACAGAGTTACATCTTTCCTTCAAGAACCCTTTCGCTAAGGCTGTTCTTGTGGAATTGGCAAAGGATATTTGGAAGCCCATAGAGAGCTATGGTGAAAAGGAAATATCTTCCTTTAAAAACTGGAAAGAAGCTTTCCGAGAAACTGCTTTGTGTTCTGTTAATACATCTCACAGAGTTACATCTCTCCCTTCAAGAACCCTTTCGCTAAGGCTGTTCTTGTGGAATTGGCAAAGTGATATTTGGAAGCCCATAGAGGGCTATGGTGAAAAAGGAAATATCTTCTGTTAAAAACTGGAAAGAAGCTTTCTGAGAAACTGCTTTGTGTTCTGTTAATACATCTCCCAGAGTTACATCTTTCCCTTCTAGAAGCCTTTCGCTAAGGCTGTTGTTGTGGAATTGGCAAAGTGATATTTGGAAGCCCTTAGAGGGCTATGGTGAAAAAGGAAATATCTTCCGTTAAAAACTGGAAAGAAGCTTTCTGAGAAACTGCTTTGTGTTCTGTTAATACATCTCACAGAGTTACATCTTTCCCTTCTAGAAGCCTTTCGCTAAGGCTGTTGTTGTGGAATTGGCAAAGTGATATTTGGAAGCCCTTAGAGGGCTATGGTGAAAAAGGAAATATCTTCCGTTAAAAACTGGAAAGAAGCCTTTTGAGAAACTGCTTTGTGTTCTGTTAATTCATCTCACAGCGTTACAGCTTTTCCTTCAAGAAGCCTTTCGCTAAGGCTGTTCTAGTGGAATTGGCAAAGTGATATTTGGAAGCCCATACAGGGCTATGGTGAAAAAGGAAATATCTTCCTTTAAAAACTGGAAAGAAGCTTTCCGAGAAACTGCTTTGTGTTCTGTTAATACATCTCACAGAGTTACATCTCTCCCTTCAAGAACCCTTTCACTAAGGCTGTTTTTGTGGAATTTGCAAAGTGATATTTGGAAGCCCATAGACGGCTATGGTGAAAAAGGAAATATCTTCTGTTAAAAACTGGAAAGAAGCTTTCTGAGAAACTGCTTTGTGTTCTGTTAATACATCTCGCAGAGTTACATCTTTCCCTTCCAGAAGCCTTTCGCTAAGGCTGTTGTCTTGGAATTGGCAAAGTGATATTTGGAAGCCCATAGAAGGCTAAGGTGAAAAAGGAATTATCTTCCATTAAAAACTAGAAAGAAGCTTTCTGAGAAACTTCTTTGTGTTCTGTGAATACATCTGACAGAGTTACATCTTTCCCTTCAAGAAGCCTTTCCTTAAGGCTATTCTTGTGGAATTGGCAAAGTGATATTTGGAAGCCCATAGAGGGTTATGGTGAAAAAGGAAATATCTTCCGTTAAAAACTGGAAAGAAGCCTTCTGAGAAACTGCTTTGTGTTCTGTTAATTCATCTCACAGAGTTACAGGTTTCCCTTCAAGAAGCCTTTCGCTAAGGCTGTTCTTGTGGAATTGGCAAGGTGATATTTGGAAGCCCATAGAGTGTTATGGTGAAAAAGGAAATATCTTCCATTAAAAACTGGAAAGAAGCCTTGTGAGAAACAGCTTTGTGTTCTGTTAATACATCTCACAGAGTTACAGGTTTCTCTTCAAGAAGCCTTTCGCTAAGGCTGTTCTTGTGGAATTTAGAGAGTGATATTTGGAAGCCCATAGAGGGCTATGGTGAAAAAGGAAATATCTTCCATTAAAAACTGGAAAGAAGCCTTCTGAGAAACTGCTTTGTGTTCTGTTAATTACTCTCACAGATTTACATCTTTCCCTTGAAGAAGCCTTTCGCTAAGGCTGTTCTTGTGGAATTTAGAAAGTGAGATTTGGAAGCTCATAGAGGGCTATGGTGAAAAAGGAAATATCTTCCGTTAAAAGCTGGAAAGAATCTTTCTGAGAAACTGATTTGTGGTCTGTTAATTCACCTCACAGAGTTACAGCTTTCTCCTCAAGAGTCCTTTCGCTTAGAATGTTCTCGTGGAATTTGCAAAGTGATATTTGGAAGCCCTTAGAGGGCTATGGTGAAAAAGGAAATATCTTCAGTTAAAAACTGGAAAGAAGCTTTCTGAGAAACTAGATTGTGTTCTGTTAATTCATTTCACAGAGTTACAGCTTTCCTTCAAGAAGCCTTTCGCTAAGGCTGTTCTTGTGGAATTGGCAAAGTGATATTTGGAAGCCCATAGAGGGCTATGGTGAAAAAGGAAATATCTTCCGTTAAACTCTGGAAAGAAGCTTTCTGAGAAACTGCTTTGTGCTCTGTTAATTACTCTCACAGATTTACATCTTTCCTTCAAGAAGCCTTTCGCTAAGGCTGTTCTTGTGGAATTTAGAAAGTGAGATTTGGAAGCTCATAGAGGGCTATGGTGAAAAAGGAAATATCTTCCGTTAAAAGCTGGAAAGAATCTTTCTGAGAAACTGATTTGTGGTCTGTTAATTCACCTCACAGAGTTACAGCTTTCTCCTCAAGAGTCCTTTCGCTTAGAATGTTCTCGTGGAATTTGCAAAGTGATATTTGGAAGCCCGTACAGCGCTGTGGTGAAAAAGGAAATGTCTTCAGTTAAAAACTGGAAAGAAGCTTTCTGAGAAACTAGATTGTGTTCTGTTAATTCATTTCACAGAGTTACAGCTTTCCGTTCAAGAAGCCTTTCGCTAAGGCTGTTCTTCTGGAAATGGAAAAGTGATATTTGGAAGCCCATAGAGGGCTATGGTGAGAAAGGAAATGTCTTCCGTTAAACTCTGGAAAGAAGCTTTCTGAGAAACTGCTTTGTGCTCTGTTAATACATCTCACAGAGTTACAGCTTTCCCTTCAAAAAACCTTTCGCTAAAGCTGTCGTTGTGGAATTGGCATAGTGATATTTGGAAGCCCATAGAGGGCTATGGTGAAAAAGGAAATATCTTCCGTTAAAAACTGGAAAGAAGCTTTCTGAGAAACTGCTTTGTGTTCTGTTAATACATCTCACAGAGTTACATCTTTCCCTTCAAGAAACCTTTCACTATGTTTGTTCTTGTGGAATTGGCAAAGTGATATTTGGAAGCCCATAGAGGGCTATGGTGAAAAAGGAAATATATTCCGTTAAAAACTGTAAAGAAGCTTTTGAGAAACTGCTTTGTGTTCTGTTAATACATCTCACAGAGTTACAGTTTCCCTTCAAGATGCCTTTCGCTAGGGTTGTTCTTGTGGAATTGGCAAAGTGATATTTGGAAGCCCGTAGAGGGCTACGGTGAAAAAGTAAATATCTTCCGTTAAAAACCGGAAAGAAGCCTTCTGAGAAACTGCTTTGTGTTCTGTTAATTCATCTCACAGATTTACAGCTTTCCCTTCAAGAAGCCTTTCGCTAAGGCTGTTCTTGTGGAATTTAGAAAGTGATATTTGGAAGCCCATAGAGGGCTGTGGTGAAAAAGGAAATACCTTCCTTTAAAAACTGGAAGGAAGCTTTCTGAGAAACTGCTTAGTGTTCTGTTAATACACCTCACGGAGATACAGCTTTCCCTTCAATAATCCTTTCGCTAAAGCTGTTCTTGTGGAATTGGCAAAGTGATATTTGGAAGTCCACAGAGGGCTATGGTGAAAAAGGAAATATCTTCCGTTAAAAAGTGGAAAGAAGCTTTCTGAGAAATGGCTTTGTGTTCTGTTAATACATCTCACAGAGTTACAGCTCTCCCTTCAAGAAGACTTTCGCTAAGGCTGTTCTAGTGGAATTGGCAAAGTATATTTTGAAGCCTTACAGGGCTATGGTGAAAAAGGATATATCTTCCGTTAAAAAGTGGAAAGAAGATTTCTGAGAAACTGCTTTGTGTTCTGCGAATACCAGACCAGCTCAAACTGGATCAAACAGCAGCAGACCGGCTCAAACCGGTTTTCACCAGCTCAAACCAGACGAGACGGGCTCATACCGCTTTTGACCGACTCAAACCCAACCAGACCGGCTCTAACCCGACCAGACCGGCTCAAACCAGCTAAAGCCTGAGCAGACCGGCTCAAACTGGTTTTGAACGTTTCAAACCGAACCAGACAGGCTCAAACCGGTTTTGACGGGCTGAAACCGTACTCAAACCGGACCAGACAGGCTCAAACCTATTTTGACCGTATTAGACCGGCTGAAACCGGTTTTGGCCGTGTCAAACCGAACCAGACCGGTTGCGACCGGTTTTGATTGACTTAAACTGGACTCAAACCAGAACGAATCAGTCCGGATCAAACGGGACTGAAACCGGTTTTACCGCCTCAAACCGGACTCAAATCCGAGTAGACCGGCTCAAACATGTTTTGACCGTATTAGACCGGCTCAAACCAGTTTTCACCGGCTCAAACCGGACGAGACGGGCTCAAACCGGTTTTGACCGGCTCAAACTGGACCAGACCGGCACAAACCGGACTCAAACCAGACTCAAACCAGACCACACCGGCTCAATCCGGTTTTGACTGGCTCAAACCGGACTCAAACGAGTTTTGACCAGATCAAACCAGGCCAGACCGGCTCAAACCGATTTTGACCGCCTCAAACCAGACTCAAAGCGGACTAGACCGGCTCAAACCTGTTTTGACTGGCTCAAACCGGACTCAAACCGGACCAGACAAGCTCAAACCGGTTTTGACCGACTCAAACCGGAATGGACCAGATGGCTCAAAATGGACACAAACGTGTTTTGACCGACTCCAGCCGGATCAAACCGCACCAGACTGGCTCTTAGACTGGCTCAAACCGGTTTTAACCATCTCATTACGGACCAGACCGGATCTACCAGGTTTTGAACGTCTCAAACGAGACTCAAACTGGACCAGACTGGCTAAAACCGGTTTTGAACGGGTCAAACCAGACTCAAACCGGACTCAAACGGACCAGACCGGCACAAACCGGACTCAAACCAGTTTTGACGGGCTCAAACCAGAGTCAAACGGGTTTTGACCAGATCAAACCAGGCCAGACCGGCTCAAACCGGTTTTGACTGGCTCAAACCGGACTCAAACGGACCAGACCGGCTCAAACCTGTTTTGACTGGCTCAAAAAGGACTCAAACCAGAACAAACCGGCTCAAACCGGTTTTGAGCAGCTGAAACCGGACTCAAATCGTACTAGAACGGCTCAAACCGGTTTTGAACAGCTCAAACCGGACTAAAACCTGACCGGACGGGCTCAAAGCGGATCAAACCAGGCCAGACCGGCTCAAACCGGTTTTGCCCAGCTCAAACTGGACTCAAAACGGACCAGACCGGCTAAAACTTGTTTGGACTGCCTCAAAAAGGACTCAATCCTGAACAGACCGGCTCAAACCTGTTTTGACTGGCTCAAAAAGCACTCAAACCGGAACGAAACGGCTCAAACCGGTTTTGAGTGGCTGAAAGCGGACTCAAACCGTACTAGACCGGCTCAAACAGGTTTTGAACGGCTCAAACCAGACTCACACAGGAGCAGACTAGCTGAAACAGGAACAGACCAGCTCAATCCGGCTCACACCAGACCAGACTGGCTCAAACCGGACTCAAACCGGCCCAGACCTGTTCCTACCGGTTTTGACCGGCTGAAACCAGACTCAAACCGGACTAGACAGGCTCAAACCGGTTTTTAACGGGTCAAACCGGACTCAAACAGGAACAGACCGGCTCAAACAGGAACAGACCGGCTCAACCCGGCTCAAACCAGACCAGACCGGCTCACACCGCCTCAAAACGGACCAGAACATCTCAAACCGGTTTTCACCGGCTCAAACCGGACTCATACGGGTTTTGACCAGATCAAAGCAGGCCAGACCGGCTCAAACCGGTTTTGACTGGCTCAAACCGGACTCAAACCGGCCCAGAACGGTTCCAATCGGTTTTGACAGGCTCAAACTGGACCAGACGTGCTGAAACCGAACCAGACCGGCTGAAACCGGTTTTGACCGGCTCAAACCAGACTAAAACCTGACCGGAACGGCTTTAACGGTTCAAACCGAACCAGACCGACTCAAACCGGTTTTGACGGGCTGAAACCGGACTCAAACCAGACCAGACCGGCCCAAACCTATTTTGACCGTATTAGACCGGCTCAAACCGGTTTTGACCGTCTCAAACCGAACCCGACCGGCTCAAACCGGTTTTGATCGGCTTAAACCGGATTCAAACCGGAACGGAACAGACCGGCACAAACCGGACTGAAACCGGTTTTTACCGCCTCAAACCGGACTCAAATCCGAGCAGACCGGCTCAAACATGTTTTGACCGTATTAGACCGGCTCAAACCAGTTTTGACCGGCTCAAACCGGACGAGACGGGCTCAAACCGGTTCTGACCGGCTCAAACTGGACCAGACCGGCACAAACCGGACTCAAACCGGACCAGACCGGCTCAAACCTGTTTTGACCAGCTCAAACTGGACTCAAACGGGTTTTGACCAGATCAAACCAGGCCAGACCGGCTCAAACCGATTATGACCAGCTCAAACTGGACTCAAACTGGACCAGACCGGCTCAAATCAGTTGTGACTGGCTCAAACCGGACTCAAACCGGACTAGACAGGCTCAAACCGGTTCTGAACGGGTCAAACAGGACTCAAACAGGAACAGACTGGTTCAAACAGGAACAGACCGGCTCAAAACGGCTCAAACCAGACCAGACCGGCTCAAACCAGCACACACCGGACCACAACATATCAAACCGGTTTTCACCAGCTCAAACCGGACTCATACGGGTTTTGACCAGGTCAAACCAGGCCAGGCCGGCTGAAACCGGTTTTGACCAGCTCAAACCGGACTCAAACCGGCCCAGACCTGTTCCAACCGGTTTTGACAGGGTCAAACCGGAACAGACTGGCTCAAAGCGAACCAGACCGATTGAAACCGGTTTTGACCGGCTCAAACCGGACTAAAACCGGACCAGACCGGCTCAAACCGGTTTTGAACGGGTCAAACCAGACTCAAACCGGAACAGACCGGCTCAAACCTGTTTTGGCTGCCTCAAACCAGACTCAAACTGGACCAGACCGGCTCAAACCCGTTTGGACCGACTGAAACCAGACTCAAACCGGAATAGACAGGCTCAAACCGGTTTTGAACAGCTCAAACCGGACTCAAACAGGAACAGACCGTCTCAAACAGGAACAGACCAGCTCAAAACGGCTCAAACCAGACCAGTCCGGCTCAAACCGGCTCAAACCGGACCAGAACATCTCAAAACGGTCTTCACCGGCTCAAACCGGACTCATACGGGTTTTGAACGGATCAAACCAGGCCAGACCGGCTGAAACCGGTTTTGACTGGCTCAAACCAGACTCAAACCGGCCCAGACCTCTTCCAACCGGTTTTGACAGGCTCAAACTGGACCAGACCGGCACAAACCGGACTCAAACCGGACTCAAACCGGACCAGACCGGCTCAAACCGCTTTTGACCGGCTCAAACCGGTCTCAAACGGGTTTTGACCAGATCAAACCAGGCCAGACCGGCTCAAACCGATTTTACCAGTTCAAACCGGACTCAAACCAGACCAGACCGGCTCAAATCTGTTTTGACTGGCTGAAACCGGACTCAAACCGGACCAGACCGGCTCAAAACGGTTTTGACCTGCTCAAACGGGACTCAAACCCGACCAGATAGGCTCAAACCAGTTTTGACCAGCTCAAACTGGACTCAAAACGGACCAGACCGGCTCAAACCGGATCAAACAGCAGCAGACCGGCTCAAACCGGTTTTGACCAGCTCAAACCGGACTCAAACCAGACCGGCTCAAACCGGTTTTGACCGGCTCAAACCAGACCAGACCGGCTCAAACCGACCAGACCGCTCAAACCGGACTCAAACCGGACCAGACCGGCTCAAACCGGTTTTGAAAGGTTCAAACCGAACCAGACCGACTCAAACCAGTTTTGACGGGCTGAAACCGGACTCAAACCAGACCAGACCGGCTCTAACCTATTTTGACCGTATTAGACCGGCTCAAACCAGTTTTGATCAGCTTAAAACGGACTCAAACCGGAACGGAACAGACCGGCTCAAACCGGACTGAAACCGGTTTTTACCGCCTCAAACTGGACTCAAACCGACCAGACCGCTCAAACCTGTTTTGACTGGCTCAAACGGACTCAAACGGACTCAAACCGGTTTTGACCGGCTCAAACCGGATGAGACGGGCTCAAACCGGTTTTGACTGGCTCAAACCGGACTCAAACCAGCCCAGAACGGTTCCAATCGGTTTTGACAGGCTCAAACTGGACCAGACCGGCTCAAACTGGACCAGACCGGCTCAAACCGGTTTTGACCGGCTCAAACCAGACTCAAACCGGTTTTGACGGGCTGAAACCGGACTCAAACCAGACCAGACCGCTCAAACCGGTTTTGACTGGCTCAAACCGGTTTTGACTGGCTCAAAAGGACTCAATCCTGAACAGACCGGCTCAAATCTGTTTTGACTGGCTCAAACCGGTTTTGACTGGCTCAAACCGGTTTTGACTGGCTCAAACCGACTCAAACCAGACCAGACCGCTCAAACCGCTCAAACCGCTCAAACCGCTCAAACCGCTCAAACCGCTCAAACCGCTCAAACCGCTCAAACCGACTAGACAGGCTCAAACTGGACTCAAACGGACCAGAACATCTCAAACCGGTTTTGACCGGCTCAAACCGATTTTACCAGTTCAAACCGGACTCAAACAGGAACAGACCAGCTCAAACGGACTCAAACCGGACTCAAACAGGAACAGACTGGTTCAAACAGGAACAGACCGGCTCAAACAGGAACAGACCAGCTCAAACTGGACCAGACCGGCTCAAACAGGAACAGACCGCTCAAACCGGTTTTGAACGGGTCAAACCGACTCATACGGGTTTTGACCAGGTCAAACCAGACTCAAACCGAACAGACCGGCTCAAACCAGACCAGTCCGGCTCAAACCGGACCAGACCGGCTCAAATCTGTTTTGACTGGCTGAAACCGGTTTTGAACAGCTCAAACCGGACTCATACGGGTTTTGACCAGGTCA